>VXBL01001250.1:304097-454792 GCA_013400195.1 Aramus guarauna
AAGGAATACCTTTCTGCCTTCCAAATTCTTGTAAAAATTGGTTTAATATTAGCCAAAGGCTTCAAAGGTTTCTAGAAAGCAGACACATATGCATGCACGTGGAAGTTCATGTATACATAGTGTGACTGCATTAACTTCACTTCCATATGAAAGCAGTTTGAAAAGGGTAACAGTCTGAATAATTCCCAAATTCTGAGGGATTAGAGTTAGGATAGTGTGTGGTTTACAGTAATGACAGAGCTAGCTGCTGAGAGGAGATTTTGACCTGCTGCTCCTCAAAGGCTAAAGGTATTCGAGGGAGATGTAGTTTATTGTTAATCTTTAGGTGTGCACAGGCATAACTTCCTTTTTTGCCATGCCAGCTGGGACTCTGCAATCCTCTGGTGCAGACTAACCCAGCCTTTCCTGCTCGAATCCTTTATGGGCTAAGTGGCTAATGAAGAATGCATTTGAAATTATATGTAAAAACAGCACAAGATTCTAAGGAGAAGGGCCAGATTTGGAATCTGGTCTTAATTGGGCTTACTTTTCTGTGCTGGCAGCATTTTAAGAATGCAATTCAGCTTATTAAGTGCCATAATTGCACCTGTAAATCATGTCCAAGTGACCTAGTCTACATCTGCAAATAACTGTGGAACTGAAAAGAACAGGCAGTGTTTTCAGATCTGGTCCCTGAATCATTTTCACTTTGAAAAAAAAAAAAAAAAATAAAAGGATAATTCTAAGTCTTAATCCCCAAGTGTAAAAGTGAGACCTGAAGTGAACCTAGATGCTCACTTTCTTTGAAGTGGGGTCCTCATTAGGTAGTCTCGGTAACTCGGAGAGAAAAAATATAGCAAAGTATCTACTCTTGTCTTTCAAATGCTAAATTTCTAAACAAACATGAATCATACACTTGGTAAACTCAACTGCAGGTTGGAGGTCAATTAAATAAATTTAGGTTGCATTTCTGAAAGCTTTGCACACATATTTAGAAGGTATATTTAACATGAGATTCCAGATTTCATACATTTTCCATGTATATCATAGTGGCTTCTATGAATCACATGTGATATAACATATACATTTTTTCTTTTTAAGTTATTACTTGAAATTGCTTTCTGTTCTTTTGATTTACTTTGTTACATGTGAATGTTATCCACTTGATAGAAATGGGAGAAATTGTTTTGGCTTTCTCTTGCCCTGTGACTCCTAATTATCCAATACTTGTATTTTTCCATCTGTTGGGTTGGTTGTTTTTTTTTTTTCCCCCCTCTCAGTGTTTTGGATGAGGAAGAACATTTCTATAAAAATCTGTTCTTTCCCTGGAGCAAAATGGCTCAGATACACTCCTGGCTGCAGATCTGACAAGGAGAGGTTCTGAACCATCAGCAACTTTTACAAAGCTGATATTTCCCTCCGCAGTAGGGAAATTCTTTACGCAAGTTGCCTAGTCAATACTATAGCTTATTCCCAGGAATGACAGCATTTCTAAACGTTGCACACTATCTAGGAGGACACAACTGAAGAGATCACTGATTTACTGTGCAAATATGGGCCAAGACAGTCTGTGAGGAATCGGTACCTGAACCCTGTAAGTGTGATGCGGCATTTGCTGAAATCGCTGCAAAACTTTTCATCTGTTCAAGCTGGCTTTGGTTCAGGACCCACTGCCCGTTAGAAAAGCCGTATTGATCCCCACTGGTGCTCTAGGCTCTTCAAAGACAATCGTGAATTCTTGAAATGCCAATTTGAAGCCTTTGTGTACAAAAATGCTTTCTGAAGAAGTGTTTCCCTTTCAAGACATCACAGATTTTTGTAATAATACCTCTGAACAGGTATTTCCTCTGCCAGGCAACTCCGTAGGAAGCTGGATGCTCTGAGTGCTGAGCACTACTGATTCAGAGCAGGAGCAATAAGTGTAACAGGGCCCATTGAAGGCTCTTTCCAAAAGGTTATTTGGTTTCTCATAATATCCCAGCTTGGAAAGCTTCTAGTAGTTGGAGTCCAGGCAATTCTCCTCTCTACCAGAATACCCCTTCCCCTACAGCCATCCACCTCCAGCTCCCTGCCAAGTAGTAGTATTTGGACTACAGGTTTAGGTTTTTCCTTGCTGCATTTTAATGCAGATGGCACAAGAACATGCCAGAAAGTTGGTCTGGAGTTTAATGTGAGGCGTTTTTACCTCCTGAGGATAGGTAGGCGTCAAATAGCAGCAATGTGAATCTGTTCTCCGCCAGTCTGAAGAAGAAACTAAATAACTAGGACAAATGTTTCTGCTCAATCTCATCTGAAATCCCTATAAATTCAAAATGCAGACAGGAGCTAGAAATAAACATTTATGTACCTTTCCATTCCCGCTGGACTTCAATCTACCATAAACACTTACTACAGCTATTTAAAAAAATATTGTGTATTATCAGTTGATCCACCCATAAAGGTTGTATCTGCCCATTTGATTTGAATTTCAATGCTATTGTTTTGCGTGTGTTGAACTACAAAGAGAAGAAAAGGTTTTTGTTATTCGTCTTCATCAACTGATCTAATGCAAGAGGAAAATTGCTGGTAATTATCTTTATAGCAATTATGCTGGCCCAAACACAGTAAGTGCAAGCACATTCCTTGTTATTTATTACAGAAAGATCTTAAACCACAGACTGTTTAGAATGCACAGCATTTTAATTCATGAACTTTGATGAAACTTATTTTAATATAGCTTTGTTTTCCTTATTAAATGACAAGAAAAATTAATTACAACAGATCTGGTAGTGCTTTAAAGTAGTCAAGTTGCTGAGTGTATTTCAGTAGTTAAATTTCTTCCTTTGGATATGAAATGCATGGCTGCTCTACAGGTGTTTTCTCAACCAATTACGAATATGTAAAGCTTAAACTTTTATCAGATTTTATGCCTGAACATGAAAAAAATTAATTTTTTCTCTTAGTTGAATTTATCTTAATCCACAGGGAACTGGTTGTTTTTTATAAATCTCTGATGTATGTTGTTTTATACTAAGTTTAATAAAGTTTTGAGATGAGAGATATCTCTTATTTTTGAAGGATGACACTGTGGGACTTGGTCTGGTGCTTTGGATCATCACAGTTTCTGAATTATGTTACTTGTCCATGCTGTGGTACAAGCCTGTAGTACCTGCCTTTCTGATAACTTAGCTCCTGAATTACTACTGCCTAGCTGGATGAACATTACGAACTCAGTCACCACCAGATATAGTCGCGTGATTGAAAAATATCAGCTTTTATGTAGGAAGCTATTGTTCAGCAAATTATTTTTCCCTGAAATATTTCCACTTCGGGGTTTGCTTCTGCTGTCTTTCCTTCAATGTTCCCCCAAAACAGATTTTCCTCAGAAAAGGAAAATAGTGATGAAATTTAGGTCCATATTGCCATTTGGAATCGCTGCTGTGCTGCCCGACAAGAGCTGTCATTCATCTGCTTCATGTCCACGCTCTCCTGCTCCGTGGAAGGAAGCTACTGAGCGTCATGGGCTGCTTGCTCCAACCAGAGTGCCTGGAGTTCAAAACCAGCAGCAGAGTAGCCTGCTCTTAGCTTTGGCAGAAAACGTTGGCTTCGAATATTTTCCCTCCTAATAATTTTCCATGCAGATTTCTCCCCCCCCCCACCCAAGTCACCTCAGATACACATTTGTGTGTGCGCACATACATATGCATGTTCTTTCCTGCGTTTGGTGCCAATGCCACCAACGGACTCACAGCAAGCACTGAAAAAGGCAAAGCATTGCCAGATCTCTCAGTCCCTTCTCCTGCCAGGGCAGTCTTTTTCCTGAAGAAAATTAACCATACTGAATGCAGTCTCATTTTAAATATGTCAGTAGAGGGTGGGAGGGAAGGTTCATCCGGTCTCATGAGGCAGCTTTTGAAAATGAATTCAGTATTCACTAATATATGTTAATTTTGGCAAGCTACAGCTTTAGATGAGGGATGAGTATCTGCATTAAAGTTTGGATATTGATACTTACAGAATAAACATTTATCTCCCGTTTATAGCATTTATATGCTTCTCTGATGGACAAACCCACAATTTCTGCAGTATCTGAAACAGAATGGATGGTTCCCAGAGTATCTTTTTGCATACTACATTTCCAAATGGAGTTAGGTGTATTTTTGGAATAATTCTCTTTCTAACTGGTGATGTTAATCTTCATTAGATGTGCAATTCTACCCCACTCCGGGGTAATACCCTCAGAAACTGATTGATTTCTGGATAGTCTACTTGATGATGGGTTTGTAAAAAAAAAATAAGTCTTTCAATATTCATTCTCTGATTATTGATTTACTCTGAAACAATTTTGATTTTTGACTTGTATGCTTTAGGCCAACAAATGCATGCCAGTAGCAGTCCTACATGGTGTTTTACAATTTTTCCATGCACAGCTGCCCCTGACACATCTGTCTCTATCACGGAGTACTTCTCCTGAGTAGCTACCAGTAACTTTTCCAGATTTGTTGGTAGTTTTTTTGATGTGCCCCAAGAGAGAATAGGATGAGACAATCATATTTAACCCTGTGTCTGAAACAAAGGCTTTGAACAAAGGTGAAAGACTCATTTGACTTACTTCATCACCAAGCCTATACAAATTAAAGTTGAACATTACTCACAGTATGACTTGCAATTATGTTGATTAATCATATGTTACTGAGAAAATGGAAACTCATTTATAACAGGCATTATTAATCTATTGTGTCATTTTTGATTTCTTAAAGCCCTATTCCAGGGACAATTCCACTCTCAATGAGCTGGTTAATTCTATTTCTCTTCCACCTTATTTGTAATTAATTTTTAAAGTGTTGTTTACATGAAACCAAATTAATTTAACATAGTTCTTTGAAGAAAATGAATATGTAAACTCATTTAGATGTACATTATTTCAATACTGATACTGGAAATAGAGATGTTTTCCAAAGTAATATAAATATGTGAATGTTAGTTGACCTTTGGTTTGTTATATTGCAGCAAGTAATGTGTACATTTAATTGTTCAATGGTCAATATACTTTTCAAAATCTTCTAAATAAAAATTAAGCCAATAATGAAAAAATTATATGGGAAACTATTTATTTAGCTAGTAAAGAAAGAGATTTGTTCTTTTATGAAATGGCACCCCAGTACTCTGAATCTTGGGAAACAGGGAAGTCATGTACACTGACCCCCAGAAGATACTTATGGCATCACTTTGGCTGAAAAGTTTGTGGGACAAAGAGGTTGTTTTCTGGTAAGAAAACAAGAAGCATTGTCTGCAGGATTGTTTCACAGGTAGCTTTCAATACTAGTGTCCTGATTTAGAAGGAACATAATTGGCTCTGCATCAGAATGTCTAAAAGCATCCAGTTCTGTGCCTTCAGAGATAAAACCATCTGGTGCCTTAAGTTAATACTGACACATGTGAAGAGGGGCTTGCTTTCAGCTAGACCCAGTTCTTAAGGGTTCTCTCTTTGAGACTTGCGTATGGTTCCCACGCATTCTCTTCTCACTGTCCCTCTTCCTCTTCTGCCCCCTCAGTTCAAAGCCCGTTCCTCTGCGAGCACAGAGCCCTGTCCCAAGGCATGGATCAACATCAACTCACAGGTATGAATCCTACTCTTTCAAGATAGTCTGGCTCCGCCAGAACTCATCTGACGTTTTGGTGGGTGCAAGGAGGAAACCCTTGGGGAAGGAGTTACTAGCTGGTATTTTCTAGCTGTCTTTCAGTTCATAACTGGAATGCCAGAGTTAATGATGGGACCATTGTGTTTACCAGAAGTTGAATCTGGGCACCACTTCAGCAGGCAAAAATACCCATAAAACACAGTGGCTTGAGGAGTTGTTTTGTTTCAAATTCATCTAAGGCAGTTGTAGACAGTCACTCTATGTAACTTTTAATTAGTATATACCTACATGATTTTAATAAACTATTTACAAATGGATTGCTCTGTCACATGGCATTATTGGTTCTTTAAACTTATGTTGTTGGGGAGGTCAAATGTGAATAGCTCATTCTAAGATTGAAATAAAATATGCCAAGAGTAATGCTTTATGAGGAGATGATTAACATTTTCCTATTCAACCTTGCTGAGAGATTGCTGTTACATCCCTTTATTAATGTTCAAGTTCTCTTTTGCAACCAAGTGATGCAGTCTTTTGTAATTTAGATAATAAGGAGAGTTGTTGTTGTTGTTTAATAAAAAGAATGATAATTTATTGGCACTTGGATCGCACAATGCCGTGAGTGTAATGAAACTGAACAACCTAATTTCATTCCTCCCCGTGCACTCCATGCTAATTAAAAACAACAATCAATATGGGTGTAGCATTGTCAACAAAGGCGTTAAAAGACTGAGCTGTGGCCAAAAGGCTGATGACACTTTTCAAGGATGAGGCAGATGGGCAGAAGGTTGACAAGAAACCAAGAATGATGCGGAAGGCCAAAGTTGGAACCTTTGCCAGTCAGATTTTTGGATTTTAGTTGAGTGTTTTATGTCTTTTCTTCTTTGCCTTTCATATTTTGTCCAGGTGATCTCTTTGATAAAAATTGTTTCTGTGCATGGTGATGGTTATTATGCCTCTGATTTTAAAAGATACTTCTTGAATCAATGCACTGAGACTTGCTAGTGGGACATGTGAAAAGAAGCTTTCCTGAATGTGTCTAAACTGTGCAAACCCTCACATCGTAGTTGCTTCCACTGAAGTTAGTGGCAAAATTCCCATTGCTGCCAGTGGGATCAGGATCTTGCTGCAGAAGTCCCACTGTAATCTTGTACAAGGCTCCTTGCAGAGTTCAGGGTGGCCAGAGCAGCAATGTTCCCCGATCATCATCCCAGAAGACTGCTCAAGAATTTCAGCAGTCACCTTGGTTTCCTCCTGCTTTCTGTTAAAATGAAAAATACTCAGTTTATCTTCATCTCCACAGACCATAGTAAAAATGGACACAATCAGGGTCCTTACAAATAGCAGGGAGAGAGTTTGTGGGAACACTTTGGGCATCTTTTATGTGAGTTTTCTTCAGAGTGCTATTTACCAATGTTATATATATATATTCCTTGCACCCCTCAGAAGCATTCAGGTGACTTATTGAAATGCAGAAGCTGCAGTGTAATGCAGACAAGCAACTATATTTCAGGGATTGCCAAAACCTCCCCACTACAAGATTTCTCAACTCTCATCCATTTAGTTGCCCTTTGGGAGCTGAGTGGACTTTCAAGTTCATTCACTGAAATTTGGCTTGCAAGCTCATTGAGGCTTTTTCAGATGAGAATGAAACAAATGCTGACAAGAGGACTCTCCTTAAGAGTGTGTTTCCAGAGGCATCAGCCTCTGGAGAGACAAAATCAGAGTGATTTCAGTTCCAGTATGTCACTGATTCTGATTTAGTTAACTAATGGGCAGTGTTGGGGTGTCCCCTTTGGTGGTGTTGAGTTCAGTGGAGACTGTAATGTGCCAGTTCTCATCTTGTGTCTCTGGGGATCCTGTGGGTATAGATGTGCGCACAAATCTGAGGCATGAAAGTAGGAAAAGCAGGATAGAAAACACAGGTGTCTGCATGGCTCTTTGGGAAGACAATCCTGTGGCTTTATGAAGTTACATCAGGTAAAACAGATCCTGCCTGACCAGTTTTTGAGAGTAGATGAAATTACCATATATCCTCCTTAGACTCGAGGCTCAAAATAACACTGTGCTGAGGGAAGCCTTCAGGGAAGCCTATGGAGACAAAGAGCAGAAGAAGGGGAAAACAGAGAGCAGATGGTTTTCTCAGGGAAATTATCAAAAGGCTGATGGCAGCCTGTTTCTCCATTGAGGGGTTGTGCAGCTGGACCAAAACATCTGGTCAGTTTACAGTGGATGAAAAATTAGTCACTTTTTAGCAAACACAGAGAATTCGAAAATGTATTCTTCAGGGACTGTGTAGTTTATTAGCGTGTTTGCAGAACTGAGTTGCACAATCTACAATTTTGAATAAAAAGCTGTTGGGACAATTTTGTTTCTGCTTATAAATCACAAGCTAGAGCCTGAGATGGAGTAAACATGTACATGTCTATTGAGGTCAGTGCAATTAGACTAAATCAGGGATACAGATGAGAACCCAACTTACTTTTATTTAGCCTTTTTGTCCCCTTCACATGGACATGACCAAGGCAAAGTTCCTCAGGTTGAGTCTTCTCCACACACAGATGTCCCTTCCTCTTCCAGGGGGAAATTTTTACACCATCTTACATGGTGGAAGAAAAATGGTTGCTGAATGTGACCCTGAGTCAATGAGATCCTCAGTGCATTAGCAGTAAGTGTAATCACAGGACTGAGCTCAGACAGAAAAAGTGGCATTAACGGCCATGTGATTTGCAATCAGAGGAGTAATTCCTCCTGTTTCATTTGTAGATTGCCCTTGCTAATGAAATAAATGCTATTCCACTTATGGACAGAAAGAAGGAAATAGGTAAATTGTTTTTAAAGACGCTGACCTCTGACACATGCATTTAACTTGCAGCAAAGTGCTTGCTTGGAAAATAAACTTTACAGTTCAGTGGCATCCAAATAAATTGTTATTTCCACTTGTGTATTGATTAAAAGAGAGGGTACAGTTGAAGGGATTTTAATTGACTAGACAGAGTTGCAATTGATTTGCTCAGAGAAGTTGTGTTTTCAGAAATTTTCTTTAAACGAGGCATGGAAAAGAGAACCCTAGAACTATGTGATCAGAATATTCCTCAAAAATTTATTGGCACTCCAAATGAGATCTCTACCAAAGGTGGGACCGCTACAAAATTTCTTTCTCGTGGGAATTCTCATAAATCTTGAGGTATTATGATAGCAGAGTCCAACCTTCACAAATGCAATTTGCTTCCTTAATAACTGATATTTTATACATGAAAATTCTAGTGATAGAAAACAGCTTTTAAAATGAAATTTATTTCTCTTATGGTTACTGTGGGAATTATAAATTCTATGTGTGTGCTACAAAAAGGAAGTGAGGCTGAACAGTATAATTTTGAAGCCTTATCTCCAGTCCTGCTGCTCATTACAGTCATTCTGTAGTTACATTTAAAATGTATTTTTCTGCATCTGAGAATATTTCAAAGATTGGTTTTGTTGCCAATGAGCTACACAGAGAGTTAAATTCATTGCTTGTGTTAAGGGACTATATGCATGCTAATCAAGGGCTGACTCTGAGACTCAAGTAAATATTTATATAACATTGCAAAGTGATATTATACCTTTTTATGCAGAGAGAAAAAATTGCTCTGGAAGATAAATCTACCAAATTATTTTTTTTCTTTGCTACATTTTCTATCTCTGGAGGATTCCAATGGTCATAAAATATCTCAACAATTTCACACTACTTAACACAAGAGCGATTTCTTTCTGACCTTTTGGATGCCAGCTTAGGCTTTACACTTGGCTTTATCCTCTGTCTAGTTCTGAGTGGCCCAGTCCCAAGCTGTGTAATAGCGCTGAGGTTGGTCTGGTGCTCCATCTTCCCAAATACTGATGACTGCTTTTCTGGGATGTCACTGTCAGGGTCACTTCAGTGAGCTCTGCAGTCTTTAGAGGTGATAAAGAATATGGGACAATCTTGGAGAGGGAAGAAGAGAAGTAGTGTACTTATTTTTAATGCAAAAATCCTGTGAATCTGTGAATTATTCATACCACAGACAGCTACTGCTAATGATTAGCACCTTTTTACAAGAGGGCTTGAGTTCACTCTTCTCTACCTTGATTGTGTTTCTATTAGATGTTGAAGCAAATTGGCAAATCAGTCTTTGCCCTTCCGATAAACTTACCTCATCCTGAAGATTTCAAACAAACACAAATTCCATCTGTTTGGTGAGTACTTCAGGGGGGCTTAACTCACTTTAGCAAATCACCCCCTTCCTGCCATCAGTTCTGTATGAAGTGATCATTAAGCTCTGTTAAAAATGAAGCTGCTCTAGCATCCTTTTGGCAGCCTTTGTGGATGTAACCATGAATGGTTAAACAAGGTCCACAATTCCGAAGTCGGTTGTTGCTTGTTTGCTTGCTTTGACTGATTGAAAGGTTGCTTCGGAAGGGCAATTGTTGTGTGCAAGTATAGAGATGTCATCTGAAGGCAAAATATTGTTATTTTTACATATATAAAATTAAAAAAAAAACCAACAACCAACCAAAAACTCTTATACTAGAAGGACCTTGTCTAAATTCTCACAATTCTTCTAAGGAGAAAGCACTATTTCCCTCATACATGGCTTAAAATTACCCCAGGCTGCAAGATTAATATTATTTAATATTGTTTTATTATGTTCATGCTTAATGGTTCACAAAACCTTTAAAACATTGTAAATTCCTTTACAAAAAAATGCAGATCATCCTGCTTACAGATGGAATGGCAGAAGAGTATTTCAAACAGAACACAGCTCAACGTGATCCTGATCTCTTGTCCTTTTTTTTTTCAATAGTGGTATCATTCTGTTGACCTCTGTGGAGTTATTCCAGAGTTAATCCAAAGCAAATGCAATTACAACTGGCCCCGCTGTTTTTATACTGATTTTAAATGAATGGGCAGTTGTTCTCAATGTAGCAAGGTCTGTTCCAAATACTTAACCTCTCCTTCATCACTTTTGATCCCAGTGGCTTTATTCGTATTAAATTGAAGCTTACTGAGTTGTTTGAAAACATTATCAAATGCATCCCCATTGACTTGCTTTAAGAATACCGAGCCAAATCTCAGTATCTTGACATAAGACAAGGTTTGGCTCCTTGTACTTTTGTTACATCATCTGTTCCTATTCTTTGGTTAAAATAATAGAGTTTGATTATTTTCAGTGTCATATAAATGCTACACCCAATAGAAACACTCAGTAAGGAATACCTATGTGTATATATTAGAATAATAAGTTTAAACGTTATCTTTACTGGCCTCATCTTTAACAAAACTCTCAGCATTTAAAGCTCCACCAGGAGAAAATCGGGGTCTAATAGATTAAACAGTTGGCAAAAGACAGTGTTTAAAAATAGCAAAGCAGTTTGGTTCTCAGTCAGTCAGTAATTAGCAGTGCAGTACGAAGCCTGGTGCCTCCAGGTCTGAATCCTGCCTGTACTGATGGTGGCTAAATCTGTCACCTCTTAAGGCTCCTTGACTTTTATCCTCCGATGGTTTTGGTAGGCATATATGAAATCATCAGTACCCTTACATATTTCCTAGCTGGTTGTGTTACAAGAATCCCCAATTGCATAAATACTCTAACTTCCACTTGTCTGAAATGCTGCATAATCCTAAATGAACCTGAGATCTGTGAGAGCACAGAGACATATTCTCATGGGTGGCTTTTCCAGTTTGCTTGACCAGAACTGTCATCTTTCTGTGCTTATTGACCAAAGGTCAGTCAATATGTCTCTCTTTGCATTTTTTATTTAAATACTTTGGCACCTGCATCTAAAAATGCATCTCAACATGCACAGTGTCTAAAAAGAGCAAAAGTGGTTTTAAAATGGTGTTTCCATTAAAGGCAATGGCACATGTGTGAATATTCATGGACAGACATGTTTACTAGGAAACTTTGTCCTCTTCTAGCTACCAGTGCATTTGCGTATCATAGACATGACTGACACAGGCGAGGTGGAGAGATGCGACTAGATGACTTGAGGTTATACGCTAACAGCACACTGCAATATTTAAGAAGAACCAACAAGAATTACATATTTAAGTAAGAACTGTTGTGCTTGAAAATGTATCTGTTTAATCTAATAAAAGATGTTTCTCCCTGCAAATCGTCCCTCTCATCCTTACATTTTCATGCCTTCATCAACACAACTACAACTTAAATATGAACAGGATCATAAAAATATATGAGCTTAATGCACATCTTAAAAAAATCACTTCTGTGCTTAAACAGTGTTCCTCAGCCCTTTATTAAAACGTATACCACCACCACAAGTTTTAATCACCTGTTGGGACCTATGTAATCTGTATGCAATTGCCAAAAGAATGCTTAGTTTCATGCTCAGGATATCATCTGTTTTCCTCTTCCAGATATTTATTCAGTTCTTTTGGCATTTGGGAAATTTCAGCAAAATTTTTCTTTAAAAGTTGTTGGGGACTTTAAGGCCATGTCCAAGTAGAAACTTCGTGTGATCTCGGATACTGCTGCATAATAATGTTAAATGGAGTCTTATACCACTGTGTGAAACGCCCTCATTTACTTTATAATTTTTACAGACCTTACCAAGTGATTTATTCTCCATAGAAACAAACAAGAGTGGGTCAGAACTGATTTGCTGGTCTAATCTTGTTTTACAGATGATTAAAGTTGAAATTTTAGATCTGTTTGATTCATTTTCACTGCTGAACAGATTATGCCTCATTAAAGACCATCAAGTCTATTGCAATTACTCACTGTCACTTGTGTAATGCCAGTAACTCGGCATGTCAAAGTGCTTGACAAAGAGCTAGGAACTGCAGGTGAGAGCCAGGAAGGGAAAAGATCCAGGATTTTCCCATGTTGCCATAGCAACTCAGTGGCAGAGTCACGCAGAGAATCCCAGCTGGGTTTGTGTGCTGGTTTTGGCTGGAATAGAGTTAATCTTCTTCATAGTAGCTAGTATGTGGTTATGGTTTGGATTTGTGCTGAAAACAGTGTTGGTAACACAGGGATGTTTTTGTTACTGCTGAGCAGTGCTTACAAAGTGTTGAGGTCTTTTCTACTTCTCACCCCACTCCACCAGCGAGTGGCTGGGGGTGCATGAGGAGTTGGGAGGGGACACAGCCGGGACAGCTGACCTTAATGACCAAAGGGACATCTCATACCATACAACGTCATGCTCAGCATATAAAGCTGGGGGAAGAAGAAGGAAGGGGCAGACATTTGGAGTGATGGTGTTTGTCTTCCCAAGTAATGGTTACGTGTGATGGAGCCCTGCTTTCCTGGGGATGGCTGAACACCCGCCTGCCCATGGGAAGTGGGGAACAAATTCCTTGGTTTGCTTGACCTGTGCGTGTGACTTCTGCCTTACCTGTTAAACTGTCTTTATCTCAACCCACAAGTTTTCTCACTTTGACTCTTCTGATTCTCTCTCCCGATCCTGCTGTGTGGAGTGAGCAAGTGGCTGTATGGTGCTGAGCTGCTGGCTGGGGTTATACCACAACAGCTTGGTTGTATTTTGTCAGTCTATGACTGTCAGTCCAAGGATATAGTCCATTTATCTACTTTTCTCTAAAGGGCCATGAAAAATTTAACTGGGATTCATCTTGTAGAAGAGCAAGTAAGACATATTTTCTGATATAAATAGATTTTCCATTTGTTTTCCTTCCTTTGCTACCATGCAACTTCTCCAACTTTGCTGTTGACAATAACCTGGTGAGAGCTGGGAATTTATGCTGAACTGCAACAAAAAACAAATTCTTTGTCCCTGTATTTAGCAATCCCAAATGCATCAAATTTCAGACAGTTCAGTTTTTCTGCCATTTCTTCCTCTAGCAGCTGAACCGTGTGTCCCTCATCTCCCCAGGAAGATGCTCGCCATGCGGCCATGGCTGCTGCTGTCCGGGGCTCTGCTGCCATCTAGCCATCTTCCACCTCAACTCCGAGCTCGTCTTTCTTCCTGGGGAACTGAGGTAGCACCTGCGAGCGTGAGAAGAGATGAGTGGTCCTTTGTCACTGCCCCCGACGAGGGACAGCAGAGGCTATCAGCCTGCACAGGCTTCAGTTCACAGGGAGGAAGAAAGTGCGTTCCGCTTAGCAGTTGTTCATTTTCTGCTTATGGAAACGGGTCTTTTAAACGCTGATACCTTTGCATTGATGAAGCTAGGTCTAGCAATTTCGGTTCTTTCACCTAAACATTGACAGATAGCTTATCAGCACTTAAACCACAGTCATTCACTCTGTTGGCTAAGAGGACTTTCAAAAGGCACTACAAGCACTTTTAAATTACAAACATGCAAACTCCAAGTAACAGCAAAAAACCTTTTTGAGGAGAGTGCAGGTGCAAAGCTGCTTCAAGTAGCTGTTGCTCCCTTTTTACAGAGCAAATCTTAAAGTAACAGGTTCCCAAAGTATTCCGTCAGAAAGACAGCAATAAGGTGTAATGTAAACAGAAAAACACACTCCAGAAAACCAAACCAGAAAACAACCGAGGAATGAATATGTATGCAAATATGTAATAGAAAGCAATCATACATCTGTGTATGATTTTGAAATGAGCATTCATTTTAAAAGTTTATTTAAAAGTATTCTCAGGTCTCCAGGAACTTGCTCGAGTCTGTTCATTTACCATTTTACATCTTTACCAAAGCAGCCAGAGGGAAAATAAGTGGAAGAAGAAGTTCTGTGCAAAAAAGTACCCTAGTTTAGCTGTAGTAATCTATGCAAAGCACCTAGGATTAAAGAAAGCATCAAATCCAGAAGCAACTCTTCTTTTATACGCTTCCCTCTCTATAAGTTCAGAGTGGTGGGGCTTGCATTGATCCCTAGGTTTGAACCCCATGAGGTTACTCAGTAGCTCTTGGTACAGCCATGGCTGAGCAGAGCCCTACCGGGGCAGAATCTTCCCTGCTGTTACCTGGCTGATGCTGGACCCCACCACCGAAAAGAGGAGAGGAGGGGAAGACCTGCCCTGATCCTAGAGCACCAAGAGTTTTCAGGACCTCTGCTGATCCCTAGCCCTGCATTTAAGGATTCTCATTTGGAAACACCACCTGGGAGTTAAGTTGGGCTTAGCAAACAATCCTATCATGCTCTGGGTTCTATTCATATACCATCTTTTTGTATTATCCCCCCAACACTGTGTTCTTCCTGTATTTTCTCTTCCACTTCTAGCACACTCTCACCAAATGTCTCAAACCACCATAGTCTGGCAAAACAAAACAAATAACAAAAACTAAGGCAGGGTGATTCCCTGTATTTTATTACCGGCCATAAAACTGCCACTCGCCTATTGTCGTGAAGGGTTATCAAGCACTGGAACAGGCTGCCCCGGGAAGTGGTTGGGTCACCATCCCTGGAGGTATTTAAAAGATGTGTAGATGTGACACTTAGGGGCATGGTTTAGTGGTGGACTTGGCAGTGCTACATTACCAGTTGGACTCAATGATCTTAAAGGTTTATTCCAACCTAAACGATTCTATAAATAAAAAATTCCTCTGTAACTGAGATATTTTTGGGGGAAGAAAGTACCTGGGCTTCCACTAGGTGGTGAAGTTGTAAAGCTTAAATGGGATGAGCGAGTTCCCAGAGCAGGGAGAGACCTGGGACACTGCAGAGGTGAGGCTGGAGGGGGATGTTGCTGCTTTGGGAGTTTGCAGGTTGCTCATCTTCCTCCCGGCACCTGCGGAGGGGGAGCAGCAGGGCTGCCCCAGGCAGGTGGCAGCAGCGCGGTGATGGATTTATGGGACATCACTGAAGTACAGATTTTTCTTATTTTCCAAGTGGGGGAAAAGGTGAATCAGTAGATAAATGGGAAAACTAATCCTGTGTATTACTTCTTTAAAGACCTAGTTTATTAGGGGAAGAGTAATTTATCCCACCAGAATTTGTCAGCTGTTGTACAGATCTTATAAATAATTTGTTTTTCAGACAGTTTTACCATCTGCTTTGATTTGGGGCTTTTGGGTCTTTTTTTGTTGAGAATAATTTGTACAGTGTCAGCACTTAAACACTGGGAGAAGTAGATAGGAATAATTACTTAATTATTCTTTAGATGAAGTTAAAACAACAACTAAAAAAGTACCTCATTTTTATCAGGGTCATTAAAAGAAATTTTCATGACATTGGGTTTCCACTGAGATTTTTGACTCATACAAATAAAAGCAAGATTTAGAAAGTTTAAGCTTGAACCATCATTCAAGTTTGTGAACACAAGCCCTGAAAAAAGGAACTTTATGAAAGTTTCATGAAGGTCTCACACTTTGTTTCACATTCAGGATGAAAACACAAAACATTATCATTTTACAGAAGTTCTTCATTTTGTTAAAATATAGTTCCTTCTTCCACACATTACCAAGAGATCTGATAGCACAAACCTTTTTTTCCACTCAATTTTCTGCCACTGAAAGAGCACTGCGTTATGCATTTGTGCATCTCCACTGTGTATCCATTATTCTAGTTACCGCTTAAACTACATATGAACAAATTATCTGTAGCAAATGTGCATCCAACAGGCTATGCTATCTAAGCACTGAATATCACATCCTACACCTGAGTCTACTGCTGGTCACTTACAACATTTTGGAAGCAGCTTTCAAACAGACTGAAGCCCTCTCTGACAATCCCTACTGCCCACAAATCATTGACAAATACAGGCTAGACCTCGCTCCATCTCCCATTTTTCTCTTGATTGCATGTAAAAGGTTCTCACACAGATCTCTGCAGGTAGTGATCCATGGGCTGAATGTGGTGCAGGATCTGATTTTCCCTTTGTGGTCCTGCACGATTCCTGCTTCACTGCACAGATTTTCCTTCGGCTGACTTGCGCTGTGGCTGCAGCGTGCCTGCGTGCAGTGGGAAGCAGAACTCCATGTATCACCTTTTCAGCCTTAAATGCAGCAATGATTTTTGCTGAGTGAATTGATGTTTGCAGCACTGAGTAAATTTATTGAAATATTGCCTAGAAATGATTGGTTATCTCACATCCTCTACAAGTATTTGCAAATATGAACATTACCAAGTTATTCAGGACAGTATTTCATTAATGAAGTGGGAGATTTAGTAGCTTCTCAGCCTTTTGAGTGCATGTTGCAATTAGATGATGGCTGATCTTTCTGAAGGTGGTTTATCTCTTTTTCTCATGATTACCTGCAGCTATTAGCTATAGAACATCCTAAAAGTTAGAGAGACACCGTGCTAAGAAACAGTCCTTTCATCTTGCTTACAATCAGTGTTTTGCTCTCTAAAATTTTCAGATGCACAACTCATAGACTTTCATGTTTCTCTCTTGAAATATATTGGAAAAATTGCACAGGAAATCTAGGTCGCAGTCCTTCTGTGAGGAGACCCTTTCTTCCCTAATGTCACAGCAATAAAATCAGGCAGAACAGAAAAAATATCCTAAGCAGCAAAGATGTATGTCATTCTCATCTTCCAAATTCTCTATTCTTTATCTCTCCCTTTGGGTTTAGAAGCCAAGATGTGTGAGGGTGGAGGCAGGAGCAATTACAAGTTTTGTTACAGCTTCCTACTTCTCTCACAGCAATTTTAGTCACAGAATGGAGATACCTGGAGAGACAGATTTGAGCTGAAGTAGTGCTGCTAACAGTAATGTTGCTGCACAATTTCCCTGCTTCCAACAACAGGATTATGTTGAAGGTAAAGTAGATCCAGCTCTGCTAAAGTGTGTTTGTGTGGGGTCTCTCCACATGGGGAATATCACTACCTCTGTCACTAGGCACGGCCATTGCTTAGTCACCCTGCTTAGCCTCTTACATCTTGGTGCAACTAAATATAAATAAGAAGCCCTTGATCCTGCCAGCCTCTCCATCCATCTTCTGTGTGCAACAACCAAGCTGCCTACAAACTTGGCTTCCAGTCTCTCTGCTCCAAGGCCATCCCCAGTTGGCTGCAATCTGACTCTTAAAAGATTCTTACATTCTTGCACGATCATTGTAGCATTTACCTGGCTAAACCCCTTCTGTTTAAATCCTCTTTGGCTTCTCAGGGCTCCTAAATTTACTGACTGTGTGCTCTTTGTTGGAATTGTGTCCTTCTGCAGCTTTCCTGCTCTTTCCCTCTCCCTACTCCCCAATCTCTGTAGAGTCATTCTGTTCTGTTCAGCTACTGGCTGTGAATTCAGGTTTTTTTCTCTAATTTCAACCCTGTCTCTCTGCACCCTATTCTAGGCATCAGCCTTTGTCTCAGAGATCTCCTTATCATTGCCTGCTGTTAATTTCTATTTAAAATGTACTCTGGTCAAAAATGAATTCTAGATAGGCTTTTGTCAGAGGTGACAAAAGTTATCCAACCTGTCAGTCAGGTTCTCCACAGTCTCTTTTGAACTTTCTCCTACACGAGTGAGACAAGACCTTGGTGCTGCCATTTCCTTCTAAAGACTTTCTTCTTTCTCCCTACTAAATACTCCTCATCCCTAATCCTGACATCTCCCTGACAGCCCAAATCATGCCCTCCAACCAGCCTTTAACCAGCAGATAACCACATCCTTGGGGCTCTGTGTGTGGTACATTCAGACAATCCGAAGCCTCATCAGCATCTGGGACTGATTTGAAGAGAAAAAGACCTTAGGGAGGAAGAAGCAGGTGGGCTGGGGTGGCACTGGATTGCCCTGACACTGATGCATTGTCCATTTAACTTTCCACTCATCTGTAGCTGTTCTGTCTACATCAGAGGATTTTTTAATTGCTTTCTGAAATATATACGGGAATACCATAGCAACTTCTCAATGCAGCAAATCTGTTTCTTCAGTAATTATTAACATAATTAGCTCTCAAATATTAGCAATGCTCATTCTGCTGATTAAATTTCAATTGAATTCTGTTACTTGCCACAGTTAGAGCTGGATTCCAGACTGGTGAAGGTAGGCTCCAAATTAAGATCTATTTAATTGGTCTTCCCTGAATGCTCCTGCACTTCTGCAGAGAAATATATATACTAGTATTTCTATTAATTTATGAACATACAACATTGTTCTGCCACATAATGCCTTACATCAAAAGCTACCCAGTGAAGCCAGCAGGGCTGTGTAGGTTGAAGACAATATTGACTGTGAAAATGGGTCTAAAAACTTATCATTGATTTGCATACATCCCCCCGCTTTTTTGGCCCATTTTTTTTCAGGCAGCTCTTCCATCAGATGCCAGCATCATAGTTCATTTCTCTGCCTTCCACATTGTCCCCTCTATGTTTGATTTCTCTCTGTATTTGTAATATGTACCTGATATGATATGGTGTCTCTGTTTCCTATATTCTTTGCAGGAGGGACAGCCCTTATTTTTCTGTTTGATCTATGTTTGTGCAAGCTGAGAGGACTGCACTAGGTATGGTGATTACTATAGGATGGGGGGATTAATTCACCTGAGCTCGACACCCAGAAGACCTCGACATGACCAAATATTTGGACAAGGAGCCATTTGGGAATTTTAGTTACTATGGCTCTAGATCTTGTGGATGAGCCAAAAATTTTAAATATTTTAATATTGGATATTATTATTATTATTAATATTGAATATTAAAGGCTATTTAAAATTGAAGTTAAGCAAATATAATTTCCAGCTGCTCCTGAAAGAGGTATTTTCCTCTTATACTTCCCATCCCATATACACACTCCAACCCTTTCTTTTGCACTGGGACACAAATTTAGGACCTTAATTAGGGACATAAATTGGCAGAACACTGATCGCTTTCTTTGAGAAGGAGGATAATTTTCCACTGCTTTAACTCCGTGAAGTAGCTCACCAAGAGGTCAGCCAAACCTTGGCTTGTGTGCCAGGGGGGCTGGGACCACACAGCTGAGGGCAAGGAGCAGTCGGGACGCAAGACAGCATCTTTTGGTGACTACTAGCTCTCAGATGGGTCCAGCTGTAACATCGCGCCAAACCCTTAGCCCACAGGAGTTTATTTAGCCACATCATCACCACTGTTGACAGAAGTTTAAAAAATTCAGAAGTGGACAGAACAAGGAGGTCATGTACATGATTATGGTCCTAAGGCACCACCGGAATGTAAAGAACCTTTAGTTCTTCCTTTAGTAACATCTAGTTTTGGAAAGAAAATAAAATTGAGATGAGTTAGATCTTGTTTGCAGAAACATTTCATAAATACAAAATTATTTGCTCAGAGCTTTGGGGGGTTTTGGGGTTTTTTTGTTTTGTTTTGTTTTGCAAAGTGAAGGTGCTTTTGTGCAACTGTCTTGAAAGATCTGTGTGAGTCTAAACGAAACAGAAATCCCATGTGATTGATGAAGAATGACAGATCCTGAACAACAGCTAATGAATTCAGTGCAAGAGTAATCTGTTGAAATTTTACCTCTCTGCAAAAGGCCAACCTAGGTCTTATCCTTTATTTAAATCTCATGTTGCAACTACTTAAAATGCTCATACTTGCACTCTTTTTTAGCACAGGGCTGAGAATTTGACACATAGGGAACTGGTTGTCAGCAATCCTGCTGAATTACAATAATAAATATGTGCTTAATTATTTAATTGAAGAACATAGAAAGACAAATTACTTGCTAAGAACAAATGGCATTTCCCAGATAAGCTGCAGTTGTTTCCTTCTGAAAACAAAAAACAAATAAACAAAACCAGCCAAAACCCCAAAAAACCAAACAACCACCCAAACTCTTCCCACAGCCAGCTGATGGTCAAAGGAGCTACTGAAGGCACACGCAACCTGTCTCTCTGCCCAGTACCTAACTGAAGGACATGGATGCCTGAATGGCTATGGGAAACTGTCTTCAGCTGTTTCCAACTATTTATCACCCTCACTCACCTCAACACCTTCTCTAGATAAACAGTAAAGCCCTAATGAGTCCAGCAGAGCTGACAGTGAACTCTGCCTCTAAAAACTGAGCCAGGGATAATGTACAGCTACTTTAATAGTCTTCCCTGTTCTAGCTAACTTTTTCCTCCAGGTGACAAACTGTGGACTTTAAATCACTGGTTTTACTGCTGTTTGCTCTGTTCTCCCATTTAGTAACTCCAGGCAAGTGATTTAGGGCAATTACACCTTATTACATATCTTTATCCTCGATTCTTACCTGTCATTTTGTGGCCTCTATCTACTGAGTCATTCTCAGAGGTACAAAAAGCCACAGTGTAGGGATGTCTTCTCTGGAGTCATGTCACAGCTTGAGAGCATAGCTTATCTCTGGGACCATCAAGTTAAATCCTCAGATTACACAGAAACTTGAATTCAAATACTGGCAATAGAGATTTCAACAGTAAACTGAAGAGAGCATACCAGCACCATTTAGTCTTCTTTGGACTGCTCTGGAAGTACAAATGAGGTTTGAAAATGAATCCTGGGGGCAAGTGGGATTCCTCCAGGCTAGTGTATTCAGGACGACATAAAGCACAGGAGCCATGTGAGCATCCACCAGGACACTGAGTGCCAGGCGGGGACAACCCACTCCAGCAAAGCACCCAGGCCAATGTTGGTCATCCCCGTGGCTGTCCTGAGCTGTGCTTAGGCCTGGCAGCTTAAGACCAGATCTGCAGGGCTGAAAAAAAGAAAAGGGAACGGCTCCGTGCAGGTGGGTCAAGATTCATGGCGGTACCTGGATGTGCAAGCCTTTGGCTGTCTTTCTGTCTGTACAACCTCTCTTAACCCCCAGCCAGTTTGTTATGCAGTGTCTTTCAGAAATATTTTCGAACGCAAATGCTGTTGAAAGTGTCTAGATTTAGGGATCTGCTAGATTCTGCAAAGCAAGGTCTGTGGCATTGGCCTGGCCACGTACTCCCTGCTTACACCCTGACGCAACGGGATGATTCAATCCCCTTTCCTCTTAGATGGGGTCATGTCAGTGAAGGGTTTCCTGCATAACTGCAGATTTATTTATTTATTTTCAATGCTATGGTAAATGCATTCTGTTTATGTGGCTGTAGATCAACAGTGCTGTTAACAGAGCAATAATAGTGCGACGCTGGGTTAGAGGAAAGAAGAATAAGGCTTATGTCAGCCTCCTAACAAGGATTCAGTGCTGGATTTGCAAATGGGCAGGTGACAAGGGAAGCTGAGATCCCACATTGCAAATCTGAACTGCTGACATTCTCCCTGCTTTGCGCTTCATGACTGCAAGTGTTTGCTCAGGAAAAGTTGCTCTTTAAAAAAAATAAAATCATCGCTTTCTTAAAAAAAAAATAAAAAATCAGACATCTAAAATGTGCTTTTCACTTGACTTAAATGTTACAGTGGAAACATTCATATGTGTCATTATTGTAAAATGAAAAGAAAAATGTCAAGGCTAAGTCATTGCTATCATTTATTTGGCCCTAGGCTGCTTTTGAATTGAGAGGTGCCAGCAATGGGATGTTGTAAAATTCCTGTTGCAAGTTTGATAAGATCTATTTATCACAGAGGTTGGGACATAGCAACCTTGTGTATCCCTCTAAACCCCTTTAAAACTGTTAAACGTCCACCTACTGCTTACCATGGATTAGAAATGAATGTACATAATTCCCACATTGTTATTTCTCCACTTGATTTTTTTTTTTAATTGCAGTACTTTTGGAAGGAGTAATTTATTAAAAATCACTTTGATAAACCTACTGAACTGAATGGTATCACCATTCATCCGTGAACTTCAGATCCTGCAGGCTTTTACATGGGTTCTTCCTTCTCTAATTCCTTCTCCCTCATCTTCTGATTTCTTCCTCCTGATTGCTTTGTTGGATGATACTTACAAGAAGTTAAATGCTTCACTGTAACTAGGAGAGATATGCAGCCGTGTTGTTTCTCCTTTGGTGTGTCATGTTCCTTTTTTTTCCATCATTGTTACGTTTATTTTGTGTCATGAACTTCTGTGGAGAAGTATGGTTATGTAAATTTAAGTAAATTAGCCCTCATTAAGGCCTGCATAGATAGCACTGAATTTTACTACTAGTTCCCAGGATAGCTAGTTAAAGTTAGTTTCAGCACGATTACATTGCATTTCATCTGATTAGCTGTAAGCCTGAAATATATTGCTGGGGTTTGGTTATATTGCTGTGAGGCAAAACCAAGGTCGTACAGTATTGTGGCAGTTTATTTAAGTTAAAACACCAAACCAAACACCACACACCTAGCAAAGTCAGAAATGAAGCTACACTTAGGTTCAAATATTTTAAGGTAGGGAGTGACCGGTGAAGATACAAATAACCTTAATTGTCCCAGAGTGCCACCGTGCACCGGAGACTCCAGCCAAATTAGCTCCAAGTGTCACTGAAGATGCATTGCATTATTTTAGCTATGCTTCTGTGACTCCGGCAGTGTTACAGAGCAGAATTGAATTTGCTCAGCTGCCTAACACAGGCACTTGTTATCTTAACGACAGGGCTGGTGGATTTTCCCATGGGGAAGCTTTGCTGCTCAGGATCCTGGTGAGTTTTGAGCCCCAGCTCTCCATCCATAAGCCTCATGACAATGTTAGGAAGAGTTGAAATATCCAGACACTGCTTTACCATTGTGCAAGTCAGGCTTTTTGACACATATTTGAAGTCTAAAAGAGTTACTCTTCTAAATTTGTAACACCCCACTATTGTATTAGTGGGAAGTTGGCAGGGAATCTGGTGATCCAGTTCAGCAAGTGCAATCAGAGGTTTGCTCTGACATTTAAAGACAGGAATAAACCTTTTATCTCTTATCAAATCCTTTGTGAAATGGCACCTTCAGCAGCCTACAAATGCTCATCTCTCTGAGTTGAAGATGTGTGAATGTTGTTAACAGCAACAATCATGCTGTTTAGTAAAATGGACAGGAGAAACGCTACATCAAGAAATAGTCTTGATCCATCTTGTCAGCTCCCTCTTTGGAGGGTGGACACCATTGGAGGATTCAGAAAAGGATGTACATATCTGTTCACACTGAAATATATCAGTCATGCCACAAATCATAATTCTGTTCTCCTTCCCTCTGCTGGAATAAGGGCAGCAGAGGGTATGGTCACAATGTGAGGTGAGCCACCCAGTGATTTATTCCATTCAGTGCTTGATGATTGTCCCATTCCTGCACAAAAATCCAGGAATCTCACTGTGACTGAGCCCTCCTTTTTTTTTTTTTTTTTTTTTTTTTTTTTTTTTTGNTTTTTTTTTTCCTGTTTGTGTCTCAAATTTGGAGGAAATGACAGTGATACAATTAAGTCCAGGACACATTAGACAACTGTTTATCTCTCTGCTGATGGATTTAAGGTCCATGACTCCAGAATGCTGCTATTCACACACTTTGGTACCCTCTCCCTGTCTACATATCTGCAGCCAGCAGAGCAGCTGATGGCACAGCACGAAGTTATATGTCACTTGTATATGGATGACGTCTAGCAGCAAATACCTTCCATAGCCATGATAAATAGTGTTTCACCTGAGAACCTGTAACCGCAGAGAGATCAATGGCTGAAGGAAGAAAGCCCTCCGAAGTTAAATGTAGGTTATATTAATGGGAGAAGTAGGAAATTATTGGCTCCCTAAACACTACCACCATGATTGAAGGAATCTGTCCCTATATTTCTGAGTTGTGCTGTAGTGATATTCTTGAGGACCCTGCATTAACACAGCTCTTAGAAACTCTTCTCCCCTCTCTCCCTGAAAAGGGACCTTTGCCTCTGTGTGGCCTGCAGACTTCACCACAATAGTTCACATGCTTCTAGCCACTTCATTTACTAGCTGCAAAATACTGTACACTGAGGGTGAACTGAGAAAGGATAAAGCTCTTGGCCTGCTTGGTGAAAAAATGTCCACTTGTTTCATCCTGAATTCTGAGTTGTGACATTTGCTTCCCTTTTGAAACATCAGTTGAGACTGAAGCTCCAGATCTTGCATTTTTAACGCGTTCAGTTCATCGGGACCTTATTTAACTCCGAGACCTCCTTTCTCTCTGAGATGTTGATTCAACATGATAAGTGCACTCTACAGGAACAAGGGATCAGTCAACAAAGCGCATGAGCTGGCAGAAGCCGTGAGCTCGGCCTCTCTGGCACCAGGCGGCTGCCTGCAGAGCTCGTGCTCATGAGGAGTCCTGGTGCTAGACACTTACCTTTTCTTTTTTTCTTTTTTTTTTTTTTTTTTTCTTTTTTTTTCCAGGAGGGACTTAAATATAAGCTCTGCATCATAGCTTTCTTGTGATTGAACAATACATGAAAAGCCACCTATATCCTCGTAGAGATTCAAAATGAGAGACACTTTAGCTCTACAAAGTCTTTTTGGAAAGTGTTCAGCTCCCAAAGCATGAGGTTTTAAAGTATATGAAGCTGTGATTTGAAAGGTTGAGGGTTTTCTGTTTAGAAGGTGATGTGTGGCTCTATTTTGTTGAGTTGCGGTGTAATCTAACATTTTGTAACTGTGGTGAGAAGTGTATGGGATGTTTAATGGCTAAATAAACTGATTTACTTTAACTGCTGAATAACTGGACTTCTGGAAAAGGAGGGGAGGGGAAAAAACAAGATACACAAGACTGCCAGGAATGTAGCAGTAGTTAAAGAGCTGCATGCAAACATCCCAGACATAAAGGTCTTGCATCTCAGCTTCAGTTACAGATCTTGCTTGAATGGAGAGCTGATCAAAGAGAGTATTTTAAAAGATACTTAAAGTACCCTTAATTTTAATAAAAGCATAAATCTGGATTCAAAGTACAAATACATCCTAACGTAAAATCACACGTGTGTTTGTGATTCCTCTGCTCCAGAACAAATGTTTTTTTTTTCCTTCCACCCCATGGAAGGAGGCACTATCGATGTCTAGCAGTGCAGCCCAAGCGAGTTGGCTCCCTGCTGCCATGTTAGAAGGACCAGTGTATTCCCTTCCAATTCCCCATGTTTTCCTACTTACCCTGCATTCACCACAGCTTTCACAGCTCCTTTTGGCAAAAAGCTCCTCTACGTGAGTACTTCTCCCTGACTAAGTGAAAACATCGATGTAGCACAAGACCCAGAAAACAATTGAGGAGTCTGCACAAATAGGAAGGGGTTGCCTATACCAGACAGTACTGAAAGCAAAATTTTCTCTTTACAGAGGCCCCAGGAAGGCTTCCATCCTGCTACGGGCACAGCCTATGTTACTGCAGGCAGGACAGTGGGTGCTGTGCCGAAGAGGAGCATCTCAAAGTAGTCACTGCTCCCGCCTGCTCGGCGGTGTGTAGCCTCCTCCACACAACCCCAGTTTTCTTCCCTTCTCTCTTCTGCAAGCCAAGAGGCAGCTTGGATTTTTCACTCGAAGATTTTAATTTATGGGATAAACAAAACTTCACCCAAGCAGATAAATCATGACTTGTGTCTGGAGAGACTATGTAATTAATTCCAGACTCTTTAAAGGATATGACCAGAGTTGGCTCCGACTGGAGAGAACACTGTGTGCTTCACCATATATCTTGAATTTCATCCTGCAAGAGTAAAACCTAGTTGTTCTTGGAACAGTTGGACCTCAGAGATGTGTTTCAGCAAAGATGCTCACTCTGGATAAGCCAGATCAGGCTCCAGAAGGTTGAGCTGTCTTTCTCCAAAGAGAGAGGCTAGCTCGCTACTGAACCCACTGACATTTTCTCTGAGTCATTTTCTGTTCCTGACAAATGGCTTTGCTAATTGGAATAACTTTTTCAGTGGTTTTCCCTCTTCAAGCTCGTGCTTTGAAAAGTTCACTGAATACTCTATTTTTCCTACATTACAAATCTTTAATAATTTGCATATTGACTCATGGGCCCTTTAAGAAACATGTATCTTTGGCTCAGAATTGTAACTATTTGCCCATTTGATAATCAGTTTTGCTCTGGGTTGCAGCATTTGTGCAGTTCCCCTGCTTCTGTGTGTGTGTGCCAGACCACTGACTTCTAGAAGGTCCTATTTTTTCAGGTGTAATCTCTCTGAAGACAGCAATGCAATCTTAATGACTTGCAGAGAAGATAAAGATATTGAAACCATGGCAACCTCCAAAATTCCAAGCTGATGCCCAACTTTGCTCTTTTGAGAAATGCAACCTGTTCACTATGCACAAATGAACCTAAAGCAGATGTAGCCTGCGAGCGCAGGAATTGGCTCAAAGCAGACCAGAATATCCAGCTACTCTGCCCATCTTCTTGGCTGCTAAAAGTGATTTCAGAGGTAGTCTATTCTCTTCTTTTCACATCTTTTCCAGATCCAGCATCACCACAATTTCCTTTTCTTTCTATGAGTCTTCCAACAAGTTTTCACACTCTACTTTTTTTGTCAATGTACCTAAGTAGGAAGATTCTGTTACAAATTTAGTGGCTCTTTTTTGTTACATTCTGTACAGTATTCTGTGGTGATAAATTCAGCCAGAAATATAAAAGAATCTGGCTCAATATAATTATCGTGTTTCTAGGGAGAATATGCAGTTGTGCATGTTCTCAGGTTCATAGGTTCAGCAGCACAAGGTAGATGACAAACACTTTTGTGTAGTTCAGGTTTGAACTATCTATCAACTATACTATCAACTCTGGCACGTTCAGAAGGCTAATTTCCAGGCACAAGACATACCACAACTCACAAGTATGAAGGTCAAATGAGGGATAAATATCTGTAGAAGTGTATCCACTGAGTGGAAAAGAGAGGAGCCTGTTTCAGAAATACCAGACTGTAAGTAAGTTTTAACTGTATACAAATTGTTGGTTGCTCTTGTGCCAGTGCTTCCTTTCTCCTTTTTCGGCATCGTGTGAGCCAGGTGTAGTCTCTGAAAACAGCAAAACACAGAGTGCATTAGTGTCATTTCACTGTTAATGTTGGAAGAATAATTGCCACTGAATCAAATGCTAAAATGAATCCTACATTAAATATTCACCTCCAAGGATGCCTGTTGATGGCTTCTGTCAAATAACCAGCAAGAACCTGTCATTGGAATGCCTACATACAAAGTCAGACTGAGATACAGTCCTCCTTCCCACTCTCTGCAGTTTATATTGGGCCTTGTAATCAGTGTGTTTATAATGATGAATGCATCTTTTTATTGAATTTATTTATAAAATCAGTTCAGTATGTAACAAATCATATGCTGAATATTACGTGCTGCAAAGCTGGTCCTCTGAAAAAAGAGCTCCTTCACAAGAAGACGATACAAGTCTTTCAGAGAACACAACAGAAATAACAGACCAGCCTTTAGCTCTTTCTGTGCTCCTATCTGCTCCCACCTCTCTTTACATGTTTTGGGATGTGAAGAAGAGTCAAAGACAGCAATAGAAGAGGGAATTGTGGATGCCCCAAGGCAGGTATGCTGAAGAAATAGCAGAAAGCCACATTTCTCTCCCCAGATCTGTTCAGCATCTGGAACATGCCCGTGGTGGGGCAGAGGAACTCACCCAGTGTATCGTCAGCCTTGCTCTGCTGAGCACTGTATTCTCAGTAGCCCTGCGTGAAGCTATGCCATACCACATAAATATAATTCATATGCAAAAAGAGGGAGATTTGATGCTTCAGAAGAACAAATGCAACAATTTTCAGTTTGATCCAGCAATCTTCCACATGAATACTCACATCATCTTTCTTTTGTTCAACCAGTTCTTTATCTGCTCCAGGACTACTCTGCTGTCATTTGGTGATGTTTCCTGAAAACCTCCCTGAAACCAAGAGGTGTCAGGCAGCGCTCTTTCACACACTGTCCCTAGAAGGGACTACTTGGGCTGTGGGACTCGGTGGTTTCAACCAGCCAGGTAATGACTTTTCATCCAGACGGATCCACACAGCATTCGCACTGTATCCCCAGCACGTGCCAGGGTCCCAAATCACCTCTTAATATCTTTTAATAAACCTAAGACCTTTAACATAGGGTGTCAGAGGAAGAGAAGCAAAGGCCACAGGCACTGCAGCTTCAAAGCATGAGCAGCTTTGTATTTTCGCAAATATAAACCATGTCTGCCTCTTTAAAAACACAAAACTGTAAGATAAACACATCTGCAGCTAATACTTTGTATTTTCTTTCAATCCTTTGAGCTCTTTCTTTTCCTGCTCCCCCTCTCTCAAAAACTTGTTTGGCTCTGATTTTGCACAGGCTACCTGAGGATTTGAATGTTCAAGAAAAAGGAGGTATAAGGGGTTCTAAGAAATGAATTTTTGAAGTGAAAATGCAGTAATGAGCAGCCACAGAACATAGACCAACAATTTTTCTCTAAAAAAATCATGTGATAAAAAGGTGCAATTAATCATTTTCAAGCCATAACTGTTTTCAGGTGCAATTTTGGCATGGCATGACATTTTCAGGAATAAAAATTTTGGTTTGGATATTCTCACTAGCCTGACTTCAAACTCCCCTGCAAGTAGGAGTTACAGGACCTGAATCCAAAACGGGACACACACACACACACACACACACACACACACACACACACACACACCACTGGGGCATTTTCTTTTGATTAGAAATGCCTGGTACAGATAAGTCAGGAAACTCAGTGTGGCACTCAGCTAAGGCCCTTCATCTTTTGTTTGTTTACTTGTTACTTTCACATATTAAATGAATGATGAAGAGGAAACAAAGCTCCCATTTCTGAGTCAGTGCCCCCATTACAAAGGTTCTGGTTGAAATGCCTCTGTTTTGGGATGCCTGGCTTGGTCTGGGCAGACACATCGCTGCCAGCATTCACGCTCGCCCAGTCTCCCCTTCTCCAAAGAGTCTCATGATGACAACTTCGACGTTATGGTATGAAAGATGTCTTGGCAACGCTTAATCTGTTACTTTTAGGAGGAGAAATTGTCATCTAAATTAATCTCTGAGGAGTTACTTAATTTCTACTGGGTCTTTGGTGTCAGCAAGGCAAACTTCTCCCGTTTGGAGTTATGATTTCCATAGAGTAACAGGTGGATTTGCCAAGGGCCCACAGTGCTGAAGGGAAATGGGTCAGAAATTCGGGAGGTGCCAAATAACAGCAAAACTTTAAACATCAGCACTCAATCTCTATTGGTCACTGACGGACTGTTTTCTTGAAAATTGTTATCCCTCAAAGGTGCTGTTGGTTTTGTTCAGAATCTGGCCTGTGAAGCAAGAAGCAATGTTTTAAGACAGCTTGAGCTATGACTGAAGTTCCTTTTTATTTTAAAGAATGCAACACACAGAGTGCAGACAGAAGACAAAATGGAAAAAGGAGGTCTCAAGTCAGTTCTTTAAAAAGCTCTAGCTGATGCCCTCCTTTACTCATTTCTTCAGACTCAGAGAAGATTAAATGGTGATCCCTGGTAGAGATGTGACTGACTAGACTGACACCTATTGATCTTTGTTGCATTATTAGAGGTTTCTCAGTTGTCTAATTTTTCAGACAACACATAATCCATACCATCATCATAAAGGATTCATTTTTCAAACAGTAACAGCTGAGGTTTCTGTCCATGAATACAAATAGAAAGTACAGTCTGCTGGGATTTGAGAGGTACCTTGCAGCTAGACAGTTCGCTTTATGTTCTGCTTGAGGACAAGTTATTTAGTAAACACAACTTTACCATTTACATAAAGCTGAATAAGTTACAATTGAATGTCAGTCTTGGCTGAAGGCCTCTGGTGAAATACTTTCCTAGAATTATTGCTATCTTTTCAGCCAGACTGAGTTCGTTACAGAATTCTCTGAATTCTCTAGAGTTTTTTGCAATTTATCCCAACAAGAATGAAATCACCATCTGACCCTTTCTGTAATTTTAATAAACAACTCAGAACAAAATGTCCACTGCAAACTAAATGTTGATGCATTTCACTTTGTGTCATTAATGAGGTGAAATTATTTTGTTAGACTGTCCATGGACAATGAAACCAAACATCTCAGATAGACCAAGGTCTACCAAGAAATGGGCTTTGTATATCGCTGTCACAATTAGGTTTATCATTTTAGGGTAGCTTGACAAATAGCTAGTAGGAGAACAGAGGAAAATTCAGATAATGTTTATGCTGCAGTAAAGCAACAAAAATTTGAAAGCTATAATGGGAATCTGAGATTAGCTATGGAGATATATTTCTGCACCACAGATTGCTGTCATATTCAAATCAGATCATCCAAGGAATCAAGCTAATACACTGGATACAAACAGCGAATAAGTCAATCAACACTAGTCAAAGAAGTTATGAAAACACTGTGTTCTCAAACATATGCTGTTTCAAAATTAAATCATGGCTTCTGCTGCTAAACAAACATATGACAAAAGAAAATGCCCAACACTAGAATATTAACAAAATAGATGCTTGGAAAATCAATACTTCCCTAAAATAATGGCTCTCCTCTGGAGGTGAAATAGCCATATATATAGAAGTGGTATGACATAGTAGCAGAAAATAATGTCATGGGCCCAAAACTGTACTTGGCTTGTCTGGCTGTGACAGCCTTCTGCTGTGCTGCTCTGTCTCCGAACTCTACTGGAAACTAAACAATAGAGTGAAAAAAAAAAAGAATTATTTGAAAAATGATGAGTATGATACAAATATAGATGCTGTTACTCTAGATGCTACAGGTAAGTAAATGCTAGTTAAACTGCGTGATGAATGTGGAGCTGCATTAGAATAATTCAGAACAGCATTAGAAAAATGGTAAGAATAACTATTAGCTATTCAGATAAAGGGTGCAATACTAAGGAATCACGAATGATTAATTTCTGTAGCAAGATGGTAGCATGCTTGTCTGTGCACTGGTCTGGTTTGACTCTTAAAAGTAGGAAGTTCTTTGTAAGTACCAAAATAAGTCAGCCACGTCGCACTTAACCACTGTTCAGCCCACAGTTTACGGAATATTTAGACTCAGTGCAATCACTTGAGAGAAAAGTTGCTAATGTTTTTAGTTCCAAGAAATGCAATCAAGTAACTTAATGCCAAAAATTATTAAACAAATATTGTGCTTGCATTGTATTCCAAAACACAACTTGAGGGAGAATTTATTAACAGGGAGACAAATACAGAGGTGGAGTACCGTGGTCTGTGGGACCCAAACACGTCTTGACCCAAACCCTGTTATGTGAAGGAAATCTCTTCAATGACTCTAACGGCTTTTGAATGAGGCTTGTACTGATTTTATACTAAATGTAAGAAAAGCGTTCCTCCCAGAGTCTAAGGAGAAGCAGTTTAAATCTTTGCAAAGGGTCAGTTTAAGAAAAACAAATCATCTTTCCTATTTTAAAGAGCAATTTTTGATGGCAGTTTTAAGGCAAATTCAAATTAAATCCTTGAAAATTTTGGAACTGTAAAAGAGACAAGCAGGTGTTTACCAGAGAACCTCGTTCTATGATCAATTCCATAGCAATAATTTTCAGAAAATTGATTAAAAAAATTCTTCTCAAATACTTAGCTATATAGTTGAGATTTATTTTATTTTATTATATTTCATTATATATTTCATTATATATTTTATTTTATTATATCTAGGACACCCCCTGTCCTAGATGAATAGAAACAATAAATAATGTTTGTTTTGTAGGTGGTATTTATAAAGCATTTGAGCTGCAATTAAACAGCAGCTCCAATCCAGAGTTCGTTATTTCAGTACATATCTCCTCTTTCTCCACTTATTCACATAGATGCAGGACCACAAAAAAGTCTGCGGTAATTTTACAAGTAGGCTATTTTATTGAGGCAGCTAAACATAATACACTGTGTGTCTGAATGTGTATGTGGAAATATATAAAACTTAAAGCTTCTGTTAGTGTTAATAGAGCTTTTATGCATATTTTGCCATTTACAGCAATGTAATCACTGACCCTAAAGGTCCATATCTTTAAAAATTGTAGATAATTGTCAACAATTTTTTATTCTATAGAAAAACGCTCAGTGATCAGTTCATCAACAACTACAATAACCTTTGCCCAATATGTATTGGAAGTTGTTTGCCTTTTTAAGTTGAGTGGCTCCACACCGATGTAACAGTCAAACAGGACCATCTTTTAGTGGTTAGAAATCGCTCTCTTCTAGCTGAATATTTATAATATATGGTTATAGTGAAAGCGCACTCTAAACCTGCTGAAAAAATACTAGCAGGCGTAAAGCCACATTTTTTCATTCATTGTTTTGGTGTAGTGCTTTGAGGAAGATATCTTCCTTCCCTGGGGAGCAGGGGATGTCTTCAAAAGCTGTAAATACTTGACAAACAATGTGGGAAATCTGCTCGCATGTTAAAACCAATCTGGGAGAAGAGTTCCCTGATTAAGATGCAGATCTGATGTGCAGTGAAATCTGTTCTTTGTCACATTTTCAGCTTGTAAGGTTCACGCTGCTGTCATTGAAAGCTTAATAATGTTTGAGCCACGGTGACATATTTATGTATTGGTTAGAAGTGTCCTGAGAAGTAAGTTTATAAAATCACATTAAAACAATGCAAAGAATGGATTTTTTTTTTAATCAGTTATTAGCAGAAGAATATGTTCTGTACATGAATATTACACAGTTATGTAATGTTTGAAGCCTTCCTCAGTGCCCAGATGTCTCCTGTTTTCTACCTTTCTAAATTCAGGACACCTGCTGTGAACATCTCTTTTCTCTTTTTACAACAGCAAAAACTTAGATGAAGAATACTTATCTGTATTACTTGCAAGAAATAGAGTAATAGAATTTGCCATAGAAATTGCCTGCCATGTGGATAATTAATTACATTAGTTACCTACAATCACTCTGATTTGTTTGTTGTTCTTGACGTCCGTAATGAGCACATACACTGACAGCTTTGAGAATCCATCGCACAATCTGTTTAGTCCAAGGGCTGTGCTGCCGGAAGTGCCAGTCATCTCAGCAATGATGAAAATGGACTGAGATTATGCAAGACTTGGCCTCTTGCTGCTCTGTTGCCTCAATCTATGATTCTAACCTACAATAGACATGTGGATATGTATTGTCATCTAAAGGCTTCCCGTGAGGCTGTGCTGTCCGACAGAAATCATAGTAAGAAAGACTGTGTGCTTTAGCCATTTTTAAAACAGAGTCTGCTGAAGTTCCTCCTGAAAAGTGAATGTCTGGGGGAAGGAGACCTCCTTTTCCTTCTCAGAGTGCTTGTGTGACTCTACACAGAAACCCACCGACTTGGTGCTGGCTTGTGCAGACACATAGGAATGGGACACAGCACCTGTGGCGAGAGGATTAGCTCCTGCCTCCTCTGGGGTCCCAGGAGGGAGCTCACCCTGCTTTGCCCAAAGGGCTGCTTGGCCATGCAAGGAGAGAAAACATGAAATATCTTTTCCCAAAGGTTAGTGAAGGTGGAACCTCTGTCTCCCTTCAGTCACAAAGCCATGCACATCATTCTGTTTTATATTTTTCCAATGATTTGTGGTTATCTTACACACTGGAAATTTCTGCTGTTACAATACTGTGTAAATCAACAAAACTGACCTATCAAGAACAGAAAAATGAAAGAATCATCAATAATATGACAGATGGTTCAGACCCAGCCTAGATGATGCCCTGTAGAACCCCAAGTCCTACCTCAGCCAGCCTCAGCCAACAGTGGCTCAGCTCTTCACTGTATTTCAGCTGGTTCTCCTCTCTTTCCCTGGAGTTAATGCTACACTTCCACTGGCATTTCATGAAACAGCTCTCCAAAGAGAAGCACTTCAGAACAGCGGTCCTCCCAACACAGCGAGATAGAGTACAAGAACAGTGAGAGAGAAATAATGAGATTTTTCAAAACAGCAAATTTGAATGAATTTCATTAGAATTTATGTTCTGATGCCTCACAGGTCCTTTCAAAAATTATTTCCACATAAGGTGAAATTAATCTTTCCTAACTAACCATCTTGAGAGGCAATACATCTCATCTAAAATATGATATCCTTTCTATGATGCAATGAATTGCCCCTTTGAGAAACATTAATTTAAAGTAGAAGCCAAGATAAAATTTACTGAAATTAATCTTGAAGTCATCTGACCATGCCCACACTTTAACTGAGTAGGGAATAGAAGTTTGACTTTTCTGGATTTTGATCTGTACTGTTCTAGACATTAGATTCCCTGCATCAAATGTGTGTACTCCTCTGACATTTACTCCTCTACAGAAGGATACAAAGAAATTTTTAAAAGTATAAAGTTATGGGATGTTGCCTCTCTTCAACCTTAAGTTCATTATGTGTTTATGCTGCTTGATTTCATAGTATCAACTTTCCAGATTTTGTTCAGATGAACTTCATCTCATTACAGAATGAACGCATTCTAAATATGGAAGCAAAACTCTGAAATAAGTTTTATTTAGTAGGTATCACAATGAGCATAGGCTGATTTCTTAGTTAAAAATAGTTTTTCATTTACAAGTGAGTGGATGTACAAGGAGTACCTAGTGCATTTCAGATCTTGCATTGGAATACTGGTGTTTCTTAGCACTGCATAAAACTATGCAATGGGCTAGCTCCTTTTGCGTTTCAAACCTCAGGAGCTCTACATCTTGACCGTATTATGTTACCATTCACCTTTCGCAGCATAAAGTCCTTCTGTAATCTTTTTTATGCTGTATGAATCTTAGAATATGTACACATATGTACTTGTGTGTGTGGATGTAATACTGGCTGCCTTAGCACATCGTTAATGTTTCTGGCAGTGAAAGCATTTTGCAAGCTTCCTTCCAAAGTATGCTACCAATGAGCATCTTTTCTGAGACAGCTTATTCCTTGCAGACTTCTTGCAGTCTTCCTTGGAGCACTTGTTGTTGGGCTTTCTGACAATGAGCAGCTTCCACTGCAAACATGGACAAATGCTCAAAACTAAGCACCCTAAATTTCAAACCAGAGAATCAGATTAATAACACACATGTTTTAAAGTCATTTCATTGCAACTCTTGGTTTAGATTTTCTGATTGGCACAGGGGCTGCATTGCCAGGGGTACAAATAGACAAGTTTCCCTTGAGATCCAGGTGAGTGAGTCAGGACTGACAGTACTTGTGAGCAGGGCAGAGAGAGCAATTGGAACTGGACCTGCAGCAGGCGAGGCAGACCAGGACCTGGATGTTGCATGAAGGTGTAGAGATGGGGAGAAATTGTGGGAAGCTCATTATTCACATCCTTCAGTTTTGTGAATCTGAAAGTTAATTACACAATTTAATTCTTGACTAGCAAGGAAGAGTGAATGTTTTAACATATGGTGCCAGATGTTATTCCAGGGGGGGAAAAAAAAAAAAAAAAAAAAAAAGAGGAACTGAACTGAAGCTTTCAGCTATTTCTCCAAATATGTTCTTCTTTTCTTCTGAACATTTAATTACTTTAGACTATTTTATTTTATTTTATTTTTTTTTGTTTTAAAAGAAAGCATCCTTTGAAGAGACTCCCTGTCCGAGATAAAGCTGTCAATCTTCTCTGGAGGAGGAGAAAAATGTTCTGATCTGTATTTATGAACTGCTGGAAATTATGAAATGTGGAACAAAAGTGACTTCTTATTACTTAGTTTCTTGGAATGAGTCCAAAGGAGATATTTGCTCAAAACTAAAACTCCTTTATCATTCAGTTTTTCCAACAAATTTGGCAACAACAACTTTTGACTTGAACAGGTGCAAACCAAGAAAATTTTCCCAAAATGTAGCTAGAGTTTCACTACATCTCTTAATGAATAATAAACAATGTGCATAGTAAAGGCCTAGACTTTACTCTGCAATGAGTTTTGTTCTGTTTGTCTGAAGTTTCTATAGCATCCCCTCTGACTATCTTAGTCCTTCCTAAGTAAAGTGTGTTTGTGTATTGAGATCCTTAACAAGCTTAGAGATACCATCACTCCTTCCCTCTGCAGAGCGGGGTACATTGCAGACACACCTTTACACTAGAATTGAAGAAAAATCCAGACCAGATGGAGGCTGAGATTCCTGTTCTGACAAAGTTTCTCGAGGTGGTATTGACTGTATCTGTTGCCCAGCTAAACAAGTTGTCAAGCTCTTCTTGAGACAAAGAGTCTAAAGGAACTAAATGTGTTATTCTGTCAGCAGCATCCCATTATTTCACATTTGGATGTGCCTCCTCTGGAAATTCCTCAAGTTTCAAGCCTGTTGCTATAACGACTATGTAACCTTTCCAGTGAAATGGAAAACTTCTCATCAGTATTTCTTTAAGTCCACCCCACTTTACATAATTCCTCCATCTTCATTCTGTGCTTCCTTTGAAAGATACTATATATAACATATTCAGAGGTTAAAACAGTATCCTGCTCTCTTCCACTTATTTTGAGCAAATTAAAGTCTTAACCTCAGGAGACATCAAACCAGTGGGTGACATTTACCAGCCGAGAGCTGCTGGGAATCCAGAACAATGTGCTGCTTGCCTTGCACACGTGTACTTCACTATTTTATTTCCAGGGTGTTCATGAACAGAAACCAGTCTTCAATATTGTTGTTTCACACAGCAGCATTTGCACAAGTGAGTTTGACAATGCCATCTTGCAGCTTTTTCCTGTATTGTTTGGATAATTGCATTGTCAAGAATTACTTATCATACATTTAGCACTTAATACCCATTTATTATGAGTTCATGTAACTGCTATTTAAAGAATAATACATGCTAACTCCTTTCTACGCCATTTGATGCCACTTTGATTCTGTAATTGCTGGTTTCCTAGGATATTATGCCACAAACCCTGAAGAAATAATTGGTTGTTTCATTCCAGACAATACGTTTTGGAGTTGCACAGAGTTTAACTGGCAGATTTGTAACAGTGCAACGGAGACATAAAGGGAATGAATGCTAACCACAGAATAAGGTTGCACAATGTAACTTGTGTAGCTACTGGTATTATACAGCTACAGTTCACATTGTTCAAAGGAAAAGGATTCTTTATGCAAATGTTGTAAGTTTTGTGCCTTTGGGGGATGCTCTCTGCAAGAGTATGTCAGCATTGCATGTCAGCACAGGGTGGAACAAGTACCAAATGGGATGTGAAAAATAGGTGACTAAAACCCACAGCTCTTCCAATGCTCAGCTATAATTATTTTTTGTTTGCAGAGTACATGCTAAAATCTGCAGAAATAACTGCTGGTTTTGTGGGGGTTTGTTTCTGTAAGTACATAAAAGCAAAATGAAGGAGTATTTTGCAAGTATATTTAAAAAGCACTATTTTTTGCTGAACTTTTGTCACTTGTTAACTCTGTTATCAAGTGGTGGTAAAAGACTAATATATGTTCTTTTTCAGCATCTTTATAATCTGCTTTTGTTTTACAGAAAATCCTGTTATTTGATCAGAAAATGTTGCTACTTTTATCTGGTTTTATTTGTTGATAAACTTATAATTAAGGTTATTGTCACTTTCCATCCAAGATCACACAATTTTTGCACACATTTTTGCTGGACTTTAGCTAACCGGGCTGAAATTTGTCAGAGCTTCCAGATTTGTAAAGTGGGTTAGAGACTACATAAAAGATCATTATTCTGGTCATTTTTTCTTTGAAAAATGTCAGCATGCCTCCCATGGCAGGGACTGTCACCCTTTGAGCAGCTTTACATGCTTGGTTCTTTAAGCAAGAATCAAAACTAGTTTTCGTGTGTTCCCAGGTTGCTGCCTGACTTACCCAGCGTGATAGAAGAACTCTCTGGTGGGGTTCTGGGATGGAGCCAACCTGTAGCGAGTCCTGCTCAAGGGCCTTAGCATTTTTATTCAAATATAGCAAGAAGAAACAATTGTCCTTTATCCAATACCTGGATGCCAGAGCATGACACGGTTTTGTACTATTACTGCTGTGGCTTATGCAGGAACTTGTCTTATTGTACAACACGTCTTTTGGGACATCTATTATTTTTCCACTCAAAATCATTCTTCACAAGTCTTTGAGGATGGCTTAGAAGAAAGACTAGTTCATTTCTTACAAATCTTCCCATCAGCTCAGCCTCTCTGCGTTACGCTGGTTGGGCACCTATGGTGCGACTTCCCTGAGGACACAATCCAGAATGCAAACAGCTTTTCCTGAGCTATTCACCTGCACTTCTCTTCTTGGGCAGCAGAGTCAGTACAGGCTGGACTTGCGGTTTATCCTCTCTTAAAGTAGGTAATGAAAATAGACCGCTGAGATGTAATCTAAAATTGTCTGTCTTCTCCTCACTGTAACCATACAGAGAGTCTCAGCTCACTAATGCAGGTAGGAAAGTCCCTCTTGTGCATACCTAAAGGTGGTTGTGATGAGAGCCCCACAGAGCAATGATCACCTGAGTTTGTAGACTCAGGGCATCACTAAGACTTAAAATAGAAATGAGTCAAGCTCTTAATGATGGCTGACATGAAAAGAAGGAAAGAGAATGCTAGATCTGTAGCTCAGACATATTTTTCCCCATGGTAGAAGTAACAAAGTGTTCATTATTTTAATGAGGAGCTGTATTCCCAAAGTATGTAAATATAGGATAAGTTCCAGATGTGTATAACTGCTGCTCCTTTTTTAATTGGCAGAGGTCTGCAGCAGGAGGTGGTACATACATCACTCCACGTATTAACTTATTAATGATGTCTCTGGGTGGCCTGACCAGAGACTGACTCATCGTCAAATCCATTTTCTGATGACAGCTAGACAAATCAAAACAAGTCATGTAGATTATAATTCAAGTTTGAGAACAGACTATTGAGCTTTATGGTCATCTAATTAAACACAGCAGGGCTACCATCATCTTAATTAAAAGAAACTTTCTCATTGTTTTCAACAAAAGATAAATGACACAAGCAAATAAAAAAGAGGTTCTGTAACATGAATTGTAGTGCTCTCATGACCTGCCAGAAAAGTTTGTTACTTCTGCAGCCCACAATACATGCATCTCAGCAAGGATCTGGGAGAGACTGAGCCTAGAAAAATGATATCAGATCAAATCTTCATTAGCAAACCCCAGCCCAAGGTTTTTCTTCATTTCTGTTCCTCTACTCTGGTTTCAGAGCAAGGAGAAGGAAAGCATGGCTACACTCCTACCCCAAGAAACGTGTTTAGGTGCAGAATTAAGACATGTAACTGTGGGTATTGCAGCCCAAACTGTGGCAGGTACAGCAATTACCAAGAGCCGTTCACAATTAGTATCAAGCCCTTATCTCAGCTGTTTGGTGCTAGAGAGGATTTCAGTGCAACTACCCGTCCCAGTAAGGTGCTGGGGAGGTGGTCCAGCTGCAGCCAGCATTGCTAACAGGCTTTAAAAGGCAGCATGGTCAGGCTCCAGTTGATTTGCTGCTTCTTAGCAGCTGTAACTCGACTGCAACGGTTTCAGCTAGCAGGCTAACCTGGTGCACTGAATGGGGCTTTGCAATGAAAATAAAAACCATTACCTGCAGACAGAAGCTTGCAGTGAAAAAGGTAAATGTTCTGCCTGGGGTGAGTAATGTGGGGCTGGATTTTGGAAGGGGTAGAGTAAATTCAGGACCAGTGGTAGACTGATTCCTGCAAAGGAAAACACATTCATTTAAAATTGACTTGCTGGGTGGTAACCACAAGTGTCCCAGTGCAAGAAAGCATCTAAGACCATTAAAAATACTAACCACCTCCCAGAATTTGGATCAGATGCTTCAGACCCATTTCAAAGTGACTGGGTTGTGGGTTATTTTGGTATCATTAGCAAACTAATACCAATGCAGACCAAGGAGAAAGCTGTGTCTGTACTTCAAGTGTGTAAAATGCACCTGCATAGTGTGCATGTGATCTGAAATTTAAAAGCACACGCTTGACCCAGCATCAGACGGTAATGCTCTGGAAGGCAGCCTGCTATATATAACCCAGCCAAAATATAGCTGAATTCTCCCTTTTACAGCCTGCATCCAGCAATTTGCCTTTACAAATTGCTGATGGTGAAGTTGTCTATTGGCTGTTTGAGGCTTCAGATTGTATGTGTGAATTGCATCGTTAGTAGACGTTCTTTGTATAAGCAGCGTTTTCCTTTTTTTCTGAAAGATATGGCAGATTTAAAGTTCACTTGTTTACCTTCTTGACATACATGGACAAAGAAGGTTCTTCTAGAAAACAAATCAGAATCAAAGGAGTTAGAGAGATATATGCTGTCTGCAATGAAGCTGGGTGGTTACTGCAAATATCTCAGCTAAGGCTGCAGAATTCTCCAGGTTTAGTCCAATAAAACATCTGAAATGTTTCCCTTCCAACAACTGGCACCTTAAATCCAGGAAGGGACCCTGTGGATTAAAAACTAAGTTACTGGCTAATTCTCTAAGTGAATTAATTATAAATGTGAGAGAGAATGAACCCACTGAACTGAAAGGGAAAGAGCAATATTAAAATGTTAGTCTACAGAGGTAGTATTTATTTTTGTTTAATACAGTAATAATGACCAACTTGCACTAGTTTCTTGGTTGTTTAGGGGAGTGTCTAAATTCCTTTCAGAGTCTGATTTTTCAACAGCTTTTGCTCCTGTTTGAGTGAAATTAGAACTGAATCGGAAACATCTGGAGTTGTATTTCCATACATTTAGTTTTATTTCTGGCACATTTGGGGTCTCAGAGCAGGCAGCCACGGCTGTCCGATTCCTTGTACAAATGCATGTGGATCTCCAGGTGCTCGTGCACAGCTGCTCAGTAGATGCCAGGCTGTGCTGTACCCAATCACTTCTGCAACTGCAAACTCAGGCAGGCAGGCAACAATCTGCATCTAACCTTGGAAACACAGCTCTTGATCTGCCACTTTTTCAAGCCATGTTTGAGCCAGGCCGTGCTGCTCTTGCAAACAACCTGAGAACTATGTCAGAAATGAGAATTGAGAAAAATCACATTCCTGAAAGTGCTGCTGACACGAATTTTGAGGTCCAAGCCTTTGCAAAAAGCCCCATCTGTATTTGGGGAAACATTCCAGAACTATGCCCAAAATCTTAGCTCTGATATATAATAGGGGTAACCATCCACAGTAGTTCTGTTTTTGTGTGAGTTGTGAATGAATGTGGGTGTACACCAGGTTGCCACCCACCAACATTATGGAAGAAGGCTCCAGCACTGAATAGTCCCTCTGCCTCCTTCCCCAAATGCATAGCTGCTGCCAGCAGATACCCTGCTTACAAAACAACCAAGCAGGCACGGTGCATGTTAAAGCCCACAGTTAAAAGGATCTTGCTATGGGAAATCAGCACTTTCATAGTATTGTAATGTCACTCTGCTTCTCTTGAGTACTTATTATTAATGACATTTACTGTATAAGTAATAGTGTTCTTAATAACAGGGGAAAGGGAGGTATTCAAAATGTGCTCAGTTTGGCCAGGTGACACTCCCACCTGATTTTTTTAAGACAGCAGTAATATTGAATAGTCTATTAGGGCTTTTTTCCCCATCAGCAGAATGATGTTGATGAATGTGTCAGATACAGAGGACTCCACTAATGTCTCCATTGGTGATATTGTTGTAAATCTTTTCATGATACATGCTGCATTTCTATTGACATTGTGCATCTTGATGTCCTATTTTCTTGCATTTTTTTCTGGAAGGTAAAGACCAAAAGAGGTTGGAGAGAATCAGAAGCTTTTGCAAATGTATTTTGTTTTCAAAGTTCTCCATAGGGCATCAGCTGTTTTTAAAACAAAATGAATGGCAGATGTCCTGTCTTGGTCTTAAAAGATCTCCCCTCTTCCATGCTCAAACAAGTTAATCCAGAGTTTTACTCTGTTTTTCTGTGGAGGTTATTATTAAACCATTAGAGTGTAACTGAAAGTTTCTATCTGCCTAGTATGAATTTTCACTCCATGACCGCCCACCAGGTAGCTGTTGCAGCATTGTTACTGAAAACTAGTTGTGAACAAAAATTTGTGAATGCAGTTACTTATGAACACTGATTTTTATTTCAATAGGAAAAAAAGAACTTTTATTTGGATGAAAAAAAACCTGAAAGGTATCAACCGACTATCAAAGAACACATACAGAGGCAGTGGGAGCTGAGTCTATAAAACTGAATATCTAAGCAATAAGAATCAGTGGATTACCAAGAATCCCACTTTCAGAGCTAGTGGGAACCTTGAAATATGTTCTGCAGGTGTGCAGTCACTGGTGTGGAATTGAAAGGAAAGGTGGAAAGGACAGAAAAATCGAGCCCTTTTCTTTATTGCTATCTGGCAACAATACACATTTCTGCTATTTAACAAATTTTGTATTAGGCTGGAGCTGCCACTGGAGTTGAATACCTGCAAACACATTGCTATAAGCCTGAAAAGTTGTGTTGATTTCTAGCAGTTTGTACCAGCTTTGATTTGATTTTTTTTTTTTTAATTAAAATTAAAGATAGGAATTTTTCTCCTATGCAACAAGTTTGTAAGGCCTGGGAGAGGTGGAAGAACGCCAGGGAGCTGTTTGGTTTCCCCTCTGGGGAGCACGGCTGCAATCCCGGTGCTGCTGTAGCTGCCAAAGGCAGTGCCACGTAGTGCCGCTGCGGCAGGGTACGTGTGGCAGCCCTGTCCCCTCGTGTCCCAGCCAGAGAGCACAACCACCATGGTGCTAGCAGTAGGTTTTTGGGTTTTTTTACAGCAGTGGAGGTGTTTTAAAGTAATGAGCGCAAAGAAGACAGGAAAGTGTTTCACTCCATGTGATGCAACCAGGCCCCCCTTTTTTTTGTTAATCACTCTTCAAGCCTTCCTCCTCTTCCCTCCCAGGAGATAAGCCTGGGGCAGTACATACAAGAAAAATGCAACTTTTGAGCCCAGAACACCATTTGCTTGAGTCAGTCCTCATGGCAAAGCCTCCAGCTGATTTACAAAGGGCGGGGGGGTGGGGGGGGCTGATATCACCAGCTGCCTCATGAATGTCAAGTGTAATTTGTTGGGCTTGTATCTGAGCAGACTGCATCATCTTTTCCAGCCTGGGAAAAGCTCTCTTTTCCTTCAATACCCACATCTTGGAGGGAGTTGGGAGACTGAAATGTCCTTCCACAGAAACAGATGCTTGGGGCTTGATACCTAGCAAATATGAGCATGGTTTTCTTCATTTTACCCCCTTGCCATATCTGTGTATTGCATCTGCATCTAACAAGTAATTAGATAATGCACTAAGCTGATATTCTTACCTTAATTGCAGGTTGTTGCCTGTTTTTCTCCCTTGAAAAAAAAAATAATAATCTGGCTCTTTTCAGCCTTCTCCTCCTCAGGCAAAAGAGCCAATTAGTGAACCCTAACCTCTTAACATTGTGGCTCAGTGCTGTTAATTATGAGAAATAAGAAAAGGCCTCAACACTTCCAGGGTAGAGCCTGTGGGCAAAAGGAAAGTTGTAGAAATTAGAGTTGTTGGGTAGACATCATTTGAACAAGAAAACTGCATGGCTCTGGGGTCTGCAGGCTGAAAGGACCAGCAGGGCTCTGCTGCCTTTTGAGCATAGTAAAACAGGAGGCAAATACTAACCCAGAACACATTAAGAACTGAGGAAAGGGTCTTTGCTCTTTCTGCTCTTTCAACTATTGATTTTATTCTTCATCTTGAATGCAGAGCCTAAAACAAGCCTACAGCAGAGTTTGTCTCAATTTTTTTCTTGATTTAATGGTGAAGAGCTGCTTTTGGCTGAGGGAAGATACCTGCCTGGGAAAATCTCTTTTTCTAAAAATGAAAATGTGAGGCTGGTGTTGAGAAAAAACAGAGGCAAAGCAAGCTAGGTATCAGTTTGGTGGCTGGGGGACCCTCTGCCCAGCCTGCCGGGACAGGTCAAAGTGAGGAGGGCAGGTCCTTGAGCACAGCTTTCCCTGGGCTCACACTGGTGTTGATGGCCACTCAAAGGGTACTGCTAGTTCCTCAGCTCCTTTTCTGGGCAGAAAAAAAACCCTCACGGTGCCAAGCAATAACTGACTGTTCACTTCCAGTGCCTGACACCTTGCTTTTTGGCAACACGTACAGCTGATGCCTTTGGGGCAGTACTGTGGTTGTATTCCCACCTTATTTAAAGCTACTTTATGTTGCCATTGCAATGTAAAGGTGCTTGTGTGCAACCTGCAGCCAGGAACATGAACGCTCAAGCTGATGAGGTGAACAGTCAGGATCTTCAAACTCTTACCGAGGAAAATACGGTGTCAACTGATTTTGTAACGATGGAAAGGGGAAAAACACATGTGGTTTATAACAGTATTTAAAGGCTCTGTAATCACTCTGTGGAACTTGGGAGTGATGCACAAAACTGCCATCCAGTCTTACACACACTACAGCTGCTTCTGGGGAAGCACAGTCAGGAGACAGGATGTTTTTAAGAGATTTTCAATCCTGAGTGTAGCACGTTCATGTACCTCTTGGTGCACAGGTAGCACAGCTGAGTATCCAAACCAGCATTTTCACTCCACAGATACAATTTTGTCAGGCTGAACACTAACTCAGCTTGTCTTCCCTCAGGACCAGCCAAGTTTCTAATACTGAGTTGTATTAGACTGTGAAATTAATTCATATGAGAAGTGGTAGAACTGGCTTAAAAGCAGAAACTTCTGTCTTCTAAGGGGCACCAGTTCAGAACACGCTGCAGGAAATGGGCTAGTGTGGTAAGAAATGGAAAAAGTGGCTTAATTTTTTTTAACATCTTCCTTTTGAATGAAGCCAATATCAAAAAATGAGAGGCTCTATGATGCTGTTAGGCCTGAAAATGGAGTTATAATAATTTTGTTTGTCATTAGTGTCTGTCTTGGACCTTGCTTTACCCAGACTGGGCTGCCTTGTGGGGCAGGCTGGATTTACAGGCAACAAGGTGACACTTCTTGTGATTCTAGACACCTGCTGGCACTTAGGTTTTCAACAAAATTTGAGAGATTAACTTGCCAAAATCTGTTGAAAATTCAGTATGAAGGGGAATACTGGCTCTTTTGACCTGCTATGAAATCCCCAGTACCAGAAAGTGGCCCCAGTTCTTGGCAGGTTCCAGGAGGACAGAAACCCTTCTGTGTCACAGCCACCTCCAGCTCGCCCTGCTTGTGTCCCTTCGCACAGCTGAGGGCTGGCCGGCACCAGGAAGGATCTCATCAGCAGGGCAAACTTCGCTTGGACCGTTCCGAGTCAGCGACATCCATAGCAAGCCTGATGCCAAACCAGCTGTCCCAAGCGCCCAGCAGCACAGTGTCAATATAAAGTCACTTCTCCAGCTAATGCTGTGTGCAGGTGTGGCAAAGCTCTCTCCTTGGTGACTTTCTTAGATATCCTCTGATGTCTCAGCATCACCTTCGTGATGAGTCATTTGAGATGTATTTTTGTTCCCTGGCATTTGCATTTTCTGTAACTGGTTCCTTTATGTGTTTTGATCTTTTCTGCTCAGCAAGCGTGTCCAATCGTATTCACTCTGCGATGAGTAAAAACAGTTTATGAAGTATCTACACAGTAGCCACTATTAGAAGGCAGGTTGCATGCTGGGGATTCAGCCCTGGTTAAAAACAAAGACAGACAGCCATCTAAAAGAGCTCAGCCTCACCATGCCGTTGATTGAAGAGCTGCTTTGGTGAATTATAGAAACTGCAGTACGAGGCTGTCTCTCTGAATGTTTATGTAAAGCTATAGGTATCGGGGATTTGTCTCATGTTCCAGTCCCTTTCTGTTTGTGCCATACACTTACACCAAGTTTGTAGCAATGCTAAATTTGGTTGTGCATACGTTGCCTCCCATGTTGAGGCAAGAAAATTTTCTCAAGCCAAGTATTAGTAGCATCGGCAAATTGGCATTATCCTGGACCAAAAGTGCCCCGTTGGGGTGCATCAGCCTGCCTGTTAATGCAGGTGTCTGCTTCCCAAGGAGCAGCTCAGCTGATGACTTGAGGAAATTTCAAAGTGCTTACAGCTACTACTTGAACTGCCTTTTGCGGGAGAATGGGAGAGGTTAGAAACCCAATAGCATTCCTAAATTATCCGTGCACTCAGGAAGATGTATGCTGCTTCAGAGAGAGCTTCCAAGGCAGAAGTAGCCACTTGAGCAGGGACTAGAAACCAGTTTTCTCTAGGTGGGTGGATGGCAGTCCCAGTTGGTAATTTCAACATTTATTGCTCTCCATATCTGTCCAGAGGTTTGTGATGCAGCTGAGTGAAATTTGCTTCAGTAGCCTTCTGGAGTTACTCTGGATTTGCACTGGTGTTACAAAGAGATTGGTCTGGTCAGTGCTAAAAGAAAAGACTCTATTTCAGATGTTCTTAGCTCCAAAATAGCAGGAAAAAATGGATTTTATTTCCAATGGAACATGTATTCAATGGAAACATACCTTACCGACATTAATAAAAACAGAGCAATTTTTATGTCGGCACTGGCTTCTGTGAAAACAGAGTTTTGACAATAAATATGTTTTATTTGTCTGTTATATGAATCATCTGAAGATCCTGGATTTTCCAGGTTTGCTTTGGTGTCCTTAAAGATGATTTATCATGAGATTTTTTTTTCCTATCTTTCTCCTCTTTTCTCCTCTGTCCTTGGATATTTTATTTGCAGTCCTTGATGGATCCTGGAAATACAGAGGAGAGACTACAGAAATGCAAATAATTGGAGAAGTGTCAGGGTTTGTAAAATATAGTTAAGAGAAGCCAGATATTTTGTGTGTCTCTGGAATATTATTTGCATTTTGTTATTCGTGAGGAGGGCAATCTTTTTTTTGTGTGACACTCCTATATAAACCTAACATAGGAGATTCATCCTCTCCATTTCTTAGCTATTTTTCCAACTAATTTAATCTCTGTTCTTCAGCTAGCCAAGTGCGATTTCTTGCTAAACAGTATTGATAGCTGAAAAAGTATTGGTTTCATTACTTTTTATAATGGAATTACACACTGCCTTTGGTGCATTTATAGTCAAGCTGTAAATTAGGCAGAAAGAACATTTGACATCTGCACAGGTGTTTCAATTCTACTAAAGATTTTTGATCTTTAAAATGCATTTCTGTATTCATTGGTCCTAACACTTCACTGTAATTTGGGAAACAATATTATCATAAATCTCTGGTACAGGCTTGTACTTTTGCAAAATGACTCTCATTATTTTCAAGAAGTAATTCCATACTCTGGCTACAGGGTTCATCTTCATTTGATTCTCTTTGATAGTTTTTATAGCTGCACCGTAGGTATCACAGGAGTGACCATTAGTTTGGAGACAGAGTGTAGGTTAGCCAGTCCTCCTCTCAAGCACTCAAACCTTTTTCAAAGAAGTTCCTTTTGGTCTTCGGCCTTTGTTATTTACAGCCCAAATCATAAATGTTTCTGCCTATGATTCTGAAAGGTTTCAGCAAGCTTTGGGCCAAACTTCCTGTTTCTGAAAAGAGATGACCTGTGAGCATTGCCGTTCACCAAGCACTGGTTAGCAATCTTTGACTTCTGCCTCTGCTGTGGTAAGAAATGTTGTCTCCTTGTCCTATGAGAAGATGAGTGTCATCTCTTTGCTAAAGGGATCCCTTAAAATAGATCAATATATTCATATAGGAAACTTTTATAATCCATCATACTTACAGAGCCTTTTTTACCTTACCGACCAAGCTATTACACAGCACGTCTTTCACTACTGCAGCATGTAAACTTATTATATACAGGAGTCACACATCTGTTGGTACTTCCCCATGTGCAACAGGAGTTCATTTATCAGTATTTTATCAGTACTATAATTTTATCAGATTATATTATCAGTATATATATATCAGTATATATATTATCAGTGCAGAATGGAGGAATTTAGATTATGATTTTCAGCATGTTTAATCCCCACACACAATGCTCTTTTTCTTTTTCTCTTTTTTTTCTTTCTTTTTTTTTTTTTTTTCTCCCCTCAGATGTGTACCTTGCTCATTAATTTGTTGCTCTGAGGGAAGTTTTTGAGGAGAGTTTTCAACATGTAACCAGAGAATGGCTCTTTTTCTCCCTTGTAAGATATTTAGCAGGTTTTGGCTGTGACTAAAATGCTTCATTTGAAATAGGTTGTTATGAACAAGAAGAGACACATTTAATGCATATTTAAAGTAGGCAATTAAACAAAAGGAAGTGGCATATCCCGGTGCATTTACTCATTGACCTGTGTGATAAAAGACTATTTAAAGTGTACATATCAGTAATAATGGTGCAAATTCAATGATTTTTTTTTTCTCAGACTCAGCACACAGGGATGGCGTGTGCAACATTCTTTTTACATCAGTCATATTGACATAGCATATTGACAACTCATCCGAGATGACTAAATCGAGGACCCTTCAAACTATTGACATGATTGTGGTTCTGAGGGCAGGATTGTGTAAAGCAGATTGAGTCTGATCTGATGCCAGTGAAGAACAGCAGTTACTACAGAGAAATCAATGAAATCTCACTAGGGTTTTGGCAGCAGAGTGTGATTGCCAACGAAATTTTGTGTCTATAGCATTGGAAGTAATTATATCATGCTCAGTACTGGACTACAATCTGGGCGAGTTGACCTCATCTACAATTGTAGCAGTTAGCTTTCTGTAACTTCCCATCCAAGTAATGTAACATAATATAATTTACTCAAAACTAAATAAAATGAAACAATTCATTTCCATAATAGATGAGGATCCAAGATATCAGGAATGCCAGGATATTTCAAACCATAATGTCCAAGGAAAAATAAAGCTCTCAGTTTTCTGCCAGAAGAAGGATGCAAACAGTTGGATGTAGCTAATTACAATTTATTAATATTCTTGATGTTTTTGCATGGTCATTTTCTAATAATGATGGCTACATTGCACTGTCTTTTTTCATCTCTGAAAGAAAACAATAAGAACTTTCATTCCATATGCCTTTGAACAAATTTCAAAGGCAGTGAAGGCATTATATTTGTTATAAAATAACCCTACTTTTTTAGACAATAACATCGATGTGCCAATTATGTTATATTCAGAATCGAATCCATTAGTACATTTCCTTTTACTGCCTCTGTTAAAGACTCTGTGCTGTTTTATTTCTAAATACCTTTGGGAGGTTTATCTGTTGCAAAAAGTTTCGGTGGCATACTTAAATAGAAAATCCTCCCTCCTGCACTGGGAAAACTAAAAAAAAAATATATATATATTTGAAAAGAAGCTCTCCAGCTGTTGAGAGCAACAGAACCTTGACAAATATAGCAAACAGGATTTCTTAATTTGGGAAGGGATTGAAAGATTACACTAGATTCATGTATCCAATGACGGAGCCCCTGTTGCACCCATAAAGTGACAAAAAATAAGTAGCTGATGCAGCCCTGTATGTGAGAGAAGAGAAAAGAGATCTCTGTACTTCCACCCCATAGCTATAGGTTTTGCCCTTTAACCTGATAATCATCCATTGATTTTTCTCAGCTTCTGTGATAAGCCACAGAGTTTTGAGAGGAATTAAAGCAACATAATTTGCAAAAACTTGGGGGGTGGTCTTTAAAATAACAATAGACGTAAGGGGGAGTTTTCTTCCAGAATTTTGCAATATCATAAACCACTCAAAATTTTCATCCACGCACAAGTCACTGTCGTGTGTATCCTTATTCATAAAGAAGCTGGTACGCAGTTCCTCGGATTTTTTTTATTTGAAACATCTTTGGTAATATTATGTTCTCCAGCAACAGATAAAGGTCTGACTGTGACTTCTTATTGACTTGTACTTCCCCAGCTGAACAAGGCAATGGGTAACATGGGGAGGCATGATCTGAAAAGCTGAAAGCAGATAGATGTGAAAGCTTTGCAATCATTCACCCGTGCTCCCTCCCTTATAACATAAAGCAGTTTCACATGGAGTCTTGCCCAGCTTTTTTCACCCAGAAATTGGTATCTAATAGAGAGGTCACAGTGGCAAATCTTAGTGAAAGAGAAAGTATTAAGTGAAATCATCTTGATCGTATTAGGAGTATGTGACTCACTGGTGGGATTGAAAGAGATTTTGCAAATGAGGAGAGGAAAAATCCTGGAATAGAAAATCATCCTTTGGTAACTGTGCTATTGCAAGATTATTTAAATGTGATGTAATAATATTAATTAATAATATAAATAAGCATTGATTAATATTTGAAAACCTCTACTTGATGTGCAATTAACACAAATTATACAAGCAATTATATGGGGAGTCAAATTATTTAGCAATTTTAAAGCTATTTACCCTCACGCTAGACTTCTCTCTGAATAATTAAGCCGAATTATTGTAGACAGTTTCATTTATACTAACTTAATATTTGCTTGCTCATATAGTGACAATTACAGTCGAGGTACCTCCAGCCCTACGTGAATCAAGGCTAATGCTAAGATGGCATTCTGCATACCTCCAGGTTTCGGGAGCCTCGGTGCAGCCTGCGTGTAGCTGTGACGGAGTCACATCGGCACAGAGTTCTGGAATGAGACCTCATTTACCCTGTGAGTTATTGGCTCTTTGCTTTTATTATGACACATATATTTTTAGTGTTTTTTCTGTCTGTTCTGTTATTCTTTCTTGCTCAGGCCTTCAATCCCAATTTGCACATCACCTGACTGTGTGTGCTGAGAGCAGACTGCTGAAGTCAATAAGGTGTTTGTATGTCTAGGGCCTCACCTCCAGCTGAAGTGCCATAAATCAAAGTCACAGCGTGTTAAATTAAGTGTGAGCAGATACCTTTGCCAGCCCCAGTCTGCAGCATCTGTAAATTCACAGCCTTGCACTCTGCCTGTATACCGCCTGTCCGTGATGGGACATCAGCCCTTATCGGAACCAGGACCTTCGGGGTTTGGAGACACGTTAAACCAGCCCTGTGCAAGATGAGCTCCACAGTGCCACAGACCGTGGTGCAGAGAGCTCTGAACTGGGTCTGGCTCTGGCTCAACCTTGTACATTGAACAGACAATTCAATATTGCAGATTCCAAGCTAATAACCCTTGGCAAGCTTTATCTCCCCAGTGCTTGGGCAAGAGCTGCATCGCAACCAAGTACCTGCCAGAGACATGCTCTGATGTCCCTGGGAGTTAGGGGACCTCGTGGCTTCGGTTCAGGACAGCCTTTATGTGAGCCTACCCCATCTTTGCTCAAGGAGGCAGTTGAGCAGGTGCTTAAGTACTTTCTAGATAAGGAGGTTTGCTTTAGGGGCTATTAGGAATATTTGATCTTTAATATTAAAGGTAGCAAAGAGGAAAACCAGATAAAACAGAGCTGGTTGATTACAGACTTTTTTCTTTGCACTCTGTGAAACTCTCATTGAGAGTTACTCATTGATTCGCACTGAACTTCTAATACATGTAAAGCTTGAGGCAAATGTAATTAAAGGAATTACCTCATATCACAAAAGGCTCGAGTTCCCAATGAAATTTTGAGTCAATTTAGCTGTATGCTTTTTTCAAAACATTTTTAACACAAACCACTGAAGGAACATCAATCCTTGTCTCCTTTTAAGAACAGGTGAGACAAACTTCCGTTAGAGATGGGGAAAATACGCTTGAGATCTTGCTTCAGAATCAGGGGGGGTCAAACTGCTCCATGGATTCCATGCTTTGCTCTGTGGATTTGGAAAGGCTTTGGGTATTTTCAAAGGTTTCACAAAAGATGGTCAGGAAGAGTATATATGGATTCTACACAGCAGTCTTTGCCTGAAATGTTTCTAAAGAGGACCATGCCTCCATGGGAAAGCGTCCGAAGTTTTACAGTCTTTCAAGGTGGCTGAAGACCACCAGGGTTAGATGATCTTTTCCAGCCTAGCCTTCCCATGATTCCAGAATTCTGTGTATATTTGTTTTCAGTGAAAGCTACTTCTGCCACATTTGTCTGGAGAGCTTTCTTTCACAGGGGCCATTAGCTCCAGTTCCTCTGAGCTTTTAAATCACGTATAAAATTTATTAGCTTCCTCATAAGAAATGTGGAATGGTTTTGCTGTAGAGGAAAGCTCTGTCATATTTTTATTATGATAAAGATGTAAAGTCTGTTTCCATTTCTCTGAGGGTTGTTCTATAAAATTCCCATGTCCAGATACTGTACCTCTCTGGTAAGACATTTACCCATCAAAACTTTCCATTATAAATTTGTCAGCAGATCACTTCCTTCTTCGCCTCCCTCCTGAATATAATGCACTAATCACTACACAGAAAGGTCATGGGACTATTTTACTAAACAAATCTTCCAGCTGATTCCACTGCCTTCATCCTCCTCCCCTTGAATTACACAGTGAAATCACTGAGAGTGCGCCAGACCCTGCATGAAGAACTGCACGCTGGCCATCCAGCATCAGCTTCACCATCTTTAAACGACACTTAGCTCATAGAAAACATTTCTGATCTGCAACCTTTCACGTATTTCTCCAAGATAAGTTTCACTGCTGTGGTTCTGCAGGTGGGAAGGCCGGCTCGCAGAGGGAGCAGCACCAGAGACAAAACCCAGCTGTTGCTTTTCCAGCCCTGGGGCTCGGCTTGTGGAGGACAGTGTGCTATAAAGTGATGGGCCTGTGTCCTACCCGCCACAAAGAGCATACAAAACAGACCAAGGAAAGCTCATGAGGATCAGCAATGACATGATTTATTAGAAATCTGTAACGTGAACCAATCTCTGACCATTTTTTTTCTTCAGTTCAAGAATCTTTTGAGCGAGCCCATATCCAGTTTTAGGCATCCAAAGGCTTTATTTTCAGGGAGCCTATGTTCATCTTTTGGCCATTTTGTGAGTCATTGAATGTTATTTGTCTGCCTTTTTGTTTTGCTTATTTATTTTGTAGTCCAGATGCTATATTTGCAGCATTCCCAGACAAAAATGGCTAAATAAGCACTTGGACTCCAAAGCTAAGTGAAAGAAGTCTCCACTATAATCCCACCCATCAGCAGTGGAAAAAATCCATGAACTACTCTCAGCCAATGCCTCTTTACATACATTTTGCATATACTCTTTGCATACCTCAGTGTTAGCAATGTCAAAGCTGGTGTCTCACGGCTCTGGAGGCCGATCAGCAGAAGAGTTCAGCTGTTCCCCACATCGGCTCAGCCTGTGCTGCTCACAGAAGTGAGGAGCCTTCAGTGGGTAATCAAGGGCACCTTCAAAGCAAAGTCAGGCAAGGCTGTAATTCTGCAGGCTGGTACCATCTGTAACCCCCTCCCCACCCCCATCTCTATTCTTGCACTATTTAAAAGCAAAACACTGTAAAATATTGAAAACATCCTTGTATGTCTTGTTGACTGCATTTGTTTCAGATACACGCTGAAGCTAAGTAAAGACTTGGATGAACAGCACTAAAATGCAGCTATATTTAGGTCTCAGCATGTTAATGTTTCTATTTGTTGCACAGCCCTAAGGAATTCTTCAGATAGCTTTTATGGCATTTCTGTTACCAAGGAAACGCCTCGTCACGTGTGCGCGCGCGTGTGCCGCAAGCCTGCACAACCTCCATCTCCACTTGCAGACGTGGAAATTCGTGTTGTGTTAAACAAGGCAAAGACACAAGAAATATCCTTCCATGCATACAGGTAAACACGAAGGTAGGAGCTGTGCTTAGAGCATCTCTCCTGCGACTCACGTCTGTCCCTCCAGAGTTACCCCACCCGGAGACCTTTGGGCTGGCTGTGCTCCTTGCTCACAGAAATGGGACAGCATCTAGATCACAGATCAGCTGGGCACGAGCTTTAAACCTCTAGTGCTCGCTGTCCTGTGGCAGCACAATCAGTGACCCTCATTCAATTATCGTTTGCTTTACAGGCTGGTTCACAGGGACGGTTAAAACCCATAAACTGGTCAGGAATGAGATGAGCAAGTTATTTTTTCCCCCTCCCTACAGGATTTGCTATATTAGAAAGTCACAATTCTGCAAAGTGACAGTCATGGGAAGTGACAACTCTTTGGAAGATTGAAGCATCTGTCTTACTTGGTCTGTGCCCCCTCGCGCCAGGAGAGAGCTGACATGACATGATCAGAACAGAAGTTTGGACTAAATCTTTCACAGTTTGTTAGGGCAGGCAGAGATAGCTGTTGGAGGATTTTCTTTAGTAGGATACCACGCAGTCAGCTTTGGGAGCAGGGAGGGGGCAGGCGAAGGAGGGAGAGAAGAAGAAGAAAAAAAAATATTTGCATTTTTAAAAGCTTTTCCTCACAGTGGTTTCTGAGCAAATGTAGGTCAGCTGTAGGATCCCTTTCCCACAGGGCTAATAGGAAAAGGTTTTTCTGGTGCTGCCTTTCCCTGTCCGGGTTTAGAATTTGTGTAGTTTTTTCTAAAAAGACATCCAGCTGCTTTTAAACCTCATGCTGTGGGTGAGAGGCTTACAGCTAGCTAGATTTGAGCAAACTGGTGACTGCCTACAATGGTTCAGCTAGCTCATTATTTCTTTCTGTATTTAGGCTTTGCACCTTCAGTTTTTCACCCTCTCTTACTCTAGATCTCGGTCTTTTGAGCAATTGCAGATCGTGCACACCCAGACTCCCATGGAAATCTGTGAATCATGGAGAATTTTGCTGACCTTTAAAATGCTACTTTTCAGGTTTGTCGTGTTTCTCGTTCATTAATGCTGTTTATAGCGAGTGTTGTGAGTTCTCATTAATTGCAGTGAGAGCTTTCTTTTAGGGATACGGTGCCACAGCACTTACCTCCCTGAAGGAATGGTTGTTGAACAGCAGCTGAAGTTTTGGGCTCCTGAGAACCTGTTAGAGAGCACAAGGCCCGTTTTCCAAACAAAAGCCAGCGATGGTGCACAAAAGGAGCTCTCATGATGACACATCTTTTATATGAACAGAAATAACCTGTGCTTCCTTAGTTTGGCTCGAGGTCTCAGCTTGAAATGATTGTTTCCACATCCAATAGACAATTCTGTCTTCCAGTGCCTATTAAAAGAATACAAATATAGGTAAAATTTAGAAGGTATAGCAATGCAATAGTCACCCTTTTCCAGATAAATAAATTCTGCCCTCCACCTTTACCTACCAGTTTTGCCAACTGCTTTTAGATATTGACTGCCTCTTCTGAAATGAAGTTTTCATGGCTGTGGCAAAGCTGATACTGAAGGAAGATGGAAATGGGTTCAGAATGCCAGGGCACTGCATGTCTCGGAAATTATCTTCCTCTTCTGTAATACGTCTGTCTCACTAGTGAGTTTGGGATTGTCAGTTTAGATCAGTGCTTTACTTTGCAGTTGAATCAAATACAAATAGACATGGCTTTAAATCACCTTTGAGTTTCCTGAAACCTGGGGCACTTCAAGGGACAGTTTGGTTCATGGCATAATTTCCAGAGGGCTTCAGTACATCTTGGGCTACTCTACATCGTATGGTTGCATGGTGATACCTACCTCATGACATGTCTGTAGTCACAAACACTACAGCATTGTGTCTTCTCTGGAAACATGCTTTTGAGTACAGGAAAAGTAGGGGAAGAGAATCACTGAGCCTCAGGGATTTTCAGGACACCATATCTGTCTGACTTAGTAGTTCTTTGCACCAGAAAATAAAAGCAGCCACGTGGTGCTGAGAAATCAAGTGAGGCACAACCAGTTCTGTACTGGAGGAAGGCATTTAGGTGGCAAACCATTCTGTGTCTGAAGCCAAAGTGACAAGATTCTTCCCTATGGCAACCTGTGGCAAGGCAAACTTGAAATGTCTGCATTTTCCCTGGTGTAGATATTACAAATCTCATCATCTTGTACCCCAGCCACCTAAAATAATTGTCATGGCTTCAGGAAAGCATAGTGAAACACATTACCTACCTGTTTTATCTTTTGTTCTCCATGCCAGTGCACACATTTTTCACACCTGTGTTTAAAGGCAGATACAGTTTTACAATACAGGCACATAGATCAATGCAAAATTATTTAGGTAATTGAAATTTGTAAAAGAATTCATTTAAATTTTCATCAGCTGCCATAAAAGCCTCCTTCGTTTGCTGACGAAACCTTTGTGCTTCATCCATTTAAGGGAGAATAGTTGAACAGGTGTCTGCTGCTGAAGGTAATGATACTCATACTTTCTAAGAGGAGAGGTATTCACTCATATTTTGTTTATTCCTTCAGTTACCTTAAACTGAAAAAAATCAGTACTCATCTTCTTAAAAAGTTTCAAAAAGCAGAAAATTTTATCATTTATTCATTTTACTTCTGTTCCCATGGCTTTATAAAAACATCTTCCACAGCTGTAGAGAAAACAAATAAAGTAATGTTAGAGTGTCAGAAAGTTTCATAATGTTACTTAAGAAACATCCAACGACCAATTCACAGTGCAGGCAGGGAAAAAAGGGTGCTATATGATGAAATAAAGGGAACGTCCAACGTATCACAAAGATACCATGTGCATAATGCCACTCATTACAGACTCTTCATACTTCACACCTGAAGGATGTGTAGAATTCTGTGCTGATCGGTTTAGAACTGGAAAGTTCTTTTTTGAGAATGAGAATAGTTCAGACACACATCTTTTGCATGTGGCTTTGTGCGTAGCTTTCTGGGGAAGTCAAACTAGACACTCCTTTTTAATATAACCACTCTGCTATGAAGACATCAATTATTACAAAGAAATAGGAGGCAGCTATTAAACTGCTTTCCAATCCCTTTCTTCTAGGCACGACCATGTTGAAAGGTGAAACTTCACAGTACTACTGCAAAGAACATTGTAGGTTGTCTTTAGTAAGAACATAATAGGGGAACATCACTGAAATAAGTGGCAATAATTATACATTTCCTTTTTTGTCTTTCAAAGGTCATAGCTAAAGTCACAGAAAGTTTTCTTGGTATCACGGAAAGAGAGAGCAGAATCACTTCTGAGTCTTGAGAAAACGGTCATTCTCTCTGTCTCTCTCCATACGTGAATATATGTGTCTTTACGTATCCATTATAAATGTACACATACCATCTAGCTAGGAATACAAAATCATCTAATTGCCAACAAAAGCTGGCTATAATGTGGGACAGTGAAATACTGCAGAATTATAATCAGCAATCCTGGCTACTATGTGTAGGGATTTTCCTTTACCTGTTCCTTTCAATACAGGAAAACATAAAGATTAAATTATTTAGTCCCAGGACTCTCCGAAGTGCAGATTGCAGCTTCCAGACTAAAACTGCTTTTACTTCCATATGAAGTGGGTTACAGAAGCAGTGGCAAAATGGATACTGTGGCACAGGCATAAAGCACTACTTTACATCTGCATATCTTTATGTGGGATATAAAAAAGCTGGGGGTGGGGATTACTCTGAGGTAGACCAAATCTGGTGCTGGTTTACCTGAAAAACTCAGACCACAGATTGCAGCAGCTCAGGACCTGTTTCGTGAGCTGCCTGGGGTGGAAGGACACGGTGGCTGATTCCATCCTCACATTTCAGGTGTCCCCACTGCTGCTTTGAATGTCCACTGCAGCGTCATCCCTCTCTCTGTTCACCTTTTAATTTGAATTTCAAGTTTCTATCCTTGACCTCTAACTTGCAAACAGATAGTATGAACATCACTGAAGCATATTTGACTGGGTTACAGACACAAGACAGCTTGAGCTAGGAAAGATCCCTGTGTCATCCTAAGTAAACTCTAAAACAAATGATTACCAAAAAAAAAAAAAAAGGAAATTTAGTATTTCAGTAGCTATTATATTCTATTTGGTGATAGAAATATATTCATACATACAAAAATACATAACATGGCACTGTACTTCATATTCTTTATATACTATTAATATGACATGTAGCAATTTATAATTTAGTACAGAGTTTTAAATTAAAATCCTATTGAACAAACCTTTAAAGAAAATGTGAAGGTATGATATGAGTTTTCAAAATTTTCTGACACAAGAAATATCAAAATGACATTTCAACATCTAGTTTCTATTGTGACTTGCTGTTAAAAACCTATGATTTCAACCAAAAAAAAACCCCTGTGAAGAAAGGTTTTTTTGGTTATTTCAAACACACATTTTGAGAAGGCTTTTTTTTCCCCAAGCTTCTGAAGTAAGATTACTGTTACAATTTTTAATACTAGTAATATGTCTGAATTCTGCTATTCCTCAGGCTGAAATCTTGTTTGTACACAAGTCACAAGTGTGCAGACTTAATGATAGCAACAATATATTAAAGGCAAGAGAGAATTACGTTGCAGGAGCTAGAGGTGGTCCAAGGTTTTTGTTTCCATCCAGGATTTTTTGTTCAGGCTTTCATAAAATATTTCCAGAACTTTCTTCTGTACATTGCCTGTCCCCAAAAGGTATAAATTTCTACAAAATCAAAAAATATGAGGTGTTTGAACTTGGGATTTTGATCATATCTTATTAAAGATTAAAAAATTTCAACAATGCTTTTGCTTGTTGTGTTTTGTACTAGCAACTGGGCTACTAGTCAAACATTAAGATCTACATGGCAGGCTAACCTTTGTTCCCTGGAGACATGCAGCATGGGCTTGGCAGTTTATTACACTGACATTGGGAGTATTTCAAGAGTAGAAACTTAACTCATCTTCTAGGCACACTCTTCTAAGATAATTATAAAAACAATGATAAGGTTCCATAAAACATTGTTAGTGTTGTGTGTATAATATTGTGCTCATTTTTTTTGCGTGCCACAAATACAAATCTAGATGAAATGTATTTGTTTATTAGCATTTTGACATGAATTGACTCAAGGTCAGAGAGGTTTGACAGCAAATGAGATTTAAACTGCTACCAGGGGCAGCTCAAAGAAGCTCAAATCAAACAGTTCTCAAGGTCAGCGCTAACAAACTTTGGTGATCCTTGTGAAATTAAGCAAAGGAGAGCAAGAAAATTAAGCTCTCCCTCAGAGGAATATCTGAAGCCTTTGGCTAGCTCCAGAGGAGATTTTTTGTCTTTTGAGTGCATTGATGCTGGGTTTGCCATTTCATCAAACTGTGTCCGATGCTACTGCTGTCAAGTTTTCCTCCCATTCATTCTGCCAACATTTGCCAAGTTTGTGGTGGGCTTTGATGTAGATGAAAGTCTGCAATGGTCTTCATATGGTGTTCAGTGTAGACATACTAATGCCGATGTAGACTCAGTAACTAAAGCTTTGATCGTGATTAGACTTTGTAAGTGGATCTAATGGCTTCAAAAATGGTCTTCACTCCTTGGTCTCTTGGTTAAGTTTTCCACTGGGAAACTATGGAATAAGGGCAATTTAGAGTTCTACTGTAAAGATCGATTATTCTTACTTTCCAATGTAAAGAGGGTTTCAGATATTTTTCCACCTCCGGTGCCTAAAATGTACCAATGATCTTCAGCTTATTTTTTTGTTGAGGTGCTTATGCAGTCAGCTGTTACCTGAAGCAAGAGTCTGTAGTTTCATAGTCATAAATTTTATTTCAAGACCCCTTTGCCACAAGAGTACTGCTCTTCCAATGGGCCTTATTATCCTCTTCCTTTGTGTCTGGAAGTGGGGTGCAAGAGAAATGTCTACTGCACCCCACTTTCCAGCTCTTTTTTGATGGGAGCTGAGGTCACAGCACAACCACCTTCATTCAGAACGTTCCTCTGCATGGCATAATAGTAGCACACTGACAGGACGCACTGGATACTCACTGAGTGGCAGGTAATTCAGGTAGAAAACAGCATTTTTGTCAAGCTTGTCCACATAAGGCTTTTCAGTTTCCACTGCGTTAAACCTCTCAAGATAGATACTGCTGTTATCTGTCACATAGCTACAGACCATCTCTGATGACTATGCTCTGACAATATCATCGACTAAGAGGTGACAGTGGTCAAGAAGACATCAACATAAGGAGAAAAATACTCTGCAGCATATTTTTCAGTATTCATCCCTATGAAATCAGGTCTCTGCCTAGAGACACGCAGAGCAAATTGTGGATTTTGAAGCTCTGAGACTTCTGAATGAAAAGGTTTTATTTTCTTAGAAGATTGGGAGCGTTGTGTGGTTTGTGTACGTATGTATGTGTGAGGACAGAAGAGAACAGGGATCTGGTCTTGGGTGGCTGTGATTCTCCAGTCTTGTATGGCTTAAAACTCTGCACTCTGATGAAACATGGATTATATTTTTGTATTATTGTGCATTTTCAGGGTCAGGCAGTGCCTTTGAGAAGAGAATGAAGTGAGTAGGCAAATTCCTAGACTTCTGTAAATGCAATGACTGTTTATCTTTTGAGAGAGGTGGTTTGCTGCCTCTGCTGACACATACATGCTGTGTGCCCCTTTCTGGTTCATTCTTTCATACTTTATTGCTTTCTGTTGTCTAAATGAAACTGAAAAACATTAAAAGTAATCTGTTCTGTTCTATGTGTTGTGCTTTGTGTATGATCAGCAGGATCTACCGAAGCAGTTGCAGTATTTCAGAAGAAAGCTCAATGAATTCATCCTAGAGGAGTGAAAGAACCAGGCAGCAGTAAGTGTTTATTGCCCATCACTACAGATAATGCAATGTGGCTTGAATTCATCGGAGATTACCTGGAAATGTATTCTATATGCTGTGTTCTTTAACTCAGCATTTGCTCTTGACAGAAGAAATAACGGGTGAGATGTTCTTGTTGGGATTTACAGCATGTAAAGGAAACCATCAGTAGACCTGTGTAGCTCATAAATCCTACTTGCCCACCAATTATTTTTACCTATTGGTCAAATACTAACATTCTCAGTCAGTTTCTGCTTATTTCTCAAAAGCAAGGCAAATTCTTATTAGTATGTTTGGTCCTAGCTAGCTCCTCAGTTGTCCTTTCATCCAGCACCACGAGAAGTAGCTTCAGTAGCCACTGGAGCCATCTGAACTCTGCTGTTACACAAAGTTTTGTTTCTAGCGAGGGCATCATCTGGTTCAGAGGCTGGATCCCTGCCTGGCTTTGCTGGTAGCTGTACTGGCAGCTCTGTTGTTGCTCCAGTTATCTCTGAGTGGCTGCGGTGTCATCTGCCAGGCATGATTTAAGGAAGGTTGCAAAAGGTTGCACATTAATTACACCTTCAACAAAGCTTTGTCTGGCTCTGGATGCGTATAGAGAGCACTGGGGAAACTGTTGGGTGGAAAGATGAAGGCAGAGTGTGAACAGGCTTTTTTTTCTGCCCAGTCTATGATTTTGGCCCCAGCAAGCTGAGATTTTTCTTTGGCCTCAATCCCAGTTCCTGTGGAAAGCAAATCTCTGCTAGTACACTCTTGCTGAAATGTCTCCTCCAAGTCTGGTGTTTTCCCTGTGAAAGGCCATTCAGATTTCTTGGTGCGCATTGTCTGGATTTCCACATGAGCAACTGCTCTTGGCTTCTGCCTTTTCTGAGCAGCAAGATGAATTAGCTGGGACTGAGCACCACACAGGCAGGTTGCCCCAAAGCTAGTTTGTTTATGTATCTGTGATACAGATACTCATATCTGTATCTGTACCTAAGAGTGAAAATCAGCAGTGAAGTCAGATTCCTATGGTCGGGTTTTTAAGAGTATTTAGTGTCATAAGAAAGCAGATAGGTTGGGAGGTAAAGAATGCCTCGGTGCCTGCCTTTGAAAACAACAAGCTTTTGCAACAGTTAGCCTTAAGTCTGAGTTTAGCCATTTCCATCATCTTTCTTCTCATGAGGTTCTTAGAAGTTTTATTCAATGGATCTTGGCTAACCAGTCTTTGTACTGCACCTGGCAGAGGGCTGATGGAGAAAGGGAACTTGTAATTTATATGGCTGGAATCACGGCATTTGTGTTGCTTCCTTTTTAAGGGAAGTAGCTGAAAACAGATGCAGTGAAATACTACTTCTATTTTGATTCTAATTTAAGAGAAAATAGTGAATTACAAAGTACTAAAAAATTGTTGTTTCTTGCTCATTTTTATTTCTTTTCCCTACCTTAAGGTAGTTGGGAAATGCTACAATTGCAAATTGAAATGGGATATGAAAAGTAAGCTATTAGAGATATCGCACCTTGACTCCATATGATCAACTTTTAGCACAGTGGGTTAAAGCAAAATACTTCTTTTAGCAAAGAGTTCTATGTGTGTCCAGTACGAAACCTTGCTCGAGGAACTACATAACGGCAACAGTAAGAGACACCAGGGACACAAAGTGTTCTGTGTCTCTTCCGAGTTGCTTTATGGGATTTGTAGTTTCTGATATATTAAATATGGGTCGAAGCTCTGTGGGAGATGCTAAAAAGCACTCTGCTTGACAGCAGCCTTGGTTTTTTTGCTCCTTCTGAATGTTTGCATGTTTCTGTCACAGTTCAGAAAAACATGTACAAAAGTTTGAGTTCATACTCAAGTTCATCAGAATAAACCTGCTCTTCCCTTTTATCTGCCGTCTGAGTCTAATCATTCCCCATTTATGACATTACATTGATTTCTGGAGCCAGAGCTTGCGTTGTGACACTCTGAGGGCGATGACTGCTGTTTAGTGAGTATCAGGTATGCTTAAGCGTACTGTAGAAACAGAAAAGAAAGTGCAGTGCCCTCAGAGGTGCTTACAGGTCTGCTCTACGATGCGGTTCAGAAACAGAAAATACAATAGACGGAGAGCTTCTGCCTCCAAGCAAAGCAATTGGGTTGCTGTAAGCAGGTCAGCGATCCCACAGAAGTCAAGTGCTTTGTTGGATCAGAGCTTCAGAAAGTTTCACAGATAAATTTGTCTTATGGAGGCATTGGACAGAGAGAGGGAGATCATTTAAGGAGAGAGTGCTTAGAGAGGGGAAAAGAGGAGAATAATGGGAAGGAAACAGGCTGGAGTCAGACTGGTACAGCAGCAGCAGAGCAAGAAATTTAACTCCTGTGTGGAAACATTCAAAGAGGGAAGAATGAAACATTCTCGAAATGACAGGGAGGGAAGCAGCATCATTATGAACAAACTGGACTGTCAACAGAAAGGGGGAATTGCAGGGAGGAGTAACAAAATCAATGAAAGCAAAGTTCTTTGCTTTTGCAAGAACAATGTCTCAACCATTGTGGTTCTGTGGAAAAGACAAATTATGACTTCTTCAATCAATTTTAACACCACTTTTACACAGACACAATCACCACTGAAACCATAGATGTCAACATAGTATAAATTAGGCATATATTTCTGTCCAGTATGAAAAAAAAAAGATTATATGGGAGTGGAATTGCTTGTATGAAGAACCAGCTGCTCTGTAAAAAGAATGAAAGAACAGACTGTATATATGGGATTAAAATAAATAGTGCTGTCTTGTGCATCTGCTTCTTTTAGAGTATTGACATGAGCTGAACAGTTGATGCTGCAAAATTCTCTTAATTGGCATAGACGTTTGCTAGTTAAGTGACTGCCCCACTTCCAGCCCCACATCTATACTCTCTATTCCAAGTGCCTCATAATTCTTCTCTGAATTGTGGTTTAAATGGGCACAGCGCAAACTAACGAACAAAACAACAATGCATAGGGTGCAATTAAGCTACCAACAGGGAGCACAGGAACTGATGGAAAGAAAAGAAAAGAAAAAGAAAAGAAAAAAGAAAAAGAGATTTATACCTGCTCAACATTACTAGTCCGTGAGCTGCACAAGGCCTGCCTGCTTTTATTGTTCACAGCCAGCGGGGTCATTAGAGCAGCCTCCTGGCACCCTTCTGCCTGCTGTGGGAGCCACCAGGGTGCCATGCTGTGCAGCAGGTCCTGGACCCAGGCATGCCTCGTGTCTGTGATAGATGGAGGTGATTTTCTCTCTCCTTTCTCATCTCACCAGGGATTTCCTACAAAGCTAGGCAGGAAGCCCTGACCCTGGAGTCCTCTGTTCCCACCCCAGTCAGGGGAGCTGGACTTCCCTGGCTTCCCTGTCCATTTACTCCTGAATAACAAAAGAAGGACCAGCCTTCCCCAAGGCCACAGTAAACTGCATTCTTTGAAGCCTTCTGTGTAAAGTTACTGATTTATTTTTTCTTTCTTGGAGGTATTGATTTTTCTTGGGTTTACATCACTGGCCGGCAGAGAGCCTACTCTTCTTCTTTTACTGTCACAAAAGGAACATTTTAGTGATGCTGCAGCAAGAGAGGAAAGCCCAGGATTGTGTCTAGGAGAAGGAAGGTTGTTCTCTTCTGATGTGTTAAACAAGGGAGAGATCCTCAACAAGTGGTAGGAAAATTAACACTTGGTTTCAGCTTGAAAACTCCAGTACCTCTATTTTAGAGAGGTTTTTCTCAAGTCAATGAGTATCCACTACCAACCTCCAGCGAGACTTGCTCACAGACAGCCCAAGAAGAGCAGAATCAGGCTGATCATTTCCACTGTTTGCCTTAGGTGAGTCAGCTACCAAGTATGGTCATAGGGTGATTACCAGTACTAAGTATAGGGTATTTATTCCTTCACACACTTCTGCCAGCCTCCAGGCTTAAAGAGATTTGAAAGACAAAATCAATCTCCCAGTGCCAAATAATGGCACTTAATTTGCAATCAGGTGTTAGGCCCATAAGTATTTAGTCATTTGTGCATATTACGGCTGCTGTAGTTTCCTTGCAGAGAGAAGAACAAAATGGATCTTTTGGGGTGGGGGTTGATTTGTTAGGGTTTGTTTTTTTATAAAAGTGGGAGCAAAATGAGTAATCCAAGTGCAGTTGTCCTGAATTTACTATTTAAGACATAATAAAAGTCATGCTGCTACTAAAAAGCCACCCAGAGATGGCTCTAGAGTAACAGCGTGGAAAATCTGATTAAAGAGTCTCCGACTGACTAAAAGGCACTGATTCAAACTAAGGCGATCAAAACAAATTTAGGAAGCAGAACCAAAGTGTGTATGAAGAAGCCTTTTTTGACAATGGAACCACCAGGAGTGAAATCACCAAGGAGGGAGTGTTGACAAGTAGGTATCATTCCCAAAAGAAACACCTTGGGTATGAAAATCTGGCTGAGGATCCTGGGAGCAGAGAACACTCTTCTAAAACAGACACTATTTTTATCCTCACAATGTTATTTGCTTAATCAAATGGAGGTGCAGCTTTCAGAAGGAGGAAAAGCCAAGCTGATGAATCCCCTCCTCCTTGGAATCAACAGCCATTGCCCCCACTGACTTCAGGTCCACCTGGTTTTCAACCTGCAGTAATGAGATACGAAGCGAGTTAGGCTTTTCATTTCAACCCTTATTTACCAACATCCTGCTATTAAATATTCTGATTACAAGTTTAGAAGATAAACTAAGCCACTTTGAAATGCATCCTTCCATTTTGTTCAGTACCAAAGGTAAGTCTCCCTGAGTTATATTCTCATTTGCTGTTAATTCCACATGCTCATCAACATCTACTGAAGTTTGGTTCCCCTTATCTGCTGAATTTCCCATCTCACTGGGCAGCAAGCTCTAAAATGCACCTGTGCCCAGAAATGGGGCTGTCTCTGGGCCAGGCAGTGGCTGCTCACAGCATGAAGGGTGCAAAGTGTTGATCCCCATCTCCTCTAGCAAAAGGCTGTCAGCTGGGTGAAGAAGTCCTCCAGGTGGATCCAATCTACCAGTAGGCTGTGAAGTGGATAAAACAGAGACTCCAACTCAATGTAACATCATTGGAGCATGCCACATAATGCATCCAAGCACTACAGGTAAGGCAAGAAAAGCTTAAAAAAAGCTAAGATATTTTCAGTTCCATAACTGATAATACATTTTGGACTTACAAAGAGCTTAAACCAAATAGAAATAAAGGTCCAGAAACAGGCAGTGATACTGTTACACAATAGAAAGTGAAGCAGTAATTTAGGAGAGTCTTAAGCATGGGCACCCAGCACCACTTTGGATACACTGGTGTGTTTGAGATCTCTACCCAGGACTGGTGGATACGATCTAAGACCTAGTGAGATTTCTGAAGCAACAGCAGGAGGCAAGGTAAGGTACTTTACAGCATCTAACACAGCACCTGAGTTGCTCCCCTACTGTACAAATTAGGAAATTAATTTTGAAGGGGTAGTTACTGTTATCAGAATGGCTAAATTATATTTTACCATGAAGGAATCAGCTCTGCAGTTGGCTAAATACATTCCTTTTCATCAGTGGCCAAGAAATAGTATTTTCCACTAATGATATTTCTCTCAGTTTGCCAGCTCTAGAGTTTCACCTCATTTCAGAAAGAAGTCCAGATTCACAGACCACTTGGTGTCAAAGTGTTGCTAAGGTCTTTTCCTATCACATCTCAAACATTACGGTGAGAAGCAAAGAGAGCAATTAGTGGAACAATGTGAAAGGGGCCCTAGCAACAGAGCCGTTAGGTGTAAAGCACCTAACTCCCAGAGGAAGTCATTTGGGCATCTTTCTGCCTCTGACTAAATAACACCTGAAAAATGCATGCCAGCACCCTTGTACTTCTGCATGCATTGCGCAGCACTGCTAATTAGTTTAGCATCAGTTTTTCTTCTGAGGTAGTGGGTGGGAAACTGTAGGCAGAGGAATGTACAGAGGGGAGAAACAAATCTGAAGATTTGAAAGAATAGAAAAAGAGAAGGGAGAAGAAAAGAATGAGCTTGTAAAGAAAAAAAAATCTGATATTACAAAACTGCAACAAGAAAAAATAATTACCAATACATGACAAGGACATTGCATATGGAGTTACCCCTTTCCTTTGGGATCTGTGTCGTCTTATCTTGCAGGTGAGCTAGAAGTAATCTAAAAAGCAGAGGTGGAGTGAGCTCAGTAGCCAGAGACCACAGTGAAGTAAAACAAAACTGATGGAGGTTTATAACAGAAGTTATCTTGGTTTTAGTGCTGGCAACCTAGAAGCAGAATTGTATCCCTCATTCAATCACTGACTGTTGCATGATGTTGAGTAGAACTTTCAAGGTGCGAGCAGTGGCCAATAGCTAAAGTAGCAAAATTAAACAGCCTGGAGTTAATTCTCTGTTCTTGTTCAACAAGGCTCATGTCCTTTATGATGACCATCTGCAGAGATCAGAGAGCATGCTGTAGAAATCCACAGCTAGGAGCAGATATACTCCATGATAAGATGAGGAACAATCTGTTGCAGTTGACTGCTGAGTTTCTTCTGTTTCTTCTGTAGGTTTGCATGTACTCAGTGATTACAATACTACTCAGTTCAGGAAGGTGTGGCATATCTTGTTCTCTTACTGACTGATTTGCTCATATTAGTAGAAAATAATTTCATTTGTAAATAACTCAGATACTGGGTCATAACTTTCATTTGGTAACTAGTGAATCATGGACACTTCTTCCTGCAAAAACTTAGCGTATGATAATTTTCTCCTTCATTTCTGTTACGTGAAATGTAGATAAAATGCCACTAACATAGGAAAAGAAACAGTGTTAATGTCAGTATTGATTGCAGGGGAGATAATCTTTAGCTCACCAGTTGAGGTATTGTATAAACTTACTATGCACAATTGCCTCATGTAACAACATGATGTATGGCTAATGAAAACAAATGTCAGCTCCTTACCATGAAGTATAAAGCAATACACACACATTTCCAGCTGGGCAAACCGCTATCAATGCATTAAAAAGCTTTTTCAACTAAAATGATGTATCAGGCAATTGAATGATCACAGCAGGCAGCTATGAACACTACCAAGAGCAGCTCCACTTCCTGAACAAGGTATGAAAGAAGCTGGCTTTTCTGGGCTGAGACTGAACCTTCTCTTTAGTGCCCAGGAGGTTTGGGGACCACTCTGCTTCCTGGAGTCAATGAAGAACATCAAGCATGTTGCACCACATACTCTCTGCATCTTGCAGGACTGGATGATCTATCCATGGAAGAAATTTGATTATCCCTTTTTTTAAGCATAAAGATATGAACATAGCTGGATTTAAGACTCAGCAGGTTTGAGCAAATCAAGGATTTGACGCTATAAGGGTGAAAATCTTTAGCTGGTGCAATACAAAGGACTTGTAAGGAGTTCACTTGCTTAATTCAAGCAAACAATCTTGTAGGGTATTTTAGGCAAAGTACAGCAGCTTGGCTTAAAATAAAAGCCATTTAGTCTGAAGATGCATGACAATAATGACCCTCTTAGTCAAGGTTTTTTTGATTTCCAATAATATAACACTTTGATACATCACTCTCTTGGCAGCAGTTTTTATTTTCTAATTGGCAATTCAGCCAGTGTATGGTTGTATCTGTAGGCTTAGGGCATGTGTATTAAAAACCCCAAAGTTCCACTGCTATTGTATATTGTCACTGCCACCCTTGTGGGTGTTTAAAATAAAGCAAGATGCAATTTTTTGTAGCGTAGCTTTCCACAAGTCAGCAATTGAGGGTCAGCTTCAAATATAGAGCTCAAGGACCTGTTCATGGCTTTAACAAATGGAAGTCACTGCTATACTTTGGATATAGCACAGCCAACCAGTGATATATGCCACACTGGGGGAGATAGCAACATTAATTTTGTTGAGCAGATAATAAGTAAGAACAAAAGTTACTTAGAGCAGGAAATAAGAGGTTTTTTGGTTTTTTTTTTTTCAAACCACTGAAATTGTTAGAACATTGAAATGCCTAGTGATTCACTGAACTCTTTGATTTGAAAGGCAGAAAGTCTAAGAGATTTAAAATACTGTTCTTTCTGAGGAGCAATTACTTGTGATTTAATCAGCTATGCATTTAAAAAAAAAAAAAAGATGTAGAAGCTGTTTTACGTAGGAGAGCAAAATGACTCACTAAATGAACCTTCACCATAGGGAAAAAAATACATATTACCATCAAAGTAGTGAACGTGATTCAAAGAAATATGCAATGAGACTTGACAGTGAAGATTTGAGGGATGGAAAGTCACCTAAGTTCATTCTGCAGCCTTCAGCCAAAAGAAGATTTAAGACTTGATTTTACTGTCATATAGGATGGGTATCTTGAAGTTTCTTGTCAATAAGACGACAAGCACAGCAGCAAGATGCAAGTCCTTATACTAGCCTGTTTTATCCACTGGTGAATCTGGTACCACCTCTCAGAGCTCTCTGCATTGGCAATGACTACTCTCATCAGCTTTCGCAGTAGTCACCAACTAAAAATAAAACTGAACTGACAATTAAGTAATGTGACTGGAGAAGAAATCTGAGCAAAGTAAATATGTATTACAGAGAGGAAGGTAGGAGAATGCATGAAGTATCTGCAGGTTTTGGGTTTTTTTTCCTCTGAGACAAAAATTACCTGTAACACCAATGTCTGTGTAGGTAACTGCTTTTTTATCCAAAGACACCCAGACTTTGTGCATACAAATGTACAGTGGATGTTATATAGACAAACAAAAATCACGCATTGAATCTTAAGGTGGAACCAAAGTTACACCCTCTTGATGCCTTTCTGCGTGACTGGAAGCCCAGGAAGTACTTCAGTACAAGTAGTACATGAATAATAATGGCTGTATTTAAATATGTGGGAGGTCTGAATGTCAGATACTCTTGAGTATACCAGCTAAAACTTATTTTTAAGGTTTTCAGCTCATTTCCCAGAATGACCCAACAACTAAATGTTTCAATTATATGAGTTCACGGGGTAATGCAATAACAAGGTTTATGGCTACATAAAGCAACATTTTTTTTAAACTTGCTTTACTGACTAAATTGAAATGTTATGATAAAATAATTTTGTCTGGAAGAAAATACAATTTTTTAAGAGCTAATAACCACTAAAGGGCCACTCAATTTTTGGATTTACTGTGGTTTGTGTTTCAGATAGAAGTTCCATTTCTCTTGAAGGAACTGGAAAGCCAATTACACATTCACAGAGCATTTGCAAGCATCTGTCCCAGATCCACATGCACTTGATTCAGCTGTGTGCACAAATAGCATGAGTTTGATAACAAATGATCAGAGCTGGTAATTAGCACAGACAGCTCCCTAATTTGCACAGGAAGTCAGCGCAGTTGTTTAAGTTAAGAAGGTACCTTGTTGCTTGCATTGATCACAGCTGGAATTATTTGTGTCACTGGGAATCCAGTGTATCTGAGGAAATACTGTACATTTCTTAACACTCTAGAAATGAAACAAATTGAAGATTTTTTTGCTTTTATTCTCAGAATAAAACAGGTTTTTTAGAATGCTTTGAAGAAATTTTTTTAATAGTATCATACACAATATCATATCAACCATCCCACTAAGCAATAGGAGGCACATCCTTTAGTTGTCCTGCCATTCTGTTCCTCAAGATGATCACAGCCTAAAGGAACTGCGTTTGGGGAATAAGCGTGAGAGGTTGTATGGGATATCCTGGATACTACCCACCATCCTTCTCATTCCTGAATAACACCTGGAAAGAAATAACAAGAAAAAGATGGTGCTTTGATTTCCAGCACTTGCAATGTGTAGCTTAAAATTCTGCATAAAACATTGCCCCTCGCACACTGACTCTGCTCACCTTGAGATACTGCTTCCGAAAGGCGGCAGCGGCATCTCCCTTACCAAGGGACCAAAGCAAAGAGGTATTTGTGGTGATGTACGGGCGTCATTCGCAGATGACACAAGCAGACAATTCCTTCCCTTACTCACCTGGGGGCCATACACCTCAGGACTAAATGGCAAGGTGAAAAGTGCTCATTTGCCGATGGATGGGCTGTGCTTTTCTCGGGTGTTGTGCCTCCATAGGCTCACTCTTTACTTTCCAAAATGCCTTGGAGACTACAACACTGCAGCTGGGACATGTGTTCTTACTTTATTAGTGCCTAAAATGGCACAGGGGAGCCAAGTTTTCTAAGATTAAATCCATTGCCTAGAAATACATCTTTACATTTCATCTTCATCCCTTTTGGTATTCATGTACTAGATATCAGAAAATATTGCTATTTATTTAAGAGAGGTTTTTTTTCCTCTATTATTTCCTTACTCCTCTGCTTCTGATTCCATTTCTAAGTAAGAGACATGAGCACAAACATCACCATTCACCTCTAAAATTCCACAAAGATGAGAGAATATGTTCATCTTGGCTCTATAACCCTTTTTAGGGCCAGCCAGTGTAAAATCTTGATTCAAAGCCAGATTTATTTGGCTGCCAGGCTGATTCAGATCCGAGGCTTTTTTCTTAACCATAGGCTAAGACTAAGCCACGGTCTGCCTGGTGGACCTATAAGCCTCCTCCATGACTGTTGTAGCTTATATTACTATGCCTGATACACATCTTGAATTTTCCGTATTTATTACAGAATAGATCAGTGCATCAGAAGACACGATCGACCTGCAGGGCAGTGACTCAGGTTTTGAGGGTGGAGGTGAGTGAGTTTTCTTCCTTTTGATTGCCATGGTTTGTTTGTTTATTTCTCAGTGCTTTTTGATAAAATTTTGATATAAATTCTATCCTGGATGTACCATTTTCTGACATTAATGGGATTTTTGTCCATCAGAGTGTTCTCACCCACAACACTCTCATCTCTAGCTTTTCTCTCTTACCATCTGTCACTTTGCCAAAAAATGCATTAGTACGTACTTGTGATATCAAGAGGACCCAGGGGTCCATTCTTGTGTGCCGTCTCCATTGGGTTGTTCCTGAATTATGTACAGGAGAGGAGAGACCAACTTTCAGAAAGGCACTTGATTTATTAAGAAATAGATTACTGATATATATATATCAATTACATGCATATTGCTGTTAATTCTGAGTACTACTAAAAAGATCAATTTAATGATGTAAAATAATTTTTCTATGCTTTTCAATTATTAACCTGCTGTGATTCTCACAATTATTCTTTGCTGCAATTCACCTCTCAAAATTCATGCCTGGCACTCAGTGGCCTACATTAGCCTTTCCCAGGCTGTATACTCAACGGCTGAGTCATTTACAATAGTCCAATACCCTTAAATTAATTGCTGCTACTAGATCTGAGGCCATGTACTACAGAAAAGTCTTGCAAGTAGAAAGACTGCATCAATTCCACTTCCAGGGATAGACAGTCTCCCTCCCGGCAGGACGTGGAAGTCCTACATAGGAACAGACTGAAGCAATAAGAGATTTATTATGAAGGAAAGACTTCGCTGATCTAAGAGGACAAATGGTATTCTATCAGAAGTTCAGAGGACTTTTGTTTAGCTAAGGAAGTCAGCATGGGATGTGCTTCTGTTTACATGCAGTTTGTTTCCCCACTGCCTCCCTTGGTATCAAAAATACTCTGGGTCTTCATCACTTCACCAGGAGTCTTATCAGGCTTTGGGTAGCACTATGGGTAAACGTCAGAATATCTTTCTCCGGTTTATCTGCCTGTTTGCTGCCCTAAAAAATAATGCTACTACTAGTTCAAGTGTTCTTTCTTCTTAAACTTTTGTGTAGATGAACCATTTAGTATTTCCTCATCTCATTATAATTTAAGATGTACATCTTTTTAAAAAAGTCTGTATCTTAGAAAATTTCCATCTCTGTTAATATGGTAATGCTATTAAAAGTAGTATTTTTATTACCATAGTTCCCAGATTTTACAAGGAGAAAAGTAATAATACAATTAAATTATTTAATTCCATAAATGTTTTCAGACTGTATAAAAACTACTGAAGGAAGCTGGTAGATGACAGCTAATACCTGCTTGTTCATAAGCATTAGGCGAACTATAAATATAGAGGGACTGAAGCTAAAATATCAAATGTGAATTTCCTCTTTCATCTACTTAGCCCGTACGAAGGACTGTGACAACAGCGCAGTGAGTTATAGGTGGTTTAGCAGTAAACAGTGACTCACCTGCCCAGCCCTCTGGATGAATAATAATTGGTGACAAATATAACCCTAATACTTCAGACATAACCCAGGACAGCAAAAGTCATATAAAAGCATGAGATATTTTGCCCCTTTCCCGTGGAGAAAATACCATGAGTTCAGTCCATCTCAGTCATTCCCTGCCATTTGCAGCCAAGTCCTCAGGAGAACAAGTCTTGAGGGCTTTGCACCACTTTCTCATATATCTTCCTTGGCATCAGTCCTCCACTTTGAGTCTCTGGTGGCTTTTCTCCCCATTCAGCATGTCTGTCAGTGCAAGCAGGCTGCAGCTCACAAGGTGCAAAATACTTTACTGGGTATCCTTGGATCCCAAGTGGCTTAGCAGAAGTGCTCATCACTTTGTGAGGTTGAACACTATGATGTGTCTCTAACACTCACCTGAACAGCAGGAACGGAGTCATTTTTACAAGGTCTGAGGATATTTAGCAGTGAAGACAGGGTAGGGAATGCAGGTTGTGGACATCAATAAGTGCCCATTTATGTAAGAATTAAAATAAATAGAAATTATAAATTAAAAGAAATAAGAAGTTGAAAAGATACGACTTTCATGTTTGTCAACTGTGGACAAAAATCCATTATGTTCTCCATTAATTAGATCTTACTCATCTTTTCCTAGCACTACCACGGCAGTAGCAAAGACAGACCATTCATTATATTCTCTATAGATGAGCAAAGTGTTTACACTGTCCTTTTGCTAGCAGCAAAACACTTTTTCCACCAGCTGAATTTCTCTACCCTTTATAATTGCTCAGCCTAATTAACACTCCAGTAAATTGCACACCTGCATTACCTTCACATCCCTACACATCTGCTCTTCTGCACTGATGCTGTTGTTAAACCATTAAAATGTATCTCAGTTGCCTGAGTCTTCTGCGTGCATGTTATGCTTTTCCATGAAGGATAAGGAAGATGCAGACTGGCTCAGAAGTCTGTGACACAATCTATTTTTAGAGCCCTCTTTTCTTCTGAGAAACTAGTTTTCCCATGGGAAATAAGTCCTTGGGGGAAAAGTCATTTCCACCTCATTTGTTAATCTAAAATATCTTTGCTTTTGGCTTCCTGCTACGGAGCACAGAACTGCTGCATCTAGTTAATTTTGCAGTCTCGCTAAATGACAGTGAGATTTATTTAGAAGGAAACCAAATTTAGTTCCATTAGATCGTGGCAACAGTTACATGAAAAAGAGCTAAAAAAGAAAACAACCCTTGTTTTAGTCTTGGGAAAACTTGGTCCTTGAAACCCCTGAATTATATATCTGAAAGTTAATCAAAGCACCTACCCCTAGGATGCAGTGAAAGGTATGGCTGCAGGGAAAACCCCACAGTGTGGCACTCCAGAAAGAGAATAACATCCTCAATGAAACTGAAATGTTACATCCAAAGAGCAAGCAAAAGATCAAAGTATAAGGGAAAGAGAGTTGCTGTTAACATGAATCTATAAAACCCTGCTGCAATGAGACCTTCAGGCTGCTGCTGGAAGCCTAAAATTATGGATGTGTTCCCTTGGTTTGCTGCTGTTCTCTTCAATAGCTTCCCTGTAACAATGGAGACTCTGGGATCATTACCCTCTTGCAACCTATATTCATATTGATCGTACTGGACCGTGCACACCAGAGTGACTGTGTGCACAGCTATTTATGCCTTTGTTTAAAATAACAGACTGGAGTTAGACTGCCTTTTGTTATAAGGATGAGCCATCCTAGTCAGGCTGCAGATGTGTTTAATGTAATATGTGATGCAATAGCTCCAAAAAAAAAAACATCCCAAAAAAACACCAACCCCACTCGTTCCAAGTAGCTCCAGGATAGCTCCTAACCAGCCCAGCTCCCCCTGGCCATCTCCATGCAGAGGTGAGATGGGAAAAGGGTACGTAGCACCTTGGCACCATCTCTCTGCTGCATGGGGAGAGAGAAAGGAGCCAGGTAAACCAGGGAGCCAGCTGCCACCAAAGAGGCCATAACAATTATGTTCCAGCACAGAAAATTTCCCTCTTCCCCAGGAATGATATAGTAACTATTATATTGTATTCTATTCCTATATAGGGAAATCAGGAATATTCCTATATTCAGGGACTGTGTGAAGGCTCAAGTTAGTTCAGGTCCCACATTTTGTCCATCTATATTCTGACTGAATAAGCATTGCTAGGGATATAGTATCAGTATTTAAACAGTAGTATAGCCCAAGGGATAGGTTAACGAAAGGTCAGTCTACTGTTACTTCAAGCTTGAGACACTAAATTCACAATGGGAATATTTTATGTGAGTTTTGGAAGAAAAATTCACTTGCTGTTTCATCAAAGATATTTTTAGTGGACATGCTATTAGTATCAATGGTGTTTCTAACCGGAAATTTTCTGAGGTTATTTCCAGGAAAAGAAATAGCTAAAATAGATGACCTAAAAACATCTGAGCATGTTTTGTCAAGAATCTGTTCTTCTGGGGAAAAAAAAGTCATGATTCCACCTGGAAAGAGAGCACACACAAGAACCAAAAAGCAGTCAGGAAACAGAACTGCTATCTTCTGCCCGTTCAGAGCTTTCACTGACTCACTGCGTGACTGTGGCCAACCAACCTCAGATGAAATTTTCACCAGTGCCCACAAATTTTGCTGTCTCCATTTGTGGGTCTTTAAGAACTGAGATCCAGCTGATGCTGGGCATCTCTTGCTCCATATCATGGCTTTGCATATGCCACCACTACATCACTTCTTTAGTTGCAACATGGCATAGAATTGTCCAAATGTAGGATTATTTTCAGCTGCTGGTAACAGTCCAGTTGCAGAGGCATGCTTGAGCTAATGATTTTACAGTATTTACCCTCAGGATAGGTTCATGTGAGGCATACTTAGCTACGCACAGCATAGACATGTCCTTTGGTCCCTACCTCCAGAAAACAAGGATAACTATGAATAGTCTTCTCCTTTTGAGTGCATGGAGATCTACCAAGGAATAACTTCACAAGTGTGTGTATTTTTATCATTTATCAATATTATTGCTCTGCTTTTTTTTATTGCCACAAAAGCAAGCTTTGATATGAATGAATTTATTATGGCAACTGCCATTGGTATACTCATTATCAACCTGCTTATTGAACAAGTGAAAGCTCTGGAAAATAATGAGGAAGTTGTTGTCCCTATTACTTTAATTAGATTTTCAGTGTAATAGTACAAGCAGATAACATGAAGCCTGGAATTACTGTTTTGTTTGGATTAGATCTGTGCTTTTTTTCAGCTAGCTCTGTATTTCTTTGTCAGAAGTATGGCTAATTTCTTAATAGTTATAAATGTAGACGTCTGTAATTAGTGGTACACATCCAAAAGTCAGGCAAAGATTTCACCTTGGTGTCCAATCTGTAGTTGCGATATAATGTATATTATTGTCACAGACCAGGAAATCAAAGGATCCAGGCAGAGAAGCACCGGAGGAGTGAGGACTTTGGGAGACCTTTACTGAGTCACGGAACCTTTACTTGGAGATTTGCTTTTCAACTACATCCAACTCGAGTGATCACAATTTTTCAGTGGCAAATGTGAAAGCTGCTGGTTCTACCAATGTTAACCAAATCTGTAATAGTAGAAGGAATGGGAAATGTTGTGCAATCTAAATAATTATTTAACCATTAGATGGGTCTCATCTTGATTACAAAAAGTGTCGATTTTAATGAAGTGTCAACTAGATGCAGAAGTCTTTGAGAAAGCATCGTGCTCAATGTGAGCTGTACCTTTATACAGAAGCATCCAGAAGAAAGGGTCGCTGACAACCTCTTTCCACCGATTGCTTTTGAACTAGCAGAACCCGTGTAAATAGTGCCTACAATAACGCGCGTTCTGCCAAAGTGGCGAGGGCTGAAGTTTTCTAAAAAATCAAAAGACTTGAGGCAGGGACTGGTGTCGGAATGATAGCACTGGTGTCTCTTTCATCAGGGAAGTCCAATTTGGAGCGTAGTAGGTGGATTTTGTTGCTTTTATCATGAAACTTCAGCTGCCTGGAGAGAGCAGGGGACAGAAAGCCAAGCTACATAATGAAAAATTAGTCAAGCAAGAGTCTGAAGGGAAATGAAGCAGCTCTGCAATTCATGCCAGCTCCAGCAGCTGCTCCATTCTGATACCTGTCCACGTAGCCAGGCCATCTGGGTGACAGTGTCAGATGCTCCCCACTAAGTCATCATGGTACACAGGTGACCTACTGGAAATGAAAACAACCCAGAAAATTCCCCGTATGTCAGAACATTTTCTCTGTGGAAACATTTAACTGTCTTAACAAGAGGGTAGACAAAGAGAATGAGGCTTGCATCTGCATTTGTATGGTGAGCTTCGTGATATTTGGGGCTTTTCTTCTTCATTAAAGCTCCAGAAACCAAAGGGCCATTAGAAAGGTTCAGCAACCGTTAAAAAGAACCAACCAACCAAAAATACCTCTTCAGCTTCCTGAATATGGAGAAAAAAAAAAAAGAAAAAGAAAAAAGAAAAAAAAAAATCTGAAGTGTCCTAGTGGCTAAGAAACAAGAAAAAATAAAAAGATACCCCAAAATATTACCTATCCTGGTGCAAAACTCATCTATTCTAAGCTTGTCACATCTGAGGAGTCTGGATATGCATCTCATCTCTTTAAAGCACAAGATTTCACACATTCAGAACTACTTCCCTCATGGCTCAAAATTTTGAAACAGGAAAAAAATGTAATGGTAAAAAAGCTGTTGTAATTTGAAAATTTGAACAGAAAAATAAATAGATGCAGGTCAAGCTTTCATTTTGATAAGTCTTAATTTTTAAAACATATTTCTATGTAAATAGCTTACATTTTGAAATGAAAGATGATTCAAAAATTGAAAAACAAAATTTCCTCATTTAAGAAAATCTTAGAAGATTTAAGCAATTCAAAGTTTTGTAGAAATTAAGAGTGAAGAAAATTGTCAAAACTAATCTTTTCTTTTGATGAATACAATTACAAATATGGATAAATCAATTTCTGCTGAAATACTTTTCAGAAAAATACCCAACCAGGTGTGATAGGCATAGAAAAGATTACCAATTATGTCTTACTGAATATATTTGATTGCATAGAGGTAGCATTTCACTCTCAGTTGCTCCAAAATGAACATCTAAAATTATTTGCATTGACAAACAGCTGAACTGAGATATTAGGTCTCAGCAATAAAAGTAGTCTTGTACAAGCTCTTTAAATAACCCAAAATTTTTCTCCTTTCAGATTCCATGCATATGAAACAAATACAAAATGAACAGTGTGTGTAACTCCTGCAGTAGGAGATAAACACTATGACAAAAAACTCCTATCATACATTACACAGCTTTTACTTTCTTTTCTTTCCCTACAATACTGTATTTCCATAATTCTCTCTGACCCCATCGTCATCTTTCCTATTTCTTTTGCTGCTGAAACATCTGAGCAGACCTGTCATTTCTTGCCTTGCACCTCTTACCCACTGTCCTGCTGTATGTAAATCACCATTGAATGTTTTTCCTTTAACAAAACCACATCTTACCATTTCTTGTCTCTCCTAAGAGATCCTTATTATATACTGTGCACATAAATCTCTGTGGACAGTGAAGTATGTAGCTAATGCAAGTTGTAGAGTATTTCTTACGTTAGGTTATGTCTGCAAATGAGAAAGAGATCTTCTGTTCTTAGGCAGAGTGGGGTTTACATTTGGCTGCGTAGCAGCAGGGGCATGGTGCTCTCAGGCCCCCACATCGCCTGATTCTGAGTACTTCATACATTTGATGAATTCAACGGTATTTAGATCCAGTTTCAGATATTAGTCGACACGATAATCTCTCATTTAATTTCATGCTGGCAAGTCTTTTTCTTACTGAGTTGGAATGCATAGAGCATAAATAATAAAAATGACCCACTAAATCATCTAGAGCAATCTTGTGCAGCTATCAGACATATGCAGCTTGATTTCCCTCTGACTTCTCCTCCTCCTGAAAAGATGAATCTCAGTGATTTCAGCGCATTAATCTTGATTAGCACACGTTAATTTACCACATATTGTATTTAGTTTAATGTATGTAGCCATTTCAGCACACAATTGCTGTCAGCTCTCCCCACAGACAAAAAGGAGAGGGAAGATTCACATTGCCCCTTGGAGATGGGGGGTTCTCCATGTTCTTTAGGGTGAGAAGAACCTCCACGTTCATGGGTTGTATTGGCAGATTTCCACTCATACACTAAAAAGAGGAATTTAGACATCCTGCTCACATCTATAAACTTACATGGAGATGCCTAAATTTAGTTGTCTCCATTTTATGCTGAATATTAGCAGAATTGGAGGCACACTGCAGTCTCTCACTCTGCACACAGCTAGGGTGAGTGGATCCTTCTTTCACAAGAAATATAAGGAGCTCCACAAAGCTTGTCTCTGCATATCTTCACCAACTCTCTGAAGTTCATTTAACGATAACAAAGGCCGAGATAGCTGCTCTCAAACGTGAAGGAATTGACTTGATTCAGCATTGCAGTTTGTTGTTTCCTCAGTACTGTGCCCCAGGCTGCAATGCAATCATTACTGCTGTACTAAATTTCAAGCTAGATATTACATCAACAAAAGATAAGGGGTATCATGCAGAAAAACATCAAGCTAAATTTAGTGTGTGTTCATTTTACCAACAAACACACTGTAAACCCTTTCCTTCTTTTGTTTCAATGTTGTCACAAACATGTAAAGTGCAGATAAAAATCAAAATTGGTACCAAAGAGGAGAAAGATGAGGCAAAACTTGATGGAGCACAAAGCCATACCCTTCAGTATTTTGCTTTAGACTCCCAGCAGCAATAATCTGCTCTGAACAAGATGATAATTTACAGAGAAGGATGACTATGAAGTACCACAAACCTGATGGAAAGCCAAGCTGAATAAGGAGGAGGACTTGCTGAGGGTATCTGCCTGCACCATCAGACTTGGAGCAATTCAATCTGTATGTTCCTATACAATCCACTTTTATGCCAGGCCCTGTAAGAGGAGACACAAGAATGCCTGAGCTATTGCCCAGTTTTTAGAAGCATATTACACCCTATAAAGAAGGATTTATTGCTTGAACTAGAAACACATCCCATGTATTTTCTTCCTAGCATGCAGTACAGCTTTATTTTTTTTCCAATTTTTTATGTCTTGACAAGCTTCGGACTGAGGGATTTTTCTAGTCATACAGAGCAAGAATTTGTATCTGAGATACTGCATCTGAAAAGATTAATGCCTCTTAATTTAACATGGAGGAACAACTTTGTTCTCCTGGGATTCGCGGCTTTGCAGCAAATGGCTCGGTAACCCTCATTTTTAAAAATGATGTCTTAAAGCAACTCTACCACTTTGCAATGTCATTCTAAATGATATAGCGATTTCTAACATTAAGCACAACTCCAAATGGTGTTAGCAGCAAATTTTAATAGGGGTCAAGTGGTTTCATTTCAAGATTTGCCCTGCAATAATTTATCTTAACCTTCTTACTTCAGTACAACTTGTAAAACTTCTGAGGCCACGTAGTTCGCAGCAGTGGGTATTACTGGATAATCTGATGCAGTTAGAAGAATAATAAAAGCTAATAGCTCCCTAGAAAAGAAGGAGCAAAATGTCAGCTATATTAATATGAAATACTACCAAATATAAAGTATCTATTTAATTTCAGTGTCTCCATTTTATTATGTAAAAAAAAAAAAAAAAATCTCCTTTCAATCCTGTGATGAAAACCATGCATTTCCAGATGTTCAGAGAGAATATCCTCATCCTCAAATATTATTTGTAGTGATAATAAACTGAGAGAACACCCTTCCTGGAGCATCCTGTCCATGTTGGGTAGAGGGACAGGCTCTGGCAGAAGGGTCAAATGGCATGCTGAAGGACAGACCATCAAGTCAAGACGGTCAGACCAGATGGAATCACCAGCAGCTACGGCTTTGTACAAGGCAGAGCACAGGGCCATAAAAGGTGTCACAGATGTAAGGCTGAATCAGGGTGTCAAGTTCCCCTGCAAAGGTAGCAGGAAAAAAACCCAAGCAAACCAAAACCAAACCCCCTCTCCCCATTCTGCTAAGGGAATGGTTTTCTGGAAAGTGAATGAGAATGAAATATTTTGAAGCAATGAAACACCATTCCTGTCCTGTGAAGCATGCTTTCTGCTGTGCAGGCCATGATTATATTTAACTCAGACTTGAAATGCTGATGTCTTCTGCTGTGAGACCTTCTCAGGGTTGAGCCTCAGCTCTGACCTTAAGGGATATGGGCACTTCAGCACACGGGAGTGTTTGCTCCCAGCTCCATCACTTCCCCTGCTTCGCTCACCTCCTTATAATTTTTCTGTCCTGCATCCCCTGGAAAGGGGGAAGGAGCAAATGAAATCTTGGCTCCATTTTCTGATTCTTTCTGTTAACCCTAACGAAGGATCTGCTATTGTGATCTTTCCTTATGCAGCAGAGTCAAATTGCATGGAGCTGTTTTTATCCCAGGCTATGGAAGTCATTCCAGCCTTCACTGGCACAGTTCCAAATCTTTATTCCTCAATTTTGTGTGAAAATTAACTGAGCTGCCTTCTTGTCCCATTCCCCCGTCGCCAAGTGACTTCCTGTATGAGAAATATCTACTTACTTCAGGAGTTAGACAGCTTGCTTTATTAGTGCAGAGATGTGCTGCACAGGATCCTTCTTCCTGCTGTGCCTAAATTTCTGAATCCAAGGCTATTATTAAGAAGGAGGAGTAAAAAAGATTAGGTGTGCTTTCATCTACGTACCCAAATGGTGCCAGTTCTCATTAGAAAGCAGCAAACATTTTCAAGAGAATCGTTCTTTACGGCTCCCCCCAAATCTTTGATCACAGGTCTCTGAAATAAATTGATTCTGTGAACATCCATCTATTTGACGTGCAAATTGTGCACTTTAAAAAAAAAAAAAAAAGATTTTAAGCCTTATACTTGTCATCTCAGTATAACACTTCATTCTTTCCTAATCAATTTGAAAGAGACTTGAATCTGACAGAACGTATTTGAATTTACTTAAATTCTCCATTCAATTGATGCAGTAGCATGGTAAGTTAATGACATTGCAATTAATGAAAAATACTTTACAGTTCCATTTCTCCAGAAATTAATTGGTTTCCAATTTTTAACTATATTTAATTAAATGACTGTACTTCAGTGCAGCTCTTCTATTTGTTCAAGAAAATTTACTTGTACATGGTGAGGAATAAATTTTAAACTGCATTTTTAAAGTGTGATTTATATTCTTCATATATCTCATTCAAGCCCCAGCATTTACTGCTAATTATGTCCAGGATCCAGCTCCCCCACAAATTGTTCCAGTGAAACCCTGAAAAACCTGAAAGATCTGAGTGGAAAGCCAAATACATTCCAATACAGCAACCACTGGCTGTGCAGACAGTCAGACCTTTCCCCTCTGGCCATCTCTGTAAGATCCAGAGAAACACTTTGTGCCTGGTTGGTCCCCAGGAACAGGTGTTGAATTTGCTCAGGAGCATTTTGCATTAACTGCAGGGTCTCAACTGGATAAAAACTAAAGTCCTTTCCACAGAGCTCCCGTAGCCTCACCTGAGGCAGTTTGGAATGTGCAAGAAAATCTCTGAATTAGCTCAACCTGCGGCTGCCCAGCTCTAACCGTGCAGAGAAGAAACCTAAGACCTCCCAGCTCTTGCAACGCTTTGTGCTGCCCACCGCGCTGGGCACAGCCGTTAGGATGGCTGCCAGCTCCTTCTCCCAAGAAAGATAAAGAACAGGAAAAAGCATCCCCTTCTTCCCAGTTTAAACATATAGGTCCAAAACAAATAATACCCTTCTCTCTGCTCACATTTTATTTTTCAAGTAAAACACTAGGAGGAGTTTGTCTGGTGGAAGGAGAAAAAAAAAAAGGGCAATAAAATATGTCCTTGAAACTGACCCCAATAAGAAAGAGCCAGTTCCAGTAAAGCTCCCACCCAGTTTTCTTTTAAATACAGATCTTAATATAGTTGAGCATATACCAGACCATTTTAAGATGTAAGCTAACTATAGTAAAACTGCAAGAAAAGATGCGTAATCCAAACACTGCCATGATCAGTTCAACACTGTAGAGCTATCTCTGAGTCTAAGTGTAGCTGGTAAGCTCATAAAGACATCCATTTTACATTTGAAGGACACATTTTCAAAGCTTTTTAATCAGTTTGGGGAGATTGTTTTTTGACCTTTATCTTGAAATTTTGGAGAATCATGGTACTTACATCATACATTATTACAGAAAATAGTCTGGGGTTGTTAATAATGGATCATGAATACATAATGTTCATATTGAGTATCTCATTCAATCAGACAAATTCACTCTGTTCATTTTTGTTTCTTCAAGTTTCTGCTTCAGGAAGTCATTCTCCAGAGAAATTAAATGGGAAGAGTTTGTAGTCTAAGATCTGATTATCCTGAAGGAGGACTAGCAAAGCTGGCACTTGGAAGAGTTAAGAACATTATTGTTATTACCATGGGATTAGTGTCTTTCAGCTAAAGAAATCATCACAGTGAAAAAGTGAAGGCTATCAAAAAACCTTACAAAACCCTAGAAAATAGAGCTAAATGACTGACAGGTAATTGACTTTTTGTTGTAAAGTGTTGCTGCAAATATCTTTAGACAGAAGAGCACTTAACCAAATCAAAATGTTGTGGCTAGCTATTATTTTGTCAAAAAGATACAAAATTTGGAGGAAATAACATATGGACTGTGCTGCCTTTATCAATTGCTGAAATTCCATTAGTGAAACTTGACAGCCTGAAAAATCCAGCTACTAAAGAATACCGTCTATTGTGTATTAATATAGTACAAAAGACTTTGCCATACAGGACTTTCCAAGGTTGCAGAATTATTTCTTGTTAACTATTTCTAACGCTCCAAAATGACCTCTAACATGACATAGAAAACCAACCTATTTATCCATGTATATGAAACTGCAAAAAGGAGGCACGTCTCCACTGAAAACCCCCAAACATCGGGGTCACAGAAGTTTAAGGAACATCACTATGAGCTTGTACAGTGAGGCAGTCAGGAACTGTCACATTAAGCTTCCTGATGTAAAGGGCTGATAATTGTCAGGCCCGTGATCATGCAGAGCTGCCCGTTGTGTGACACCACCTTCACACATAGACCCCTGCAGAAACGCTGCCTCACTGATGAAGGCCAAAAAGATCTAAACCCACGGGCACTGGCTCTTAGGTCATCATTTTCCTCCGCTTAAAAATAACATCCCTGATTTTCATCAAGTTTGGAGGCTGAAGTTTCTGCAAATGCTTTGCAAGGTGTCTTGTCATCGAGATCCAGCCGCTAAGTCAGCACCAGTTCACTGGTTACATTTGAAAACCTCACCCTGGCTCTGTGATGGGGTCCCATACCTGACATATTGTAAAAAGCTGCATGGGAGGTGTATGTGCTTCAGGATAAACATGTGCAGAAACATGCTTCAGAAAGACCTCATATTGTGTCTTCTGTGTTGTAAGAAAAATACAACTTTAAGGCTGCTGAAGTACACAGATCTCTGTTTCTCTTGTTGTTGCACCCAAAGCTGTTGGGTGAAAATATAATCACATTTACACTTGTAACTCTCTGTATCCGTCTAAACAATAATCTGATGATTATGACATATAACGTGAAAAGAATCTTATCTGTGTGTGCAAAAATAGAGCAGTGATTTTGGAGATTCCTCCTGAAATCTCAGTGTAATGTAAGCCCCACACCTGTCTGACATTTGTGCTAAAAGTGGAGAGTGAAGGGAGAGGGACGCGTAACATTGTAGAATCAGAAAGCAAAGCTGCGTAAACGTGAAATGTCCTGTCTGCTACCAAAGTCTGCATCTGCAGGCAAAACTGCTTCAACTTTGAATTCTAAATATACAGAGTGAACTATTCATTCACAAAAAAAATGCAGAGCTGCTTGCTCAATTTATCAAGTAATTTCAAGTAGTAAATACATTTGGAAAGAAACCTATTTTTTTTTTCCGTGAAATGAAGGAAATAAAAGTCATTGAAGAAAGTTATCTGCTGTTAATTATTCAGTGAGCTGGACTGTGGTAGGGATACGTTAGCATCAGGTTTTCAGAGAAAAAAAACAACCCTCTGCACAGTTCATTGTAGTGCAGAGCACTTACACTTGAGTCAAACAGGGAGAGATACTGCACTCTGTTCAAGTAACATTTTAGAAAAGATGATAAAGGAATACTTCCTCTGGGTGATTTTGGATGCTTGGTTATGATTCTAATTGAGACCTACTTTAATTGCAGTAACAGAATTCCCCCCAACCTTTGTCTTTTTTCTGGTAGAGGGGTACTGAATTGTGCGTAATGGCTCTAGACACGTAATGGGGGCCATACAGTTCACATGACAAACCACAAACAGCTCAGCATTGTGCACTTTTGTCTCCTGAGAGCTATTAACCAGCAATCTAGATGGACAGTCTTTTATGAGAATCCACCTCAAACCAGATGTCTCTAAGGGTACTTTAATCTTTTGTAATTCTGTTCCTGTTTCTCTGAGCAGTAAAAGATTGCTTGACTTCAATTCTGTTTCTTCCATGCAAATTACAGGGCATTTAGGACACACTAAGAAAACTGTTACTTAAAATGCTGTGTAAAGATGACTCTGACGTTTATTATTTTTCTAAACATTTAGATAAATGTTATATTTAGAACAAAAAATACCCAGGCGAAAGTCACTGACCTCTCAAAGTAAAACATATTGTTAAAAATACTGCAGTGTCCTTGCTAGCAAAGCAAGTGACCCAAGGCGAATTTTTTTCCAAAGCCTGTATACTTGGAGATCTTTGCTTATCAGGGCAGAAAGATAACCAGTGGTGGCTTTGAGCTACTGCTGACGGATTTAATCACAATGATCTGTACTATAACTGGAGTGGAATACTACAAACCAGAGTGCAAATGCAGAACAAAAATTGTCTTCAGTCCCCTCTGTGTCATTTTATTCATCTAGAGGAGGAAGCAAGTCCATATTCCATCAGGTTCCTTAGCTTACTACGTGGTTACAATGAACAGTCATTGTTAAGGATGCAGCCTGTCAAGGTCTAGTCCATTAACCTCTTGCAGATGCTTACGTGTTGCGGGAAAAGATTCTCTAGTATTGGGAAAGGCTGCAAAAGTGAGATCGGAGCATCGCAGTAGTGGTATTTGCTGGTCTTGCAGCAAACTGGAGGGCTTCTGAGATTTGTATGATCCTTGAGGGTTTCTTACTTCTGTAAGGCTGTCTCTCCGGGCTAACAAAATGTAAGATTTATCCATACCAGTAGAGCACAATTTTTGTAAGAGATGGGTGCTCTGTACCTAGACTGGGACCTCGCTGTGCCAGGTGCTGTACAGACAGGGAACAAAAAGAAATCCCTGTCCCAAACTGTCCAGTACAGTAGCTGAAAGAAATAATGCTCATGGCTCTTACCCTGATCTAGATAGGAACTGTCAGGAAGTAAGGTTTGAGAAGTAAGGAGAACTTATTAAAATAATACAGTGGTATGGGATAAAGACTTCACTTCCCATTACAGATCTGCCTGTGTGGAAACCTTGAAGCCTGTGCCCCCCTAGAAAGGAAGGTTTTATATAAATATATTTAGTCAAGTTTGTGTGATTTATACCAATTTTTTTAAGTCAATATTCCTTTCTATTTCTGGGCTTAGCTTTCCCCATTTGCCTGACTTCTCCTTACCATGTTGTTTATTTCCTGACCGTTCTTAAGAAAGAAAAAAAAAAATGTTCTGAAATTTTTTTAGCACACTACAAAATGCTATTTCCAGTGAATCAGCCACTTATACTTCTTCTCTGCTCATGCTTTCTGACAATCTTTGTGTCTTCAGACCCCTCTTGAACTTGCACCTGCTATAAAAACTGCCTGTTGAACAACAGAAAGCCAAGAACAGCTCCCTTTGATTTTTAGGTGTTTTAGTCCCTAAACTGACTTCCTGACGCTCCCAGCACGGTGCTTCTACAGGACAACACCTAAAAATCAAAGCGGGTTCCAACTCTCACTGTGATGCTACCAGAGGAGATGAACAGACATTTTTGTGTTAGCCTGACCGCTCTCCATGGGGTGATACCTGCCCAGATGGCTATCCATAGCTTCATTAATCTTTTCTTGGTTCTTCGATAGGAGTTGTCTAAGCAATAAGCTTTGTGGCTCAGCCACAAAATAAGGAATATTTATGTATTTCATTTTGTCCCAGTAAACATCACAGCAAATTCTACCAAAAAATTTAAATACAATCCCTGCCTTGCAAGAAGGCACCTCTCCATGTACCTCCAATTTTCATACATAAACTGAGTGATCTTCACAGAGGAACAGTAAGAATTTATTGTTCATCATCAGATGCTTTAAAACTTCATGTTTTTGTTCACATAAAGTCATTACTGCTTGCTACCACTGCTTTATAGTTGGCTCTTTACATTGTACTTACCAAAATGTTGGGTTTGGGAGATTTTTTTCCCCCGCCCTGTATGAACACTTTGTATATAAGAAAGAAAAAACATGTTTTATTTATGGATCTGCTAGTATACAGATAATTAGGAAGTACTGTGCTGACTAAAATTAAATTATAGAACTTGACTAAACTATATACCATCATTTGAAGCAAATTAATTCATTCTCTGCCTGTCTTTGATTTTAATGTATTCAATTGCAATTTCTGTGTATAAACCTTTCTCATGTTTTATACATTCTGCAAATTCTTATTATTTTTTAACATAGGCACCCATTGTGTAAAGGATTTCTATGCTTCCTAATTCTTCCAGAATAATTGTATTGTCTGCTAGAGAAATAAAGTGACAGTTTTGAATTTAAAGCTAGTCGAGTTTCTCAAATAATCTCTGTTCTGTGTTCTGAATATATATACACACATCTGCTGGCAACTTTTATCATATCCAGCCAAAATGACAGGCTTGGTGCATAACAGAGTCTATGGGACAGGCAAGGATGGTGGAGAGGGTTTCCATCAAGGCAGCTATCCTTAGGGCTTGGCTTTTGCTGTTAATGGCACACACACATGAGAATCACACCACAGCCAAGACCGAAAAAGTGCCTGGCATTCGGGAAAATTAAGAGGAACAATTGGAAGATGAGCTGAATCTTGATAATCATCCATTTTTCTCAATTGGATGGTGCTTTCTGGGGCAGGTTACACAAAGTTAGAGCTCAGACTTTTCTCTGAGAGCTCATAATAGCTTTTACTCAAGGAAACAACCATTCTACTTGAGCTGGAGGTGTGTGGTTACACTCCTAATTCTGCCACTCATGTAACAAACAGGTCATGAACTGCAGAGTGTGGTTCAGTTTGGGACCTACAGCATAGTCGTTCTAGGAGGTGAAAAAAAAATCAATAAATAAGTCAAGAATGTGCAGATATTACTATGAAGAAATAATGAGAGATGTTACAAGAGGTAAGATCTAGATGCAATTAGAAGAATTACTGCATCTACTCACAAGTGAGATTTTTTTTTCCTTTTTCTACTAGGTATAGCAGGCATAAACATTTTGTATAGTTTCATGAACATCTTTTCTCCATCTTCTGTATCTTATGATCTGGATTCAACAAATGCTTATGTAAACACATTTTAATCATTCTCATTCATCAATTTGCTTTCCTTCTGTTTATGGAACAGAGTTCAGCTTGATTCCCACTGTAAACTAAACAGAGAAAAAAATAGATTGATTTATTTGGCCCTCCCAATTGCAGAAATAAAACTGGCATTCCTCAGGGATACATATTTAAGTATAACATATATAAAATGATCCGGTCCAATAAAAATCTGATATAACAACTTTGATTAATGATTCAATACAATTTATGTTATGACTATATATATTAGTGAAAGATAAATTTATTTTAATGTCCTGCACCTATTTCACCTAAGGCTTTGGAGAGGCTGACATCATTGTTCATACCTTATTATGATATGATTTTCCCTAGCATTGCATCTTTCAATAGTTAATATAGTTATTACAGGGCTGGCTGTATTCTGGAACAGGCAATATGCACGAAATCTATTCACAGCTAGGTCAAATGTGAATTACCCCATGGAGTGTGGGAAACAGAATGTCCCTTCAGTTTGCCTTTTTCTTTTTTTTTTTTCCTGTGTTTGTGACAATGTGAATACAAGAGAACATCTGGAGTATAAGGCATCATTAATGACACCATCTATGGGAGATTACTTTGTGTTTTCATAGAATCACAGAATACTTTGGGTTGGAAGGAACCTTTAAACCACAATGAGCAGGAACAACTTCAACTAGATGTGTTTAAATGAAAACACAAGAAATCCTGTCTAGCCTCCGGGGATGAGGTACCAGTGCAACCCATCTGCCTGGTCAGCATGTCAGAGTGGCTGGCCCCAGTTTTCAGAGCTGGAGGCTAAATCCCTTTCAAATGACACCCTTGGGTTTTATTCCAGGAGTTTTAAAAGGGAGGGCATGTCAGGAATAACAACAGGTAACCATCTACTGAATATTTATCATCCCAGTACCAACTGTCCTTTTTCCTGCAGACTCATCTCCAAAGGATGCTTTATTGGCTCTTAACCACAGGCAAAACCCACCATATGGAGAGGACAGTCGCATTATGTAATAAAGACAAACAAAGGTCTTTAGAAAGTCTTGATATTATGCTCCAAAACCATAATTGTTATAAATAACATCATGTAGATTCTATATTTACTCTGTTTCAGTGGTGTCCACACAATATTTACACACAGTATTTCCACACGGTTTACCAGTCAGAAGGGAATTTTCCTTGCAGAACAAATTCATTTAGGGACACAAAACCATCAAGCTGTTATTTTTCCGCTTTGACTATCAGCGGCAAAAATGGCAGTACAGTAGTCAGAGCTTTACCCGCTGGTTTGACTGACTGGATTCACGAGTAAAGCAAAAGAGACAAAGACAGAAAGGTTACACAGGCTGAGTAAGCTCCTACCATGGGGCCACTTTGCAGAGGAGAATCACAAGTCAGCATTTAAAACGACAAACCAGGCTCTAACTGGGTGCCTTTGGTATCGGCCCCTGGGTTTCAGCACTACGCTGGTTTGCAGCCACTGATGACCTAGCTCAGAAGTTTTATTTTCTTACATATGTAATCACCCTGCTAAAAAGGATCCTTTTGTGACAGCTAAAATCAGGTTGGCACAGTTAGGTGACTGTAAAGGTGGACACTAGGAGTCCACTTGGCCACCCACATATGGCGAACTCCTGCTCTGACATACCATCATAGGTTTGAGCTTGAAGCTATTCACTCACTACAGCACATTCTTGACTCCTAGAGTCATCACTTTATTTTAAGACCCTCCCAACACACTTTCAACCACAGAAACAGCTTTACCTACCCAACCACGGGATTTGACTTAGTGCTCTGGGTCTCTTTGCAGTATTTCAGCTGCCAGCACAGAGCTGAACCAGAAGAGGCCATTAAAACACCTGGAAAGGGTTTGAGGAAAATCACAGTGAGAGTTGTCTCCTCTTGCCCCACCTTCTTATTTCACTGCGAGCTTGTACCATCTCTTCTAGAAAACTGTAGCAGCTGAAGGCAGTATGTTACTGCTCTGTCTCATGCCTGTTTTTAATCTTAAAAAGCCAGTCTTTCAGTTGCAGCAAGAGAGTAAACTCAAGGGCAGATTTCAATGGGAATTACTCTTGGCTCCATTACAGCAAGATTTTGTGTTCATGACTTTAAACACATGCATCATTCAGCTGATTTCAGTAGGACTCCTAAAGCTTAAGTACCTTGTTGAATCAGAGCCTTTATGCACCAGTGGCTACAGACTCAAGTACTGATATTCAAATATCATCTGCGGTGAGTGGCTGGCTTTCAGATGGCAGGACCTCTCCCACTGGTAAATACCTCACACGCTTTGCAGAGTTCTCAGTCCTACCATGCTGCTGCTAAACTCTCTCTAAAAATTTCCACAGCCTTCAGCAAGAAACTTACCCTGCAGAGTAACACACATCTTGTATTCATGGGCAATGAAATCGAGAATAGTCACTTAAGGGGCAGCCCAAATTCCCCACTCAGATTGTCATAAGTGAGGGAGAGAAGTGCTCTGGGTTTGAGGGTCAGACTTTGAATGTGTAAAGATTGGTCCGAGCTTTGCACCCAAGTTTGTAGCTGAGTCTAGTAAAGCATCTCCTGAAACATCCTCCCATTGCAAACTCTGGTTTTAGCTTCAATCCTACCACGTGCAAAAGGCAAAGGTTGTGGTTGCCTTTTTGCACTGTTAGTTCTCATCTGTATGAGCAAAGGTGGCAGCAGCAGAGGATTAAAAGGCTGATTTATAAACCAGTCAATTATTAGTCCTATGTTACATAGCAAAGTCAGGACATGCAAATCAAAGCTGTTTGTTAGGAATCTACAGGAAGGATTTAAAATATAGTGGTACTATTTAAAATCCATTTTTGGATATGTTAATACTTTATTAGGAATGTAAATTTATATTAGGCTGTGCAAACCTTTTTTTCAGGTTATGCAAATTTGATAAGATATGTTAATTTGGTTCCTGACATAGATCAGTAGAACATCTTAACCAATTGTAATGTTAAAAATAATAATTTTAAAAGTCCATGGTTACATGTAAGGTTAGATTTTACAATTCAAAGATAAAGTTTATATAATCTATACTCTGACCTAGGTCCAGATTTGTAAAATAAGCATATTTAGCCATGAGAGAATACATTTGACACTGAGCTGTTCTGTACCAGTCATAAAAGTGGTTATTCTGAATATTTTGCTGGATATTTTTGAAACTGTTACTTAAAAACAACTTTTATATACCAAGGCCTAATAAAGTTCTTAATTCCCCCTTTTCTCCATCTTCCTCCTTGGTAAGACCTGCTCATTTTGATCTCCTGCTATACAGACTGCCTGGTAACACCAGCTTAAAATTCCAGGGGAAGAATACACTCAGATGAAGGTAGTGTTTCTAAAGGTGGAAGGCATTCACAGCTGTGAAAATAAAACATTAAAGGTTTTGCTGCATTGAAACTTTACCTCTGTACATCTAAGAATTACCCCACTTAGCAGAGTTAGTTGCTCCTCTGGACCCATTGAATCTCGGGCCAACTTTCATTTTAGTCTCTTTTCAGCGCTAGGGATGTTAAAATGCTGACCAAACATCCCCCTTCTCCCCCTCCCATCCAAAGGGAATGTCTTTAAAGTTAGGGACTGTGGAATTCTTTCTATTTCTTAATTTGTTTTCAGTGTGGTGACAGCTCAGGTCATATTTTCCACTTTTTCTCTTTACTAGAATCACTACTTTCTTACCCCCCAAAGAGCAGAGATGTGGCTACTCATTGAAACTTGCACTGAAGTTTTAAGAATTATACTAGCAAAGCAAAACTAAAGATATGTTAATGACCTATCAAGTCATTTTAGAAAAGACACAGTCACGCTTTGTGACAGAAATAACTCTCACAGTACCAAAGATCCAAATACCCTGAATTTTGGGAAAGTTCATTTGAACTTAAAGTTTTTCCCTGGAGCCAGTCCTCTACTTTTCAAGTTAAGTTATAAAAACATCATCTTAGATAAGATAGAAAAGAAAAGTGTGATGCAGTTCAGTCTGACATTCAAATCACTGACCAGATTACACCGATGGAATAAAAATTGGGGACTAAAGGGTCACGTTCGTTGAATATTCCAACCATGCAACAATATACAGGGCTTTTCCCCAAACTCTCTGCACCTCTCGGGACAGAAAAATTATATGGGAAATTGTACAAGACCACATACATGGAAAACTTTCATAACTTTCAGTTTGTGATGGAATTATCTAAACAAACAGGTTTCCTCAGACCTTACAGTGTTGCTAATTAAAACTAGAAGCAAGGTGTGCCCCAATATGCACAGTAATTAAATCCTACTTTTCAACCTCTGGAAAGTTTTGTCTTCATTTTGATTCTGACTTTGATTTAACACAATGGTTTTACTTTCATTTGGGATTTCTTCTCCCAGCTCTATGCTGTTATTCTGAAAGTGCTAGCCTTTATGATAATTGTAGATATTTTTTCAGCTATTCAGTCACAGAAAAAGTTACTGAAATATCCAAGAAGGAGAAAGCAAAAGCCTCCAAGACTCCTCAGTTGTCACCATCCTCTAAGGAACCACAAGTCGCAACCTACAGCAAAAGAAGTGCTTGTCAAAAAAGGTGGAGGATCAGTAATTCTGGATAGTCGTTAAAGAGGTAATGATTTATTCATGTGCAGCTCTCCTGAGAATTCAACATGCCCAAATGGCAAAGGTACTTGTCAAGCTTGTTATCTGGGGGATAAATGCTGTGGCCAACACTTTGTACGAGAGCTTCGGTTACAGTAAGCTGCGCCGCTCTGACCTCAAGGGAGCTGCTGTATTTTATGAGTGGAGAAGCTGCTTTCCCCATTTCCAGCTGAGGCTGTAAAAAGCCTGTATATGTTTCAACTGATCATTTTTCCATTCACAACAGAAAAAAACATCTCTTCTAGCCCTTACCACACACAGCCGTTTGAGTGATCACTCTCTTCCCTGTAATTTAGCAGGGGAACCAGCCATGATGCTGCCATCCCTGTACCCAGGGCTTCGGCCAGGGACTGGCCATCACGCCAGCTCTCCCTTTACTGTCACTCTCCTAAGGTAAAGCAGCACCACAACTGCTGGCATTGGCAGCCTTCACATCAAATTAGCTGCCCTCTTCCAAGATAAGCTACTCTGATTTTGTTGCCGGGGGAGGGAAGGTACTAATATGATAGAACAGTCTCACTGGATTTGACTTGATTTAAGAATTTGATCTCTTCTTCATCACTTTCCCATCCAATTAGCCTCTTCCTAACAATCGGGGTTTGAGCAGCGATTTTGCATCTGATAGTAAACAAGCTTGTTCATGCTCATCAGCAAAGTGACTGCCATAGACGGTTGGGATGACAGTATTTATTAAACCAGTCACATGTGACTGTGTTATGGGGATGGCTGCAAGGGATGGAATCGGCGTTTGATCTTTCAGGGTTTGCCCCAGGATCAGAGCAAGGCACTGATTGCTCTCCAAAGCTGTTTCCTTGCAGTGTTAATTATGGTTGTTTGAAAAGAAAGATCAGTCCTTATCTCCCATAATTATCTCCTCCCAGACAAGAGAGGAAGGTGTCTCCTTTGATGAAAAAAGTAGACTCTAAGGGGTTGGGGGGGACCAAACACCAACAAAACCAAATAGTGTCATCAAGTGCTATTCCTTAATACCGAGATAATGGTGTTTAAAGTTTAAAACAAATAAACGACAACAAAAAAAAACAACCCACAGTTGAAAGTAAGGATGAAAATTTGCTCTAAGAATGCATGTGCACATGTGGATATACACAGGTGAAAATGCACAAGAACAACCTTCATTTTTGTTCAGTTTCACTAGAAATCCATACCATTCTGCTAATCCAACTTTGTAAGGAAAGCCTATGACCATAGTAGTGAAAGTTTGGCTTTGGACAGCAGGGTCTTTTGACTTGAACTTGAAGTTAATTACAAATTATTTTTAAAGCTATAAGTCTGAATTAGGTTTCTAGTTAATTTTTTACATTTGTTTGCCTTCATTGCATCTTTAGCTCAAGCTAGCTCATTTTCATGTTCTCCTGCAGATAACTCATTAGCACAGAAGTCAAAACGAATACTACAATCTCATAAAAATCCGATATAATATAAAACTAATGAATGTGTCTCCATAATCAACTGATAAAAACAGAGAAAATACTAAGAGAAAAGGGACACCTGAAGATGTGGGTGGGAAGGAAAATACTTGTTGCACCTGGACCATTTCCCAATGGGGAACTGACCCAGTCCTCCTCGATGCTCATTTTCTGTAGTGGAGCACTTACAAAGAAATATTAAAAGTGAAAAAAAGTTTCTGAAGACTAAAAAGCACCATTTTAACTTGGTTTAAAATAAAGGGGCTGTGGGCTGCTTCTGCCCTAGAAGAAAATATCTTTCATGATTTAGACTTAAACAAAGTTTCTTGAACTCTAAATTTGAAACAGCACATTTAAAGGCAGGTGGGTGGATGGGTGTGGAGGTGGGAAAGTGAAAAGACAAAGGGAAGAGAGCAGGGGAGAGCTCTTGGGAATCTGTTCACGGAGAGCTCTCAGAAATTTTTGAAGTTGAGGAGATATTATGTTAATATAAGTTCTAATTGCTAGGCAATAAACAACACCCACCTGCTGACTAAATGTCAGGACCAAACTTATCTCTAAATCTGCTTTGAAACAATGTCAGTCAGTGCTATTATCACAAACAGATTGAACCCTTTCTTTCAGTGTTAAAATAAAAATAATCCAGGATTTTTAATTACCTGAAGTTAGAGACCTCAGGTATTAAAAAACCAAACAAAACCCCAACCAATCTGGTAGTAGGAGGCAAGAGCTGCATTTAGTTGTGACTGTTTGTGAGCCAATTATTAAATAAAAAACCCTAGAACTGCATCCGCACGCTGGCAACAGATGCGCAGCAGTGCAGAGACCGGGTGAGACCAGGAGCAACCGATGACACGGTGAAGTCTCCCCCGAACAGCACTTCCCACCCAGAAAGCAGGAGGGGAGGAAGCAAGGTGCTCCCGGCAGCCCAGGCACCCTCTGCGTGGGCAGGAGTTTGCATTTCCATCCACAGGCAGGAAAGCCCCCGCAGATGTCTGTTCGTGTGCCAACGGGAGGTTCTGACCATGCAGTAACTGCCCACACATTTTGTGCAGCTCAGGCTTTGGATGAAGCCTTGAGGATCTGGCAACTGCTAATATCACTAATGCCAATACGCACAACAAAATCACACATTAATAGCAATATTTGAAAGGAACAGATACTCCTATTATTAGTAATGTATCAGGCTGAAAAAGTTTCTAGGATTTAAAGTGTCTTGTCTGCAAGCAGGATGGTCTCTACACACAAGAATATACTGCTAACCAAAACGCGCACAGTAACTTTGGAGAGCTTAAAAAACCCCACCAAAACAAAAACCAAACAAATAACAAACAAAGCACCACACCCGAGAACAGCCAACCAGCACCTGTGGGGAAACTCCTGTTGATGTATTCAACCTTTGCCTTCCCTTGACAAGTGGCCTACAATGGGTAGGCTTCTACCACATGCTCCATATACGTCATGGACCTTAAGCCAGGAAATAGTCAATCACAACCAAGACAGGGAAGCAATTCCAAACAGAAACAAGGTAAAGCAACCTCAGTTTCAAACAAAAGAGATTACTTCAGATTCACCTTTTCATTGCATTAAACTGAAATAATTAAGAGAAAAGTCTTCAGAGTCAACAAAATGCATCAGCATTTTGAAATTCAGCTGTTGGTGAACTGATGTCCAACCCCTACTCTCATCTTTGCTTGCAGGGCTGTCAGCCCTCTGTAAGATGCAGCAAAACATTGCTCTAGATATCAGATCTTGGACAGCAAGATGAAAGGAGTCTTGAACCTTCTGCTTGTTTAGAGTAAGGCAAATGGAGAGATGGATCAACATATAATTAAAACTCCATCTAATTCTAATATTGAGTAAAATGCTATGGAGTTTTGAATTAGTCCATTGTGGAGTTGGAATGGCAATGCTTAATCCTAATATTAGTTTTGGCTGATGAGTTTCTCTCCATTCAGAAAACAGACTTTGTGCCTTTATTTAAAGAATCCTCTTTCTATGCAAATGCAACTCCTCTGAGAGAGGAGAAAGCACAGGAAACAAAAGTTTATTTAAAACAGGCTATTAAATATTTTCCTAAAAAAACAACACAGTGGTTTAAGTAAGATTCCTTAAGTTATTTAAAGTCCATGAGACTTATGTACTCAAGTACTTCAAACCTCCGAGAATCTGAATCAAAATACATCACTGAGCTTTTCTTTACCTTCACTGAATGCCAATGAGAACATGAATTAGTAGAAACGTCAAAGCTACAGGGCCAGTCACTGTCAGGAAATAACAACTTTAGTTTACGAGATTCATCAGTGGTGTTGTGCAGCTGAGTCACACCTGTCTGGAGGATAAATGGAATTATGATTTAGCAGAGGGGATTAGGAGCTACAGGCTTTTCATGGAGTAAAAGGATGACCCAGCAGTGACAAAGCCATCTGTGGACCTGGGAAAACTGAATTTACCTCTCTGTGCAAGAGGGCTAGAGTAGAGCAATGTTGGGAAAGACAGCAAGGGTTCCCCTTCCTCTTAGGAGTATCATGAGAAGAAACACATTAAAACTCAGAAGCACTCTAGTTCCACTGCAGAGGGGATCAGAAAAGTACATAAGTTCTTGCCATTATGGAAAGGAGCTTGGGAAGCTATTTCATATTTACTTCTCGATGTGGACAAAGTTTCACAGCAAGAATACATTTATGCAAGTTTTCTTAGCCAATTTTGGAAGTGGATTAAGTGAAGCCTGTGTGCAGGATGACAGTATCCTTGTGGGAAGCTAATGCAAAATAGTTACTTTGCTTCAAATTCATGTTCTACCTTGCTGTGCAATAGCTTTCCTCTGTAGATAAACCATAAAAGAGAAAGAAATGGGCAATATCTATTAAGTAATTTTTGTAATAACCAGCTTAGCCATTATCCATCATTGCACTAGGAGTTACCTTTTAAAGCTTTTATCCTGTTAGGATAAACAAAAAAAAGAATCAGGTGGTAAAAAAATCACTGGAAAAGGCAATCAATTGACAGATTGAGAGAAAACACATTTTAAAACATATCTGAGAAGGATCATGGAAATGTACACTTCTGTCTCATTTTGGACAGTGAAGCGTAATCTGTTGGGGCTCCCACAGGACATTTAAGTATCATCTAGCAGAAGGGCTAAAACGGAGCTTGGGGAGCAAAGTAGGTAGTCAAGGAAAGCAGATGCTAAACTGAGACCTGGACTATTCTGAGCCACAAATCTAATAGAGAAAGAACTATAACTCATGGAATATCATACAGCTGAAGCAGGAACAATTGAAAAGCAATGACAATTATGTGCTCCCAGAGCAGCAGAAGGTAAGAGTACAAAAGTAGTTGTGAAGCTATAAGCTAGTAATAGTAAAGGTTGTTAGAAACAGCATGGTTATTTCCTTCCATTTCAGTCCCAGCTGAAGTTATTTTTCTATTTATAAAAGATACTTGGTTTGTTATAATGAGACATTTCTTGTGTTTATAGATCTCTCACTAGAAGCTGAAGAGTTTGGATTTCTACGAGAAATGTATACAACCTCGGAGTCTTCAAGGAAACTGTCTTTACATCATACCCATCAGGGACAAATTTATGCACTTAAAACCACTAAGTGTCTAAAAATGCAGACAGAGGCTTCCTGATTGCTCCCACTGAGTTCAATATACTAGGCATTTATCAGCAGTGTTGGCTACCTCATTGCTCATATAAATTTGGCCCGACTACTTGGGATTGCTTTTTAAGACACAAAAGACTCTTATGCTGAAAATAATTCTCTCCCAAAGAATTTGATGCTTTTCTCAGCATACAGGGGGAAGATCTCTCACCTCCTGTGTCATTCTGATTCTAAGAGAGGCAGGAGCAGCACAACAGGAATGCTGCTGGAGTGTCCATCAAACAACCCTGGAGCTGCTAATTCCAGCTTCACGGTGGGGCTTGAAAGCTGGTAGGGAGCGTATTTCACTTTCCAAAGTGGAATACGTGTTTTCACACACACAGCAATGCAGCCACTCCTGCAAGCACAGCCCCAAGAGCTACGAACTTCCACTCTTTATCAAGTTATACATACCAAAAATATTAAAGATTTTCAGTCTAACAACTTTGAGTGCATGTAGGCTTGCTCCTTACTATTGATAAGTACCTGTTGCTGGGCTGGTAGAGTGTGCCATGATGTTTATTGCAGGGGGATGACCAATTATACACCAGAACACTCCACCTTTGTAGTCTGTTCCTCCTTCAGTTTCTGATAACTTTTTATTTATGCCATATAAAACGAACAGGTCATGAATAGTTCCCAGAGCTTGCATAGCAGTCCCCATTCACCTTCTGGAGACAATGAAGATTGGCTAGTTTTGGAATACTAGGCAAGTTGATGCCTTCATTTGCTTGTGGTGAAGGTACTATGGAGCTACCACCGGGAGCTTACCAAGGAAATCAGTGGGGAAACCCCAAAGCATTTAAGGTTCACAGATCTGAGCTTAAGCTAGCAGTATTCCCTGCCTCTCAAAGCAAGTGCATGAATCCTGGGGCCAGGAGCAAAGCCTCTTAGATTTGCTTGGGATGTCTCATGTTGAGAGACTAATGGGTCCATGGTTGCAAGATCAGGGAGCTGCTTATGTGATATTTCTAAAGGCATTCTCCAAATGAGGTGTCTGAGACTTGTTAGAAATATTCCCTTACATCACTCTTCCCCACCTCACACTGGTGCTTACAAGCAGCCAGCTACACCCTGACCCCTAACTATAGCGTTACCCTCAGGTGCTCCTACGGGCTGGATCTGAAGTACAGCCTGAAATGCCACCTTTTAGCCTGTAAACTTCCTGTATTAAGCAGGAGATTTTTTTTGTTCCTGTGCTGTTACTCTGGCACCTTTCACAGTCGCCAGCAGCAAATTAGCAGAATAAAGTGAATGGAAGAACAGAACATGTCAACGCTACATCCATCTGCACTGGGGCAGTCAGTGCAGAGGGATGGCAGCTCCTCTTGCTCTCCATTTTCTCTCTGTGCTGCACTGCACTGCTAGGACACCTCAACTATTCCCATCTAAGCTGTGCACAGATAAACAGATGGTAGTGTCACATCACATCCAACTCAGGAGCTAGCACTTCTCCAAACATGAATCTTTTTTTCCTTTTTAAATTGTTTATTACTGTTTTCTTATCTTCCCTCAATTGCACGGGTTCATTTACTAGCCTTTCCACAGATACGTCAGCAGACTGAAGGCAAGTTTGCTGACACTTGAAGCAGCTTCCTTCCTACCTAATTGTCATGTCTTCTGGCATGGTGATGACTTCAAAGTCAAAGCACAACTGAGAGCAGTATGATGATCTATGACAGAGAGGAGTGCAAACAGTGTATAGTCTTAGTTTCTTGGGTGAATAAAGCAAGTGTCCTGTGTACAAATTAGTTTGCAAGACTGAATTTTTGCAAGGGGGTTGCATCGAGTCCTGTCTTGGAGATATAATCCTCCCTGCTTCAGGGTTTTCTTTAAACCCTTGCCTTAAAATCTTGCTTCTATTTTACATTAATTGAAAAGATGAGGACTGCTGTCCTCAGAGCACACTTGATATTTATTAAATTCATTAAATGATGAAGAGAAAGGTACCAAAACATCTAGCCAATGTATATATTCTGTTTGCAGCATCTGCTATTTCAATATTATAAAATAATAACAGTAGAGTCATTGAAGCATGTTTCAGTGATTGCTCTTTGGAACTCACAATTGCAAGCTGCTATGGAGGCACACAGCTTACTTAAGCTTAAAATAGGATGACACATTTCTATGACTAAGAGGAGTATCATCAATCATAATAGCAAGGATTAAAATACAAGGACTCAGTCCTGACAGTCCAGGTCATCGGCTACTCCCTGAATGGATAAAGGATTTATTTATTTAACCAATATTGCACACTCAACAATTCTGACTACTGCACCAAGCTGTAGTGTCTGGCTTCCATTACACATAACTTGTCGCAGTGTTTATGCCATAATAGTTCAAAGAATATCTTTATGCCAATTCTCATTGCCAGCTCATTTTTACTTTTTCAGCCACTCTAAGATTAAAATATTTTGTAATGAGAAAGCAGGATTTCAGAATATGAAGCTCCTGTACAGCCTAGCTTCAGAACAACCTCCCACCACAGCACAGCGGCAAGAAGCCCTCAGGGGCTTAGTCTGGGAATGAGGAGGGGGCAATAAAGTATAGAGGGGTGCTGGAACCACACAAGCTTGCAGGAGGCAGTAAGTTCACACATATTTAATACTCAGTAAATAATTGGAAACTTGGGCTTTTCTGGTCCCAGTTAAACCAAAAGTCTGGAGTGACTAGCAGTTTAGCAATGGCACCCTTTCAGCCAGTGGAAAAGAACGCAGAAGAAACAAAAGCAGGTTTTCCAGAGCTACGTGAGCTGATATACAGGAACTGCTTTATACACCTTTCACATTCACATTTCCAAATTCCGATAGTTGTGACCAGGAATCCCTAGAACTGAATATTTGTCTTCCACTAACCTTTTCTGGAAGTATTAAGCACTTGTATTTCTAAGCTGATGCCTATTTTTTTGTTATTATCATTAATTATGGCTTGGCATGGAGTTTATGTTAATTTTGTTGATTGCAGATTATCTAACTGTACTTGCATCCTGGTGCTGAGGGGTTGGAAGAGGGCCCTGACTGCTCTCGCACTGGCTGAAGCTGCCCCGCAGGCAGGTACTCTGTGATTTGTCCCGTAGGATGCTGCTGGGGTACGCAGCAGCTCCCTCCCTGTCCAGGTCCTCCACAACCACCCAAAGGCCACTTTTAGTCCACATTATCTAACTCTCAAGGTTCAAAAAAAAAAAAAAAGTGATAAATTAAGAGGCAGTAGATAAAAACCTGAAATTAAAACACTAAAAAAAATCCCCAACTCAGCATGCTTTGTTTCTTTCAACTCACCTCCCTTTTCTCCATCAAACACCAACACCACAAGAAACCCCTCAGTTTTTCAATATGCCTATTTAAACAAGGTATTTTGTGTTTTAGTTTCTTCCCTATACTTCTTGCTGTCTCCACATTATTTCCAGACAAAGCTTTTAAACCAAGGCTTTAACTGCTCACATGTGCCCCTCATTAACATTGCCTCCAGCAAACCTGTGCTTCTTTAAAAGGTCTTAGGAACACTGCAGTAAAAGCATTTAGTGTAAATTAGAGAGTCATTTTCTTGTTAAAATCCTGGGCTGAAGAACAAAATTATTTTAGGAATTGAGAAAAGAAAACAGGCAGCAAGAAAGTGACAGAATGTAGTGTCATGCCTATTCGTTCAGTCTTGCATTGCTCCATGTCTTCTGCTTACATTCTCATGGACAGGTAGACTAGTTCCTATGCACAGAGGTAATGAAGAAGGACTAATAGAAATTGAAACACCCACTCTGAAATAACTGGGGAATTAGTATTACAATAGAGAATTTAGGTGAACCATAATCTCTCCACAGCAGGTCAGTTCATACTGTAAATGCTTCTGCTTCAGTAGGAAGAGCAGCTTTCCTCATCTCCAGTGGCAGTTCATACTGGAGAGAGCTGAATCAAAGGCTTTACACCATCACAGCAAAATTAATAAACACCTTTCTTTTTTCTTGACTCCAATAATATAAAATGAGTTAATATTTCAATCAAACCAAAAAGCTTCAATTTCTGAGGTCTGATGTTTGCTCACTATTCAAGAAATAAAGAGTGCATGGGCTATGTGTATATATACACACACATATATGCATGGTTATATTTACCTATAGGCAAACTGAAAGATTTAGAAAGAGATTAGAGGAATGATTCAGGTTCATAACATACAGTAACTGACCTGATTGATGATAATTTCTCCTGTATGCCCATCTCATTCAGCTTGCTGTTACTGCACACTACACAATCAAGTTTCTGAAGCCAGAAAAATCTATTCTTGAGAGTTAACACAGAAATCACTTCTGGACAGTTCAAACACTGAATTTATCAGATGAGAGGTCTCCTCTAAGTCCTCCTCCTTACAGACAGAACTTTACTTTCATTAGTACCCAGGTGTTTTAAATATGAGATAAGTGAAAACAGACAAAGGAAGCAGCCCAGCTGAATTTAAAGACCTCTCCAGTTGTTGTTAGACCAGCTCCACAATGCACTGGGGGTATACAGCTTTGATGTTTTGACTGACTCTTGGGGCTGAATTAATGCCTATTTAACTTCAAAGAGTCCTCTGTGAAGAGTAAAAATGTTCCCAATGGATTGCCTATTCCAAAATACCTTTAGTGGTAGGAAGTGTGGGCTATGTGCATGAGGTGAGGTGTTGGGTGTTCTTTCAGCGCTCTCAGATGCAGTGTCCTGCTTTGCATGATCAAAACTTGACAGCAACTGTGTCAAGGTCATAATCATCTATATTCTATCAACCTGATGCACAGATAACCAAACCTGGCCAAAGGAGGACACCATTTGAAGAGGGGTCATTTCTACTGTGCTTCTAGCAATCCTTATAAAGAAAATCAGTCGCACAGTAGGAACCTGCAGGCTTGATTATGTGTGTGTTTGCTTATCCCAGTGTATATGCATAAATATTTAGAAATGCTTTCTGACTGCTGTGCGCAGCTGTAAATTTTAGCTGCGCACGTGACATGGTCCCAAAACAGCTCAATGAGTTCCTGAAATAGACTCTCAAGTGGAATCAAACAATATTGACCTGCTGGCATCACAGGGTTTTCAGCCCGGTGTTCGCTAACACAATATTGGCATAATCAATTCTAAGCTTTGTAAAGAATGACTGCAAACATCAAAGACAGACTGCAGGAGAGGGGACAGCCAGTCTTCGTATCAAGAGATGGCTAGTGTTAATGCAACTGAAGTGAGCCTGGTTATCATTAAGACTTAAGAAAATGATTCATGTGGAATCACCCTACGACTCTATCCCAAAAATGAGCCTCTCCATGGGCAGGAAAGGTGTATTGCAGCCGGTGGCTGTGATTGCATGGGATGGAACCTTGCAGCTGTTTAAACAAAAAGTGGTGGGGCTTGGCTTGTATTGCATTCTTCGTTGTTGGGGGTTTTTGTCCAGTCTGAGGTGTGGCGGGAAGGAGCGTTTCTCACCTGGGAAGTTGCTCTAAAGAGGCCGTAGACCTGTTGCCTACTGGTTCAGTTACTGACACACAAAGTTCAAGCTACAATTTTTATTAAAGACTGATGCTCTGGTCTATCTTTGCTCGTGCCTCTGAAAACTTCCTGTTCACGAGAGACATTCCTCTGATTTTAGTCACTTGTCCTTTCCCTCCATAGCGCAATTCCTTTTAACCTCTATAAAGGAGGGCTGGACCACAGACAAAGAGAAGGCAAATCCAGAAGTGAACTGTAACCTTTCAGGACTGGGAGATGAATTCCTGGATTCAGATCTAATTCTGATGCCAAGCAAATCATCCATTCAGTTATTTTCCACATGCCTGAGCAGCCCAGGCAGCCTCCAGCTCTCAGAGGGGAACCTGAAGGGTCCTGACCAGTTTTCTCTCCAGTTTGCCTCTGTTACTTTTCTGGGTTAGATGGATCCTAAATAGGATTTCATAGCTTTGAGATATACACATTATTTGAGAAGTGAAGATAAAAAGGCAATAATAACACACTCTATAAGGTGCCTTGTGATGGCTGAGTAAAAATGACATCTTCTATTATCTTATGTGACACTGCTAAGTAACCCAGAAATTCTCCAGTGCAACCATGTGATAGTTCAGCATAATTCCTGCTGTCAATGAATTCAAATGCATTCAATTCCAGCTACAATAAGCAAGTCTTACAACTAAACGGAAAACAGATTGTTTACACCTCTTGCTCAGTCTGTGGCTGTCAGTGTCTGCAATGCCTTCTACCCCAAGGAGCTCTGCAGCCTGACTGCAAACAAGGAAGGAGACAATTTTGGGTATCAGCTTCAGAGAGCTTGATGGGGACAGCATCCTCACAGCTGCCACCTTAGGAAATAGTTTAAAACTCAAAGTCATTACAGCAAAGCTGGTCATGCACGTTCCAAAGAGCTCACAGCTTGAATTAAAGTTTATTCTGTTCATACATCAACTGTGGCTTTATCTATTGATTGTGGGCAGGTGCGAGGGGCAGTTGTTATGTCCCAGTAAGGGGCAAGGGGACAGAGGAGAGCATGAATCTGTTTTTCAGAGGCTGGGCTATGAAACAAATACCCATGGCAGTCAAGGAGCACATACATATAGAGACTGGGCTTCGGTAAGGAGTGTGCCCTCCTTCTTGCCTTTAAAAAGAGCTGGGACTTCAGGGTCTGTCCCTGAGCAAACAGGCAGAGGAGAGAAAAATCATCCTTCAAGGCAAGGATACAGCCCGGTGCAGCTCTGGGAGGAGAGTGGAAGTTTTGGGGTTATGGCTTGCTGGAGGTGGTTTTTAATGACTAGTTTTGTCAAACTGGAATGAGCCTGCCTCTGCATATCACCTGCTCTCACTGCAGGAAGTTATTTATTGCATTTTCATCTCGAGATTATTTCAGTCTTTTCTTTTAGCTGATGCTTTTTTATCAGGCTATCTAGACAGACACAGGGCACATATTGCAAGCTTAGGCATGCGTTGTCTTTGTAAGGATGCAAAAATGTATTATGCAATAGTGCGCCTGATATATCTGTCTAAGAATATCACAGCACGGTGCTCCATCTTTACGGTACATGGAAAGAGACAAGAGTTGTGGTTTTTATGGAGTGATACAGGAGCAAATTGTAGCACTTTCTCCTCCGTCCATTTAGGCTGTATTCATCATTCCTACTTCTCGTTCCATGCTTTTCCCTGGTGCATCATTGCTGGGGAAATGTCATTAGTGAGGATATTGTTCAATGTAAGTCATAAAAAAAAAAGAAGAAAGAGACGACTGCAGCCTATACAAATCAGCCTCAGGGAAGTCTTTGGGGGAAAACTGATATTGCTGAGTAGTTTAGAAAGCTAATGTTGTCATTCAGAGTAAGATTTAAAACTAAGGATAAAATATGAAAAAAGAATGAGGGAGAGTTGATGGAGGCAGCTGGGGAAATCTTAAATGGGGAGAAGGCAAATAAATTTTATTTACCTGACTATTAGTGTAACTAAGCATGAATAACATTGCCTTCCCCTTTCACTTTCCCTCCAAGGTTAAGCAAACCTAAAATAATTTAAAAGTACAGACATTATTATGCTTGCTCAGAAATAAACTCCACACTTGGGGCATTATGAAAATCTTTCTGTAATGTTAAACAAAGTAAATCTCTTAAAACTCCTGTGTGAGGGGAATGTGACGTGAAGACCAAAGTGATGCCTGTTTGTGGCACTACTCTCTGAAACTGCTTGTTTCCAGTGTTTTTGGAGAGAGCTGTGTGGATGGCTGGTAAAAGGCACGTGTAGGGATGTTTGCAGGCCTGCTGAAGGTTGTTGTCATGCTACTGGAAAAAGTCCAGCCAAGATTGTCTAGATTGGATTTTATAAAAGTGAAATTACAAACTCTTTTGTTAAAATACACTTGCAATTGGCACCTTTGAAGCCACAGGCTATTACAGCCAGAGGCTGCCTCTGGGCCCTTCTCATAAAAATTGCCATAGCACGTCTTGCATATCTTTTCTGTTCTTGTTGAATGCATCCATAAGGTCTCCAAACCCCCTCCATTCTTACCCCCTCCAGGCTGCTGAGGGGAAAGGAGAGCTGGGGCAGGGGACAAACTTCACAAATTCAACAGCTATGTTATCAGAAAGCAACTCCCCCCGGGCATTCCCTTGCTAATCTAAATCGGTGTCCGTGAGCATGGATGTCTGTGCACACATACACAAAGCATATATATTGTTTTTCTCCCTTTTCCAAAATCTTGGTTCTCCTGTTAGGCTTAATGGGACTGTTCAGAATATGCAACGAAAAGCAGGGTGCCGTCTCCCCGGGAGCAGGGCCGAAGGCTGTAAGCTCTCTGGTGAATGGAGCACTGCTGAGCGGGTGTTTGTAAAGCACTAAATGAAAAGGTACTTGCATCCTGACTGAAGAATGGGACATCTTTTACTCAAAATATGAATAAAACAAATAGAATAATAAATTTATCCCAAATCACCAGCTGTCCAGAGATAAATTTCTCTCATTCACTGAGAAAAAGAACATATGTCGAGCTCACAAGTAGCTTGAGCAGTGTGTATGTAGAAGATCCACGTACCAGCATGCATGCTATATTCCTCATAGACAGGTAATAGTGATTCACTAGTAAACGAGACCCTTGGCCTCCATAAAGCCTGGAGATATTTTATCACTGCCAATATCAAATGTGAAAAACTTATCTTCTGTGTGTTCCACAGAACAAATCTCCAAGTGTTTTTCTTAAAGGTGGAACAACCTGTTCCACTAATGACCTGCATTTTGTTTGTTGAAAGCTTTTAACATCTGTACCAAACCCATAACTAAAACTAGGCAGTCATCAGGCAAATTGTGAGGATTAAAACAGCAAATTGCTGGGAGGCTCCATCCCTCTTCAAAGAGACCAAGTTAATGAACGAGCAACACAGCAAACCTACCTCTAACAATAGCAAGACCCTGTTTGTGTGACTCACAAATCCCATTTCTTTCAATTTAAACTGGAAGTTAAATGCTCTTTTATGTTAAGAGTGCCCCCTCCTTTAGGCAGAAGAACTGGGAGTGATTTGGGATGTGGGTTACTGCAGCAATGGATTTTCAGCTTCTCTTTGCAGCATCAGCTTCCAGAGCTCCACCCGGCTACCAGGAACAGGAGAAATACCGCGTGCTATCAGGCAGGGCCTTTTGCTCTTTTATACACTTAATCTTGTTTGCAGGATGTGCGATCAACAAAGCAGAAGGTGTCAGAGCCTGTGTTTTTCGGTCTTACGTCTCCAGGCAAGTCACTAAACTGTGTATACCACAGCTGCCGCGCACCTCGCGCCGGCTGCCTGCGAAGCAGCCCCTGGTAGAGCATTGCCAAGACGAGTGTTCGGGTTTCCCAGCGCAACACCTAAACCACCTTTTCCTCCACTTCCCTCCTGTTTCTGATCAGCCTGTGGCTAAAGTAGGCAATTTTCTATTTTTTTACCATTGCACATGGTTATTTTAGGAAGTACTTTGGCCAAGGTTTAAGCTGTTAAGAAGGCAAGATCAGCTTTACATAGCTGTCAAGACAAATACTGGAAGAGTTCTGAGTAATCTTGAGTGGTTTTAATAACCAGATATTTTAATGTGAATTTGTAATGGACAAACTGCTACAGGAGTGGCTCTTTCTTTTTGTGTTCCAGCTGTTTAATTCCCAATTAAATTCCTTCAGGACAACACATTTTCAGAGCTCCAAAGCACCAAGTAGTTTCTAAAGAGTCAGAAATCTCAGAGCTGTTTTTTTCAGTGCTGATAGTAGCACAGATTAAAAGCCATTAAATTAGACTCTCAAAAACATTAATTTCCCAGTTGTTACCTCTCAGATACTTCACTTCATGTATCAGATAATCAGCATAAGAACGTAAAAGTAAGTCTATGTTTTCAGATGTGCTACCCTCAGGTGATATTTTCCTCTACACCCCCCCTGCAGTGAAATATCCATTATTTTTGTGAAAGGTTCAGCCTTGACATTGTTTGAGGCAACAAGAATGTGATTCTTGTTTTCTACAGCATAGTTTTTAATATCATTAAAAATTAAGGCAAAATTTACTATAAACTATCTTCTAATGAAGCACAAGGACTGTTTCTAAATTGTGTCCAAAGATGGGGCCAAATTCATAAAAAGTAATGATCAAAGCAGTGTGTTTGAATCCTGTTCATCGTTCAAACACTGCAGAGTGACCATGTCCCGTTCCAGTGTGAAATATTGGGGAAACCCTCATCCTGATGCAGGGGGCACATCCTAAGGGCTGAGGAGAAATTAGGGGGAACTGGTGTTCCAAATCAAACTGAGTCAGGTAAAGTTCATTTGCGGGAGAAAGAGAAATCCTGGGTACCACTTGCACCCCTGGGAGTACCCCAAAACACCCCCAGCCCTCCCAGCTCCACACCTCAGCCATCCCCAAAATCCTCCCCTGACCCTGCCTGCTGTCCATCCCCAACGGCCTGAAGTTCTGTCCAGACAAAAATGTGCATCAGCACAAGAGAGTTCTGACAAAATAGTCACCCTGGAGGTTCAAGATTTTAGGTGGCAACAAGAGGACAGCCAGTGTGTGAAGATAAGTGGGCCTTGGGTGTACTTTTAAGCACAAAACACATCTTTTCATTATTGCTGGGATAAGATGAGCGTGATCTGAGCCTGGTTTGTATTCATACAGGTCTCTGTAGGACCAGTAATGAATGCACTTATTGTACCCTGGCATCAAAAATTGTTTTGGTTCTGCTGGTGCTATTTTACACTTAGTCGCAGCTGATAAATGAATCGAGATTGGCAGGAATCCTGGTCTGCATGTTTAGAATGAGGCACAAGGCTGTCGGAAGTGTGATGACTGAGAGAACATGCGTGTAATGAGGAGTTATGCAAAAAGCAGTATTTTGTGTTCTCCTATCAGCTTTAACTGGAGATCTTAAAGCACCTTATAACTTCAAATTCCTAAGACCTAATTTATGTACACCCTTACTGAATTACAAAGAAATTATATCTCACCCAGCTCCTGTAATCCGGTTCCCTATACTAAATAAAATTGTATTTTCTATATAAAAAATAAATATACATGGAGTCTTATTGATATTTAGGTATAGTATTTATAATAAAGCATTCCTACAGGCTGTATATGTTAATTCTACAATGTCCGTAACATGGCATTTGCATTGGGAATGTGCTTTCCCGCATGTATAATATGTAGGTTTCAGGCTACGTATGATTTTTCAATATACTGCAAGTCAGTGAGATAGCTACTCCATTAACAACAAAAGCCAGCAATAGCACGATTTGGCCTGATCTTTATTATTGTCATCCTATTTCTTTTCATGACGAAAAGATTGCTAGCATACCTAAATATTATCAGGCAGGAGGTACAGCACAGCAGCTATTGAGGCAGGCTCCCCACTCCATTACACCTGCTCTGCTTTGAAAAAGAGCACTTGTGAAAAATTTCTAAATGCTGTTGACCTAGTTCTTGAATCTTTTACCTGGGTATGACTGTATGTAAGTCAGCGGTGCTACTTTTGATTTATAAGAGTACCTGGGAACCGGTTGACCTTGAGATATGTAGGCAGGCAAAACTAAAGCAGAAAATTACATTTAGTCAACTCAACTTCTCCCATATTTGTTGGAATAAAATAAAAAGAGTTTTCTATCATTCAGTTGATCTAAGTGCAGTGAAATATTCAGATGTAGACAACAACCTTAATAAAAAAATTTAGTCACTGATTTGCATTTTCCAGGCTAACAAAATTTTATGTTATGAGTTTCAGAAATATTCACGGTTGATGACAAGACTTGCTGGATTTAAAATATTTGAAAGATTTGGATTTGAAAGAACTGGGCTAAGGCATAAGGACAAAGTAAGGATATTTCTACAGCCAGTAAGGGACAAAGTAAGGATATTTCTACAGCCAGTGAGGGGTCATATAAGACTAATTTATAGACTGTATAAACTCTGCCAACTCCTTCAGGCAGCATTTACACATTTGCTTTAAGCAACTTGCCTGAATTCTTCTGAGCAAACAAAGATTTGTATCAGATGTTAACAATTGTGAGTTAGACGCAAATCAGAGAAATTGAGGAAGCTATCAGTGAGGTGTAACATACACATCATCTTAAGATACCTACAGGAAAGACCACATCATAAATACCAGAGAAAAACAGGTCTGAAAGGATGTGAAGAGTTCATCTTGCTGTACCAGAGTAGCAAGTACCACGTTTATGATTGATTTATTTTATATTTTATAAATATAAGTATAAATGTAAATGTATCAACCTTGATTTGGTTTATTCTGTAAATATATGATGTGTGTATTTTTAAAGGTAAAATACAAATATACCAGTAAGTATCAATATTTATATGCTGAAATATAGTAATCTCCATACATTTTCTAAAAACCTGTCTCCCAGGCAATTTGCACCACCCTTCTGTTCGGAAAGCTTACGTAATGTCTAACCTTCATCTTCCTTCCTGTAATATAAGCCCATTAGTTCTTATGCTGCATGCAGAAGTTAAGGAGCATGATTCATTCCACTCCTCCTGGTCTCACATATAAAAGGTCTTAACACTAGGCAAAGGCTTGGGGGGACAGCCTGGAGAGGGGTCCTGGGGTCTCACGGTGCTGACATGGCTGACCCCACATATACTAGGACATGTTTTGGTCTTTTCTCCTCGGTCACGTCCTTCACTCACTCGGTCTCATCTTTCCTGGACTGTCTCCAGCAGATATGTATTTTGGTGAAACATCGTGCCCTGAACTGAACACAGGGCTCTGCCTTTGCAGCGCTACTTTGGTTCAGAGGTCTCAGGGTGGTGCTGAGCCTTTTCCACAGCCAAAAAAATGTTATTCACTCCAGTCTAGCTGGTGATTAATATCCAACATCCCCTTTGAAGAGTGGCCTACTGATTGCCCCGTTTCCCCCTCCCTTTTTGCTACTCATGCCTCTGTGTAGAACCTCACACTGCTGCCTACAGAGTCACATCCTGCTTTGTCCTGAGCACATCTGATTTAACACAGGCTGCTTCAGTCCTGGGACACTCCTTCCTGTCCTACCTGCCATCCTCCCCAGCTCCTGCTTAAGTCTGAATCCTAATCAGACTAAAGCCAGGCTCACACACTTTTTTTAGAGCTGCTTTGATCATTGTGCTTCTGGAAAGCAACTTCCCAGCAGGGTTATGCGGCAGCCGTGGTTCATGTGCTGTCAGCGGGAGGGGGGAGTGGAGGCGAGCACTGTTCTGTTAGTGTCTACTAAAAGTGGTGGTGATCATGGAATTTGACGAGACTGGTGCAATATATGGACAAAGAGAATAATCAGGAGTGGCATGAGCTGCATCAGATCAGCTTGTAGATTATCTGAATTCCTTGGCTATAGCTGTCAAAGATCGGAATATTTTTAGAGGTTTTTTGTACTGTTCAGCTGCAAAAGGCAATACGATTTTCATCCAGGACACTTGGGAACAAGTATTTTACAGCATAATCCACTTAATACATGTTGGTCAAAAGGGCGTAATTATCGACAACCGGACCGTGGGTAAAATCCCCATTAGCAAGTTCCACACATCGATGGATGACCACTCTGGTTGAATGAAAGCTGATAATGGTATCGTGTGCACTCAGAGGTCGACGTATTTAAACAAAGCTCTCTGGCTGTAAGGTTAGAGCAGAGTTCTGCATGTTGAAACAACTGATAATTGCATTGACATAGTGGATACCCTATTTTTAGATGAATCAGTGAGGTCTTCCAGCCCCAGAGTTATTGCCCTGGATAGTGGCCGAGAGAGAGCGAACAAGCTGTCTTGTGTAAAATGCAGTGCACGTATGTTACCGTGCTATGGTGGCTTCTGCCATTCTGCCATTGTGTTTGTAAGTATGACTTCGAATTCTTTAACCTCACCACAGTTCATGAAAATGCTTCTGTGAAAATAAATATTGAAAATACATGTAAATACACCACACAAAGGTACCGTTCTCTGTACAGCAGCAGCACTGATAGGTTTCAGCACTCATCTTTTTCCTTCTCCTCTAATAGCTCATACAGTGTCACAGCAGAATCTGACTTTCATGTGTAGAAGGGTGATACTTGGGTGAAATTTAGATGATTAGTATTTCCTCTTTATTTCTATTAGATTGCCAACAGAACTGGGTTTGGCATAGCCCCGCTCCAGTGAATGCTGTGCACTAAGGTATCACAGGGCTTGTGATAATACTGTCTGTCTAGACTAGAGCTCAGGTACATCACGTAAATCACAGCTAACAAAAATGAGCTGCATCACGTTTTTCTGCATTTTTATACTGACTGACTTGGTCGAGTGTTTTTGCATGATCTGGTTACTGAGACACTTGTTTTGTCACAATTTTGTTTTGTTATGACTGTTTTAAGGGAAGTAATATCAGAAAATAAAATATTAAAATATTAAAAATAATGGAGGGAAAATTGAAAATGCATGGGATTAGTATATTAATATACTGTCACAATTTTAGGAATCTGTTAGATGTCGGTAAGCATCACTGAACAGTGACATCTGATCACAAAAAGGAACTCCAGGTTTGCCTGATCTGAAATCCTTTGTTCACTGGTACTCCAGATTAAAGCATCAGAGAGTGCTGCAGGGAAAATGTCTGAGTACTTGTGCAGCTGAATGGGCAAAACCCCTGTAAAACTGATAATTTTCTAGGTAATCTTTTTGAAAATTTTTATCATTTTTTTCCAGACTTTTATGACGATCCAGGAAATATCTGACATTCACAATGTTGCCTATTTCAAAGTGAATTTATTTGAAAATTTATGAAGGTAGTCAGGTCACTTTATATTTTTATATACTGTCTTTAGATTAAAATAATTATTATCAAGTGAAACAGATTTGTCCCACTCAAGAATGGCATAAGCTGTAGGGTTCATGTGAAAACTACAGAGAAATAAATGTAGAAAAAAGTAAACACAAGCCCTTAGAAACTGCAGTTACAGCTTCCTTTTATAAAAATCTCAATTTAGCCCTTACTTTGACCCTTTTAGACTCTAGCCAGCATGAAACTGCCTTTCACGTGTCCACTGATATAATAGGAAAAAAGTGTTTCTGAAATAAACGTCATTGAAACAGTACAAAAAGAACAAAACTAAAGAAAAATTGCCTATCCGGGCTGTAGCTCAGAACATTTCTGGTTTCCAGACATATTGCAACAGATTTCAACGGGCCACTGGCTGGGTCTTTAAGGTGAGCTGCTTCACACGTATCAGGATGAGGGGCAGATTTGGAGACAGCTGGAGAAGGAAAAGTGTTTTGCCTAAAACCCTTTGCTGCCTTCATTTTTCTCCAGTTCCAAGCTCGCCCTCGGAGGATGCCCTTCGAGCAGCTTTGCTGGGCCACCCACGCTGAGGGGCAGGCCTGTCCTGATTAAAAGCCAGTGGAAACCTCCTTGGTGGAAGCCAGGCTTGCACAATGTCTTTCTCCAACATTGCATCTGATCTTAAATCCTGCATGAGCTTTTAAGTTAGATTTATTTTCATCAGGGCAAAGATTTTTCAGCAAACATGAAGTACATGGCACTTGTGTAAAATTCTGCACTGTGTCTACATGCACATTGGAGATGATTTGATGACTATAATTGCCTTGTGTTCTGCTAATTTACTGGGCTGCTCAGGTAGATGAATTTATCACTGATAATCCTCTACAGATAAGGAAGCACAGAAAAGAGAATAAGAAGACATTGGAACAGGCTCTCCAGAGAGGTGGTGGAGTCACCGTCCCTGGAGGTGTTCAAAAAGCATGCAGACATGGCACTTCGGGACATGGTCTAGTAGACATGGTGGTGTTGGGTTGACAGTTGGACTTGATGATCCTAGAGGTCTTTTCCAACCTTAAAGATTTTATGATTCTATGATTTTATGCCAGTATAGTTCTTGACCCTTGGTGTATCTAAAAAAGGAAGCTACAAACGGTGTATAACTAGCTAGAGATTTTTTAAGATTTCAAATTCTGTAATTCTTCCTCAGGGACTTTACTTGAATTAATCCTGCTATCTCTCTGTCTAGAGATTAGGAGCAAGGTTCCATTTAAAAGTACCAAGTGCATACCTCAGTCCTAAGCAGAAAAGAAGAAAATAAACTGTTATGCTTGTATAGCTGCTAGACAGAAATACACAGAGGAGAAAATCTTTTTCCTTTTCCACTCACCTAACTCCTTTACAAACATGCAAGCTCTGACATAGAGTTATACTTTTTAAAAATATCTAAGAAAAACGCATTCAACATTTATTAAAACTGAGGAAAATTCATGTCAGTGATTCTTCTTGATGTTCCCTTCTGATCCTATACCATTGCATCATAATGAATACAAATTATTCACCAGCCCGTCCAGATCTTGAGGAGTATGAATAAAGGAAGGAGATGAATAAATCTCCAGGAAAAAAATAATCAAAGTGCAATTCCCATTAGACCTGTTAATTGCTAGAGAGCTTTTTAACCAAAATAAATTCAAAGCAATATACTGATGTCAGAGTAGAAGTATTTATTCTGAGATAAATATTACACAAAACCAGGTAAATCTGCTAACTAGGATTGATTTACTCTTTTTGGTTTTCTAATCATTTGAGATTAAATCTCTGATTTACGGTGCTGCTGAAAGTGAGAGTTTCTTCATACTTTTAATGGAAGTTGTACAACCCACTTCAGAGCTGAGATACAGAAACAGAAAAGGCATAAAACAAACTGGGTAAATAAACTCATACGTAACTGGCACATGAAAATAGCTGGAATGAGTTTTCACCCAGGCTGAATAAATCCGCAGCTGAGGAGCGCTGGGCTCGGTGCCCACGCAGGGGCTCCCTGCCCAGGAGGCAGAGCTGCGGATCAGGGTAGGCACCGAGAAGCCACTGAACCAGACCTTGCACTTACAGCTCAGCCCGCTCGGACGCAAAGAGGTAACCCTGCTCTGAGAAAGGCATCTGACAGCTCCGGTGCTCCTAATAGCCCAAGAGGAGGAAAATCACAGGCGAGGAAAAAAGATAAAAGCAGCCATCGGTGAGGGATTTTCCACCCTGCATGGCGAAGTATATGGACATCTATCATAAGCATGTGGGGAAGGTTCCGTGCCCCAAATGGAAAGGTACAGGACAGAATTATAACAAGCCCCTTATCCCCTTTTTGTCTTCATGCTTCATGAATCTGCTAGGTTGTTTATGAGCTGGTTTTCCCATTGTAAGTACGTGTAATGGGCCAAATGCATCCTTTCTGTACATACAGCAGTTGACAGAGATACATTTGGCTCATCGTACCTTAAAAACAACAAGAGGATGGAGAAGACAAACTTTGAGGTCTTGTTGGCTCATGAACAGATAAAATAAAATTGCTGATGATGATATGGACCACTGCAGAGGAGAAAACATTCTCACATTCTCTTCCAACCTCCTCCCCTTTTATTTGTTATGGACACTCACTAGTTCCAGAAAAAAAACCTCTGTGCCTGTGCAAATTAGAGAGTGTCACCCTGACACTAAGCCCCATTGGTTTGTATTGGGAAAATTTGGCTTCACGAGCAGGAGTGTGTGAGCAAGTAAAGTTGCACCCCCAGAGTAAAATAAAATAACCTGTTGTTCCCTGTGGATTCAACAGAAGCTACCATGTGTCTCCTTAATTCCACCAATTTGCTCCAGTAATTCCAAATGGATGCAAGCTTTTCTCTAAGTCATAAACAACTTTAGGAAAGGGGTATGAAAGAGGTTGAGGGGGAGGAGCAGAAGCCTTTGTAAGTGGAGAAAAAAATAACCCTTTCAAGAAATTCCAGAAGAGCATTTGACTGATGTCTATATCACGCAGGGGAACATGGTGGTCTCAGAAGTTAAAATCTCCAGTAGTCAGGACTGTGCTTCAGAAAGGGACATTTCTAGATAAAAATAATTGCTAATGCTGTCCTCTTCTGTAGGTCCCAGGGTGGCTTGCTTCACTCAACAGCTTCTCCCTGATATTTCCTTAAATACCATTCTGAACCTGTTTGACTCCTTTTTAATGGGGACGTCTGCACAGTGCTGGGGAGATGGTTTGAGTTGTCAGAGACCTCTTTCGCTGCTGGGGCAGCAGCTGCAGCTCTGAGAAAACATCCTTCTCCACAACCTGCCACCTCCCATGGAGCAAGAGAGGGATGACAGTAGTACTGGGGCAATTCAGCAGCTGATAACCAAACTCCCTGCCTCTCCTTTTCAGGCAATCCAGAAAATATTGTACAAAGTCCTCAATTAAAATAATTCAAGTTAGTCCAAAAATGGGACATTCATTTCCATTAAGTGTCTTGGACAAAACAAAAGAGGGGCTCAGACTTTTATCTTGAGACTTCATCTGAGATTGCTGGTGGGGAGGATACAATGTGTGATCCTGTACCACGCTTAAAATTGACCTAAATTGTCCCTGGAGTGCAAAAGAGAGGCTTTATGTTTTAGACTGGGTTTTTTTCCCTTCATTTTTTCTTAAATAAACCACTTGCTTTTAGTGGTGATATTTATTGTTGCCACTATGGCGCTAAGCAATAGAATAACTACTGTGATGATACTTTACTGAGCAGCTCCTAGCTTAGTCAAGAAACTCTGGAAAAGCACCCAAACCCATGAGTGTACAAGTAATATTGCTCCGGTTACCTGTAAAAATGAAGGATTGTCTTAATTTCTCAGCATTTTGTTTTACAAACATCTATAAAGACAGAGAGCGCATTAGTCTGAATTTCAGGACATGCAAAGCTAACTTTCGGCAACTGTGTTCGGAGCGAGTTAGCTGATACCATTTAATTTCATCTCCATCTGCCTTCTGAACAGTTTGGCATGTGTTTCTGAATACCCATCTGTGTCTGTGGGCTGGGTCAAATGATTGTGCTCACAGACGTCATTTGGGATTCTTCTGGTTTGGGGCATTCATGAAAACCAGCGATTCATTGGCACATCACTCTTTAGTCATTCTGGACTCTTCCCACATTGTGCTTGTCAGCTACGTTATATCTCTTGAACCTTTGTCCCAGACTGGTTTGTGCAGTTGTTCGTGCTACTGAGAGTATAAAGCCAACTCTCAGAATCAAGGAACATAGCCTCAGTAGGGTCAGGGTGGCCAAAATAATATATTTACAACTCCAAATCTTATGCAAAACACAAATCTGGTTTCAGTTTGAGACTTCAAGAGCTCCAAGAATTTGTCCAGAGACCTATGCACACTGCCGTGGAAAGTATGTTACTAACAACACAGATCATGGATGCCTGTCAGTGCAGACTTCCAAAATACCAAGGAATGCTCGTGCATTTTAAGGATGTTGTAGCGTAGGACAAGTATGAAGAGAAGCTTTGGGGTTAGGAGAGAATTCAGGTGTGGTGTCTGCTGGAACATGTAGTTACGCCTGTGCAAATAGCAGCGATTGCCTGAAATGTTACCCCACAGCTTCGAGCCAGGGTTTTGGCTGAGACCTCACACTCTGCCAGGGAACCAGGGAAGGCTTCTCAAAATCATGCGCTCATCGGGATTTTTCTGGGACTTTCCATGAAGTCTCTGAACACAGATGTATTGCTGCAGTGTTATAGACACTTTCTCCACATTTCTCAGTATCCATCCCGCTTGACCAACTAAAGGGCAAAAGGCTAAAAACCTGCAGTCTTCTCTTCCTGGTGGTTGGGTCTATTGTTTTTTCAGTGAAGCTAACTATTGTTCCCTTAACTCAGAAAAGTTCAGGTCCAGCAGTAATTCCTAGAAGTTGCTAGGAAAGTGTCAGCCGAAATCTTTTGGGATTTCAATGTGTACTGAGGCCGAGGACAAAAACCTTCTTGTGTTTTCATGGGCCCTAATTTATAGACTGTGATGCTCCATATTCCTGTATTCCTGAACAAGGATTCCTAACTTGCTGTACTGTTGTTTCTTCTTTTGAAGAAACCTGATCACAAAGGGTGCTTTATCAATGGAAACCCAACAGTGCTGCTCACCAGACCCCAGGGTGGGTTCCATGCTGAAAGGTAAAGCAAGTACCAGCTAAAAAATCAACTTGCTGATTTAACTCTAGTGCACAGGAAAGTGAGCACTGTGGAGAAGACTTCTTTTATTCAAGGTCTTTAGCATAAATTAACTTAAAAATAAAAAGCTGCTGCAAAGATTTCTTCTGCAAGAGCTTTCAGCCTTGCTTTCTTTTTGTCGATACACTGGTAACTGCTGAGCAGATTTTTCATCCTCAGAATGAGTGCGGTCATCCTAATCTTTGACAAAAACAGAAATTTCACCTTCTTTTGATGAAATGAAGACAAATAAAAATGTTGATAAACATTTTCCTTGCCCCATAATAATCAAGACTTAATAGCTTCCTCTTCTTGAAAGAAAACACTGTACCCTCTTCATCAAACCCTCACGCAGAGGAATGTCTAAGAGCTTTTGTTGCAGCCTCTGCCGAGCGTCTTTGCTGTCTCTCTGCCCGTGACAAGTGGCACGAGCTAATGCGTGACTGCCGCACAGTTTAACCCCAGCGCTGCCAGTCACTGCTAACTCTTCTGTTTCAACCCAACAGAACAAAAAGAAAGTACAGCAGGTTGTTCTGCCGTTTGCAGCTCAGACCACACAGCATCCGCAGAGCGGTGACCCATACGCAGCAATTCTCACGCCTGGTTTTCTCCTGCATTCGAGAACCTAAATTTAGCGTTCTTAGCAATGCATTTGGCTCAAAGCAGACCTCAGCTGCAAGGGTCTTTGCACTGGCTATTCTCGCAGCATCCTTTACCTAATGAACTTGCAAAGCAGTGAGGCATGGCTGCTCCTAGCTGCTCTGGAGGCTCCCTCAGGCTTGCTCAGCAAGGCTGCCTTCGCAGTGGCAGCAAATGACTTCCTACTTGCATACACACACACGAAAATATTCTGCTAACAATCCGCTGCAAAGCTTTTTTTGGTATCCACACACAGTGCTGGCTTTGGGAGAATTTGCAGGCTCCAAAGCTGTTGGACTGCAGTTTTCCTTCTCTCCACCTCCCTTTTTTTTCCCCCCTCGTTTTCCCTGACACTTTTTTTCGGAACACTGACTTTCCAGCTCCAGGCAAAACAGCCGCTGCTATTTTTCTCTTGATTTTCAAGGATCACCTCAAGTGAAACTTTGTGGCATTTTAAGAACAAGAGCATTTATCTGTGCTATTTATATAAACCTCCTCCATTAACCCCTGGATTTCTGTTTGGATTAAAAACTGGATTGCCAAGAGTGTGATGGTGCCGTCCTCTTGCTCCCACATCCTCCCCCTCCTTTGTAGCAAAAAGATGTTGCTTACTCACGTTTGAATTACTCTGTGGGAGCTTACTACAGAAAGGGTTATCACACTGTCTTTCAGGAAAGATACAGCACTCTTTGAATATTGAATATTGAGTTAGAATAACTACAAATTTCAATTTATAAATGCCTGGAATGCAATGAAATATATTTAAACAGTCTGTAATTACTTTACCAACTTCATGGATATATTCTCATAAACACTTCGGAAGAACACGAGCCTCCTGTTATAGCGTGAAATTGTATTCTTGTAAGCCACAGCATCTTGGACCTCTAAAGACCTGAAATCTGGCCTAGCAAATTTTAGCGTACTGCTTCTTTTCTTTACCTAATCTTTGCTGGTGTTCTAAAAGTAGTCCATGGATTCCCATGGGACTGCAAGCTGCCAGTTAAAAACCCTGTAATAAGCTAACCACATTTCACATTTAAGTCTTCTCGCAACAATTACTGTACTATTCCCAGGCCAATGTAAATTATTACAATCTCAGCATCAGACTTGCCTGTCAAAATGCTGTTTCAATACAACCCAAACGCCCCGACTTATGAAGGATCACCTCTTCTTCTATAACCAGCCAGGTTAGTAAAGGGAAAAAAAAATAATACTTGCAGATCAACATAATAATTTTTGTTAATCATGCAAAATAATTATTTCCTCTAGCTAGCCTTTGCTAGGAACACAGGCTTAAAACTTCCTTGGTTGCATTTCTGCCAGTCCAAACTTAGAATATTGCCAGGAGGAGAGTGTAACACAAGCTTGTCACAGGTAACTGCTGCTCCGTTTATGGCTTCCTACACGCTGTAAATACAAAGTGCTGCTGTCGTCTGTCAGTGCACTTCCCACGTGTAGCCTGAACGGGGACAGTTTAAATGCCGCCTGTAGGTCAGGCCACGTGTACGGTACCCACAGCTGCCCACAACCGGGAGCCTGAAACGGCCATTCCCCGTTTCATTGGGGGTTTCTTGGGCAGATCTTACTCCCGAGCTCTCTGAGCTGAGTTTGTGCGAGCCATGCACTCCGAGGCAAGAGTTACTCGCCAGTCAGAATCAAGCACTAGGCTAAAACGAGATTAAAACACTTCTTTTCTGGTTTGTTCTGGCCAAGCAGATTAGATTCAGCTACTACATTTCTGTAAAAACTCCAGATGCGATGGGACCTGTGAAAATACTCTCTCTTCCACTAGAAAAATGAGAATAAATTAGGACAAATTACAAGAGCAATAAACAACAGAAACACACCAGACTTCCCAGTAATGTCTTCTGGAAAATATTTTTTTATCAGGGGACTCAATAAAATGATATCCTCAGTACACATGCTCATCAGAATAGGCCAAATTCATATCATGCAGCAAAATTCAGTGAGCAATTTTGGTCCAGTCACTTCAGAACATCCTGCACAGTGCTACAATATAAAGATGTCATTTAAACTGATGCAGAAAATTAATTAGAGCCACCCTAACAATTTTGCATCTTTAAATTTGATAGAAGTTCTTTGCAAAACATCTGTGCTCCCCTCCCAGCTAATTGCAAGCACAGAGGAAAAAAACCACAAGCATGATGCTTGATGCCTCCTCCCAGAGACCTATTTACACTCGCTAATGCAAACACAGCTTGCTGCAAAACTTGCCAACACTCTGGGCTTCTTACACCATCCGATTTCTGCTTGCTGGCCATTACAGAAACATTGTGATTGAAACTGCCAGTCAAGTACGTATTAAAGCCCTGGACGCCTCATCGAGTAAATTGCATTGTTGTGACACAAACTGACAAACCAGTTAAGGCTTGTGCTCTTTCCTGAGCTCAAGAAAAAGAGATTTGAAAAGACCCGACTGTGCGAGGGACGGCTGGAATGTCTGTCTTAATTTTGCAAACCTCTCAATGCTTTTGAAGTATGCAATTATCCTTTTTACGTTACAGAGAGTTCAGCTCTGTGCAGGGCTGCGTGGGACCGCTGCTATTTCTGGGTTCAGATTTTCCTTGAACTATTGAGCTAACCAGAAAGGACCAAGTCCAATGGACAATCTAGCCTTGAGACGTGCCAAGGGCTCACGGCGTGCTATCTGCTGTAGGTGCAAATGAAGATACTCCTAGCATGCGGAACAGTTATTTTACCTCAAATGCTCTGCCTCAGAGAGTAAATGTCACCACAGCAGGGGGCTTTTTCCTATTTTGTGTGGGTTTTAACTAGTTTATATTATATTTGTGTATTAGACTTTAAAAAGTCTTCTACATGTAGAGACATAAAAAATAAATATCCCTCACTTTTTGATAAAGAGGAAGAAGGCCAGATAAGTGCAGTGACCTTTGCAAGCTTTGGAGTTTCTTCTCACAGAGAAGACAAAGCCTCTCTGGCATGCGCATGGGGCTATTTATTTTGGTGATGTGAGAGGACATCCTTTTTCAATGCATTGCCAAATGTGCATGGCAATGACGTTATCTGACACATCTGAGCAGGAAATAATGCTAATGAAGGAGAAAAAGCTGAGTCAAAGTGTGTGCAATAGGGAACAATACAAGTCTGGAAGGGAGAGATCTGCAGACCTTTCAGAGGAGCTGAATGCTTTTGCAGAGCTGATGACTGGTCTCACTTGCTATTTAAGCTGCTCCCACTGAACTCTTGGCAACTGCTATGCTCTTCTCTGCGTAGATGCACTGACGTTTCTAAGCAAGGTTTATTCATCATTGCAAAAAGGTACATCACCTCAAGTTATTTGCCGTTATTAATTGGCATTTTTTTCTGACCCTTCTGCAAAAACCTGCTCAAACACCTGAGAACTCTGGGAGGAGTTCTCCATAAAAGTACAGTTTTACGTGGAAAACAACCCCTAAAAGATTAGTCAACAGGTATATGAGGCAAAACAAAGGAATGATTTCTTCAGCACCATGACCTACAAGAGTCTGTGTCTTGATTCTTGATGTTGAACCCACAGAGAAGGGATTTGAGTTCCTCTATTAGTTTCCTTTACTTTAAAGGCAGACTGATGGATAGCACGCTTCACCTTTCATAGCTCCATTAAAAACAAAAGCTGTCGGTCACTGGCAATCACATATCATGATTTCAGTTACTATTTCACACTGTTATGGGAGCTATGAAATGAAATATTAGTACAGACAGACTTATTTACAGGCTGTAGTAATAATAAAGATAATTGTAATAGTATTTTGTAATAATACAACCTTATTATAAAGCACCTCATAACTAAAGCAAAAATTAAAGGAAAGTCAGATTGACTTATATCCATTTATCCCTGGAGCTAAACGCCTGTGAAATGCCGGTAGCAAACCACACATCCGAGGGGCTTTAATTTCTGCAGTGCTAATGGCATTCCAGAAGGGAGACTTTTGCTGAAGAGCTCCCAGTGACAGGGCGCACGGTGACCACGCACAGGGCCTGGGACAGGAGACACCCCAGGGAGCTTTGCTTTGGGAAGAACAGCAGACCGCAGACAGGATCCGGGGACCAGGAATGTGCTGGGCTCGGCCTGGCAGAGGCTGAGATGGGGTGAACAGCAGCTGAGCCACCACCGGCCAGATGTGCCAGCAAGGGAGACGGAGCGAGGGCACGGAGCAGCGTGCACTTCACAACCATGGGCAAAGGCTGTAAGTGAGAGAAGCTCTGGGGTGGAAGCAGCATGACCAGCCCTGCCCGTCCCTCCTCGCTCTCCAACACAGCCCCCATCCCAACTCAGCCCCCTCCAACAGGGACGCAGGGGCATCAGTCTGTACATCAATCTGCAGGGGCATGGAATTGGTGCAAATAGTGTGATTTCAAGGCTGCAAATCTCCGTGCAGCGGGCAAGAAAGGACAGACCCCTGCTCACACAAAGAGCCTGGTTCAGCCCCAGGGAATAGCTGGGATAACTGCTGCCCTGTCCTCCAGCCTGTGAAGGATGGGACTGCTCGTACTCGGAGCCATCTCTCTATCAATATTGATAATGCTGCATTTGTCACCTCCCCGGCGTTTGTTTTCATTTTGCTGTTATCATCCCCTAACTAAATGCCATCTATCAACATTTCTCTAACATAAGCTGCCTCAGGGGAAAAACAGAGAAGAACGGCAGTAAGAAATTACTCTCAAAATTAAACAGAAAGGAAAAAAATTAAGTGTATTTGAAAATAAAATGTTTTAACTTTCCTTTGCAATAATTAGAATTTGTTCTTGCAGTGCGGTGTTCCTCCGCAATTACTTTTTAGACCTTCCATCATAGTGTGGGTGAGAAGCAGGAATATGAAAATGGAGATGAGCTTAATTAAAACTGCTTAATTTATCTCATTTCTTTTAAAGAGCAAACCAGCTACCCTGATTGAAAAATTTAAATACATAGCAGGCAGTTTTCCTATTCCATTAAACAGAAATATAATTCTAGAAATCCTAATTTTAAATATAGCTATAGAAATCTCAATTTTTTACTTTATTATCCTTTACTTTTAACCTTTCACTTTCTGCATAACAATTTCTCTGGTCAGCCATAACAAAAAGAAAAAGCAGCTTTACAATCCAACCTGTGAAACAAAGAAATCATTATTAGTAAAGCAACTTTAATGAGCACTGAGATTTTTGGGTAGTACACATAGATGGGAAACAAGGGAAAGTTTCAGAAATGACATGTCCTAAAACCAATTTAATTTTCCCTTCTTAAGGATACCATCCAGTGGGGCTTAACTGGGAAAGAGAATTATCTTTTCCAGTCCTGATAAAGTAGAGCTATTTTACTTGGGAGTGTCAGTGTAGATCTGGAATTATTCCACTGAAGTCATGAGCATTATTTGAATGTCACAGCTGACGTGAGATGAGAATGAAGGGGATGATTAATGCCACGACTAAATTAAAATATTTATTATTATAATTAGGTATTATTAGCAAATCTGAAGAAAAATAAATGATACCAAAAATACTCAGTTGCATTTGTGTTCATCGGAGTTGGTTTTTTGGGTTTTTTTTGCCTGTATGGGAATTCATCTGGAACCAGAACTAACTATTACCAACAATCACAGGTTTTTCTGCAGCTCATCTGGTAAATGTCACCTAAATAAAAAGAAGCAAATAAACTAAAATCTTAATGTCACTTGGTAAAATAATCACAATGTGAAAATTACATTTGTGACAGAACCAGGTGTCTGTCAGTGTTCACAGACTCGATTCTGCGAATCCTTTCTCAGGCAGGTAGTCCCAGAAAAAAACAGTGGTTTGTTTCCACGAACAACATTACTCACGTGAGCAACAGCTTGTGAGTATTTAGTGCTGCATCTAATATACACCACTGCATAAAAGTGACTTTGCTGCCACTGTGATTACTATTTCTATGTGTACAGTATTGTATTGCTGTTTCTTTTTTTCTTTTTTAATTATACTTGATTAGAGAAACTGCATCACAGCAGGAGGCAGGCAGGATCAAATTTGCTTAACCCTTGCATATTTCTATTATATGATTGCAAGCCACTGAAAATATTTGAAGGTCATGCTAGTCCTCCACCACCTATTTCTTTTTTCAGATGGTAGAAAATTGAGGAAGGTGCAGTGCTGCCAGTTGGAGAGTTATTATGAAACAAGCTTTGAGGCAAAATTTAATTCCATCACTGACTTAATTAGAAATGCTGTAAATGTTATATATGTGTGTTTGGGAATTGTATATTTTAAACTGCCAGCGGCTGGCAACAGCAGTGCAGGCTGCTGCTCTAAAGCAACCACCCAAGGTGTTCTCCATCCTTTATCCTCAGTGTCTGAAGTCCTGTCCTGCTGCTGACACGCAGCCAACCCAGAGCTGGATGCAAAATGCATTCCTCGAGTTAACTGCAGGTTCCCCAGGATGCCTGCAAGAGAGAAACCCCGGTGATGGGAAAGGGGAGCCCCAACACAGTTGTATGAGCTGGGTTGTGTGCAGTGAGCAGACCCAGTGTCCTGTTTAGGGATATTTAGGTTCTTCTACCTGAAGAGCCTATTCAACTTCATCCTTCTCTCCCAGCAAGTGAGCACCGAAAGGATCCTAGGTTACTAAGTGGTACTTTGGAAGATAAACTCAAGGACTTTTGCATTAATTCAGTGACTACCAGCACAATTATGTCATGTAGCTAAAAGGAGGAATGAGATCTTTTTCCTCCTTTCCTCACCCTCAGTGACCTTCCTCAGACTGTGTAGAAGTAGGTTTGATACCCCTGAAGGGAATAAGGCTGACCTGTGCCAGAGCAGGGTTTTGTCATGATATTTTTACAAATACATCAAATTTAATTCAATGAAAACATCATCCTGCATGTGCCCATCTCTATGGGTACCCTGGGGCTGACAGGTATAAGCCATGGCAAAAGTACCATATATGTGTATATTATGCCATAAGTATTAAGGGAGTGTGCTTCTAGACACACATATCTATGTTTTGTATGTAATATGGCACATACAGAAAAGACACAGAGCTATGTCATCCATTCTCCTCAAGGAAAGGTTAGTTGATTTCTACAATTCTCCAAAGTCTCCCTCAAGTAGTTCTGATTTACTTATCTATTATCACTAATAAAGATGATAACTCAAACATTAAAATACTGCACAATCTTTGTATATAGTACACGTTTACATCATGTAGCTATACGGTATAATGAAAAAGGTACATTTGTCAGTTTTCAAACTCTGATGATGCTTTCTTCTCATACCGAAGAAGTTTTCTTGGTTTGGTTTTAGGGATTTAAAGGTAAAGCAGCTGAATCTCACAGTTCTTGGATGACTTGGGATCTCAGTGTAGGAGTGATCAACACAGAGTTTCATCTGCTCTGATTTCACTCTTTAACATTGCCTTTATAAGCAGAATTGTATGTAATAGGTTGCACTGGACAATGCTGAACATCGGCATCTGCTCAAACCAGCTCCCTACTCAGCCTGCTTGTATTTGGAGGCACTGCTGCTCATACTCACACTAGTTTTAAAAACGTCGACTACAAGTCTGGCAGAAGAAGAAAAGCAAACTTCAATTTGAAACTCAAGATCAGCATTTCTGACTGCATTTCTCTTGTGGAATGAACGTAAAGCCTATGCTGAAACACTGCCACCAAGCAGGGAGGTTGTTGAAGGTGTCATGGCTCCAGTTAATCTCTTATAGAAAGTGCATGAGGTTTTCAGAAGAGTTTTAAGTGCTGCAACATACAGGACAGTAAACAATAGTGGCAATAAACGGGGGTAATAAAAAATAGTTTAAAATAGAAGAAAACATTCCTGCCTTTTTGGCCTCTTAGAAATTGTTTGCATTTTAAGTAATTTCTTCTCGCTAATATTGTAAAGGCAGAAGGATGGTAGTTTTAGGGTTTCCATAAGCTCATCCATTCAGAAACCCCTTTATTCATAATTTAAGTGAAACGTTTGTGTGGAAGTCAGTTCATGCAAAATTGCTTTCTTCTCATACCTTTTGTAACTTCTCTGTGGGAAAAAATCTTTCTTTCTTTCCTTTGTGCACATTCTTGAGTTTCTTGCTCTGAAAGACTGCTCTTATTTATGAGAGCATTTGTGGCTGCAACAACAAAGCACGGCAAACAGCAGGCTTTAATTTTCAGAGAGGTAATGTGACACGTGTCATGAGAGCTAGCCGTGATTACAGTGACCAGCATCCCCACGCACCAGAAACCAAAGTTAGACTGGGTATAAGGGATCCAAATGCACATGGATCTCTATAGTGTCTGAACCACAAGCCAGAGGTGTGCTACTGCAGCAAGGGTGGGACCCTTTGTTCTGGCCATAGCACAAAGAGGACAAAATGCTGGCCCTTTCCCTTCGTAGCTAACAGGCACAGTTAAGGTTGTGCAAGGAGATGGTGAAGCCAGTACTCATCTGTGGGATATACAGTAATCTTGGCACTTAATTTAGTAAATTTGCTTAGAACATCCCAGCAACTGGAGGACTTTAAAATGGTGATATAGTTGCGTGGAAGCTGGTGAATTCTTCTGAAGCACAAAGGGCCACATGGGAGGGAGTAGGGAATTATTTGACTGAAAATCTGATGTGATCTAGAGAGATGGACACTGCAGCTGGAGGGACAGCAGGAGCTGATTTCTGGTTGAAATGACAAATGAAAGACAAAGAGGGGATAAGAGACATGAAAATGAAGCCAACTTATTAATGACTGACACCAGATAAGAGTGGTGGGATGTAAGGGAAAGCAGCAATCATCAAAACCACTGAAAGAAATTCAAGGTGGTTTCATTTTTTTGTCTGTTTAGTGCAGCTAGTCAGAGCCCTGTTTGTCACACCTTAGGGCCCTGAGAAAGTGGTCACATTTGGAAAATACTGAACGTTGAAGACAGTGATCCAGGTCCCTGAGGTGTGGCTGCAGCACACTTGAGCCTCCCAGACTGTGGATGCACATGATTTTCTAGTTATCTAGTCAGGGTGCTCAGCAGCAGCATGGCAAGGAAGGTAGGTGGTTAACTCTGCTTTTGAACCAGAATGGAGACTTCCCTTCCCCAGCCGCACCACGATCCCCACACCCAGAGCACTGTACCACGCACCTTCCCACTGTGACAGATCCAGGGACTCTGGTGTCGTTCATTCATCGTGAGTGAGGTAAGTACCTGCAGCAATAATCCTCATTCTGCGTGGCATGTAAATCCTTGCTACAGCAGGAGCGATAAGGCTAAAGCATAAATTAAAGCCTGCCAAAATGAAAACGCACTTCTAAAAAATATTCATCTGTATGAGGATCATTTACAGTGATGTTTAATTATGAAATTACCATAGCAACTTTGTTAGTACTATAGAGTCACCCTGGTGATTCTTAAATATACCTCTGTATAAGGGGAAATGCTTATTCTCACACCAGAAGGAAGAATGTTTTTGTGGTTGAGATGTTTGATTAGTGCTTTGGAGAGCTGGCTCCCAGCTTTGATGTAGTCCCTGTGTGGGACTTGGGGTTAGGGATCGATTTGAGCACTCTTTGCGGCATATTCAGAAGATGCAAGTCTAATGAACTTCTAGCTTGCTGTGGTCAGGAAGAAGCTAGATAGCAAGATGCTCTCTGATTATGGAGCTCCTGTAACAGGCTCTGGTGTAACACCCTTTAGGTTGAGTGGGTTATTGGTTCAAGTGAGCCTACCCAGAAAATGGCCTGTTCTGGGGCAGTTTATGCCATTTTAATGCTTGAGGGGAAAAAAAAAAAAAAGTAATCCAGTAATCCTGGAAGCAAGGTTACATGTAGGTTTCCCTCTGCCCCATGACACCTTCACCTTGCCCCATGACCCTCCCCTTCTCTCTCTGACTATCTACTAAATTCTTAAATGCCTATCTCTGCCTACCTGCTAAATTCCATCTTCACTGATTTAATATTTGGCCAAACCTTGCATAATTAGATTACCTGTAGGCTTCCACTTTGGTTCATGGCATGTACTTTGGACTCTTTTATTATATTTCTCTGCATCCAAACAAGAACCCTATGATTTCATTAACAAGTGACTTCTCTTTCATCTTAACAGGAAAAACTAGCACAAGAAAAACAAATCTCCCTGGGAGACAGAACGGTATTTCTCCTCCTTAACACTACATCAGCTCCAGCTAATAAGATAGGACCTAGAAACAGCTTCCCAGGACTGTAGACATATGAAGGCAAGGTAAAGTTTGATTCCTAGTGAAGGTATGGGCTCTGATCAAGTGCCCATGTGCAAGATGCTTAATTTTGCTCCCAGTTACCCATTGTGCAATAGAAGCAATTCTCTTGCCTTTTCCCTGAACTGCCTGTTGCTGTAAATCATTGAGGGGTAGAGCTGTCTTACTCCCGATGTAGACAATACTTTGCTCACCGCTCTCTCGGGCACATGGCTTTATTCTGGCTCACGAATCCCTGTGTGGCCGTATTCCCCGGGACTGTCCCCTTCACAACAGCAGTGCGGTGCACGAGGCTGCGTGTGAAGGAGACCTGTCACCCCAAACGTCCAGAGCTCAGGCCTAAAATAGACTTGTCTGTCTGCATCCGTCAGTGGTCACTGGCCACGCGCTACTCGCCCGCGTGATCGGAAGATGCTTCTTGCCTACTGCTATCTTGGCCATGCATGGGTGTTGTGAGATATTTGTCTACATGCACTTTGGGTTTCTCATTTCAGTTTTCTTTGATTACTCTCCCCTCAGTCTTTCAGACCAAATAATATGCTGATTAATGGTGAACTGTCAGGGAGAAATCACTGCCTTTTGTTTCCGACAGTGCCTCTGTTTGTTAGGTTCACTTTCCAAAAGCAATTAAATCAATGGAAAATAAAAATATATATTAGTAAAGCAAAGCCTTTTTTTTTTTTTTTTTTTGGGGGGGGGAAGATTTTGCAAAGAAAATAATTTGTTGCTTGTTAAAGAAAGCTTCATTCTCTCTCATGTAATTACATATCTGTGAAGCCACTTCTCCCAGCCTGGCTACTTTCTGCCATCCTAGAAAGATTTGAAACCTCAGGACCTCAGCTTGACTGGATATAAACATCGTGTTGTAAGGATGAGCTCCCTTGGTCAAAGTAAAAGACTTAAATTAACAGCAGTGCAAGCAAAGTGATGTCTATATTGAAAAGAAAAATATATCAGAATTGTAGCAAAAGCTCAAGTGTTACCACCAAAGACTATTTAAATGAAGGCCATCATCATAGCTGGCTTTTCAGTTCCTGAAGCATTTTCCTGTGATGGGCTCCTGAGGACATCTATTATCCATAACATTCTTTCTTATAGCTTTCTGAGAAATACAGCATGTGTCAAGCGAAAAATAAGGTCCAGAAGAAAAACTAATTCCCTAAATTATGTGAAAAGCTAGAAGCTAGGTAGAAAAAAAAAAAATCACTGTCATTAAAGTTTTATCGTACACCAAGGTGAACAAAATAATCCTTTAAGATGCTATTTATAATGTTCAACCTGCTTCACTCTATTCCCCACCATTAATACAGTAGCATTGTAGTAAATGAAATGGGAGTCTCAAATTAAGATCACCTTCTTCCTAATCCTGAGAACAGCACAATATTAAGCCTTCGGGGAAAATGAATTCTGAAAGAGAAACTATTCATTAAAAACTTTAGGGATGAAAAAAGGGGGAAAATATAAAAGGAAAGGAGCAATAAACTGTGTGTCCATACGTATTGCTGGGAAATAAAATGCCACAGCTGTACAATATTCTGGAGCGAGATTGCTGACAATTCATCTTTTAGCGCCTAACCAGCAGCCATGAAGGATTGTCAGAGACACTGGGCTTGCACTAAAATCAGAGACAGGTTTTCCCTGGTGGCAGCCTGCCCAGCAGCATGGGGAGCAATTCTTGGCTCCTCGGTCAGCCATTGCGTACCAGTGGGTCTCCTCGATGCTGCCCAGACTTTGTACCCCTGGAGTAATATGTCTGTAGTATCCACACTGCACATCACTGGGAAAACATTACGGGTCGGTGTCCACGTGTCCTTTGTGTCTGTCCATGACCGCTACCATCACCTGTTCTGCAGCGCCTGCTCTGTGCAAGGCCAGGCCAGTAGGCGCAAGAAGAGGAGCTGCCAACAATTCACATTGACAACTTCGTTTTAATACCTGTTAAAATTATAATATCCATCTGCTTCCAATGCTTTGATTCCATCTGATAGACTTTTCCTTGCACTCTTGGAAACCCATCATTCATCCCAGCTTTCTCTTACATGTTCAGACCGGGCAAACTGCCACGCTGGGTTCATGCTCCCAGGGAGGGTTGTGGGTGAAACTTTGCCTTTGATTTAGGTGAACAGTGCAGGACCTGGAACATCCATAGCAAGGGCTATCCCACTGTTATACCCCCCAAAATGAGAGAAGATTTTGAGGTGAGGATCCTGGTGGGATCCTGCAGTGTGAGTAACTGGGCTGAACACCAGTAGGTCCAGAAATTTCAGATGCAGAGAGCCTGAGAGTGAGCAGCATCAGTGCAAGGCAGCAAGTCACCAGCTCTGGTAGAGTCATGGTCTTAAGCACCCATGCTGAAATATTTTAGCTTCCCACATGCCTTCTGCCACAAAATAAACATTTTTCAGCTCACATCAATGTGTAGGAGTGCTTATGGAGACCCTGAAGCGCTTTCTCAGGTTGAGCTCCTAATTTTGTAGAACATCAAGTGCTAAAATGTCACTGACCGAGCCACACATGCTGCTTACAGCACTAACACCACCAAAACCTGCCAGCTAAATCTGTCTTTGGCTCATTGAGGATGAAAGTTGGTTATTCCTAGAAATATTAATGACAGCAATTACACACCTCGTTATTACGAGAGGAGAGGAGAGGAGAGGAGAGGAGGCACTTGTGAGTTCCACAATGAATATAAAATGTTGGTGTTTATGGCTTAAAAACAGAGACCTGAGAAAATGAAAAGGGATTTATTCATGCTGTAAGTGCAGCATTTTTGTGTTCTTTATTCGTAATGTATCAAAATTGAGTCTACCCATCAAACGTGGACGTTCAATAAGATATCCAAGAGAAAATATTCACAAGAAAATGCTGTGTAGATTTCAGCTGAAAGCTTGCAAAATGAAATATGCTCTTACATGCAGAAAATAACCTGCAAGAAGAAGGTGGCCTACAGGAGGTATTAAATGAATGAATATTTGTGCATTTGGTGGGGTATTACTCTTCTATGGACACTGGTACAGTGATTTATGCCCTTCTTTCCTCTCAGAGGGATGAAATCTCGGACTGCACTGCAGACTGAATTAAATTACAGTCTACTTATGGTAACAACACTTACTGTAGTACACATCCTAGTGACAATTACGTAAACATTGACAAATAAATGGAGAAACAGCGTGCATGACTGCATTGTGTAGTATATAGAAGTGTCTGAGCTAAATGCACTGGTTTTGATATAGAAAAAGATTATGAAAATCAACATGCCAAAATAATCTTTTACATCCTTTAGATCACAAAGTACTTTACATGTCTTTACCTAGAACAGAAATACATTGTGTCAATATATCCTACAGATAATACTAATGAATTAAATTTAATTTGTAAATGTTTGGAAGAAGCACTTACCTGTACTGATGTGTTTACTTGTATATGCATTCTTAAATTTGTGTTAACAATCAGAACTAATCACTCGATGAGGGGCAACCAAAAATTCATCAACTTCTCACAGCTCTACAGCTTGTGTATTAACTGAGCAGTGTTATTCTCATAACACACGTCTCAAGAGCCCACCATAAACTGAAATGTGCTTGCAGAGGGTTAGAATAGTTGCAGTTAACAAACACATTTATTGGTTTGTTATTTTTTCATAATTTCACCCTAGGAGGAAAAAGGGCCAATTTTATTAGAGAATTATTCCCTATAAGAGCTTCAGCCAGATCTTAAATGATGTTCTGCACCAAAGTTATTTTTTGTGTGCAAAATTAGACAGTTAAGATACTTTGAAATCTCTCATTCACCTCTTAGTCACCTCTCCTGAGATGTGTATTGAATAACAATGGAATAAAAGTCATTGTGCTTAGTATTTTTTTAGCCACTGACTTGAGCTTGCAAGATATGTATAATAACAGCCGAAATATTCACAGCTGACTAACTCACAAGGGGCTATTTATGGATCAACCTCTGAAGCTTTTTGTATTTTAAAAGTTCAGAAGGTAAAAGTTCCAAAGTTTCTTGTGTGTCTCTGTCTTTGAAGGTCTCTAACACAAAAGCGGACTCTGGTTTTGAACAAGTTTTTTTTTGTTTTCCCATTCCTACAAGAGCCTTGCTAAAGAAGAGCTACGGAGGTAAATGAAGCTTGCTTTATGATGAGGCCTGACAAACAAATCTCTGGGTGAGCTGTCTGGACTGCACAAGGCTGGGGCTGTGCAGATGTGCCCATGGATGGGAAGAAAATACATTAGGATACAGCTCTCCAGAAAGAGAATCCATCACGGTATGCTTTACATGTTATGGGAAAGCTTGAGACAAGTTATGTCCTCTGTGATTTGCACAGCCTCTGAGCCAGAGCAGAGATGTTTTGGCATCTCTTCAGTGTTATTCTAAAAATAATAATTCAAATGAGCCAGTGTCAGTTGGTCCAGTCCCACAGAAGGTATTATTTGGTAAAGAAATCACCTACATCCCTGCTCCAGACAATGCTCCCAGTCAGTGGTCTTTGAGGGAACTTTGTTCTTCAGAAACAAAGCTCCCTCCCCTTTTTTCTTCTCAAAGAGCTTCAGCTGAACTGAATCCAAAGCTTCTCCTCTTTTTTGCTGCTGCAAGGTGTGAGCAGCTGAAAACTGTATGCAGGTACTATATATAGAACAAGGCATCTTCCAAGGGACTGGCTGTCAGAGCTGCAAGCATCTGCCTCTTCCCTTTCCCTCTGTTTTTGTCTGTGTCTGTAGAAGGAAGAGGACATCAGGCATGTTTACTGCTCTAGACTGCTGAATATGACGTAGCCTTTCCACATGAATGGTAACAGGACATTTCACAGATTACAAAAATTTAAAAACTCAGGCCCAGGAGATGTTCAGGGTGGGGGCAAGATACTGCTTGCACTAATGCAGCTCAGGCAATGTAAAACTATCAAGCTTCATAGCTTTCATAGAAATCCTTCAATATGCTCCCAGCAAATGGCTGGGTATCTATTAACTACCTCGTTCACAGCAAGAACGCATTCTTCTGCCTCTACTGAATTCTCTCTGTTGGCTGCAGAAAATCATTGCACCGTTGGGGGTAATACTGCAGGAAAACCCCAGGATGTAAATATCATGTGGTTTGTGTTCCACTCCTTGAAATGTCACTGTTAATGCACAGTTCACCATAACACTGTGTGAAATCATAGCACCACTGTTAGTCATTTGTTGAACCCACTGCAAGGTAAATGCTCTTTTTTCCTCTTGTGTATTTTGCACAAGGTGGATTTCCTTTCCCTTTTGTTCCAAGTATGATGTTTGAACTCAGATGGGCTCAAACCTAGTAAATAAATTGTTCATCTCCCCATTTCCTTTAACCACAAAGAGAAAGGGCTGCATAGTGCCACTGAGCAGAGAGGAAGTTTAGACTTCTGGTTCAGGCACTAAATCCAGACTGGGAGAAGGCAGGATAAATTCCTGTGCTCAAGCAAGCCATTTTAAATGCGCTTTTATTTCGAGCAACTTCCCCAGCATTCATGAAGAATGAGAGAGAGAATGACTGTATTAACAATTAGCTGTGACTGAGCTCTGTATAGAAATTAAAAAAAGAGTTATGCTTTCCTTTGCTAATCTAGAATTCAGCATCTGGTCATGTCTTTGCAGGTCCAGATCTTGCAATCATTTTTATATGACCAAATGCACTAGTACAATTCCCAGGTCCTCCTTGCCACATTCTCTTTTTCGCTTAAAAAACCCCAAACCAAACAAACAAAAAAACCCCCAAAATATAGGTTTTAAGACTAGAAGTCACTATTATGACCATTCTGAGTTTTTGCATAGCACAGGCAAAACATCCTTGCTGGTAATTTCATCTTTGCACAATGACTTCTGATTCATCTAAGGCACAGTTTTACAAGAAGAGTCTCACATGAAGAAGAACTGTCTGCATCCTTGGATACATTATTCCAATGCTTTATTACACCTAACTATTGGTTCTTCTCCTGCTAGATTGAAGTGCTATTGCTGTGAGAATTATCTTTTCCAAACAGGCTGCACAATCACCTACTCCCTTTTTTGTCTCCATCTGGATAAACTGAGTAGATTATGTGCTTAGTTTCTTACTACATAGTGCCTTTCCCAGAGCTCAGCATATTCCCTCTAAGCCCTATTCTGTATTTTTTCCTGTTTTCAGCCACAAACCCAGACCACAAAGCAAACAGCTCCATAAACCTGTGCTATCTCATCCCCTGCACTACCACATTCACCCCTATCCAGGCAAAAAAGCATCAGAGAAACTCAGCAGGTTACAAGAGCTGAAGGTCAGGAATGCAGAAGAACGTTTCTACAAGGCTTTGCCCAGATAAAGCATCACAGCTTGTTCAGAGGCTTGTTCACGTCAAATATCCTGCAGTTCAACATTGTCCCCCTGGCAGAGGCTATATACTGTTAAATTTTGTGACTAGTTTGAACAGTTTCTAATAAAGGCATCTCTTCCTATTCCCACAATACAAAGGGAGGTCGACTCTTTCCATACAGCCTGCACCATGAGCAACATTACCCCCGCTCTGTTATACTTGAGCACAGCTTCCTATTGGTATTGTTTTCCCACTAGCCGGAAGCAAACACGGGACAGTGTTCCATCTGCCTGGATGTGAAGGTGTCACAAATTTGTAGGTAGACAGGCAAGAAGGGGTGTAATGAGGTCTTCCTTCTGGATCAGCACTCCTCAGCACTGCAGAGAGGAACCAGTGCAAGAGGTCTTCTGAGCAGCAGACACTGAGCTCTCACCCTCCCAAGGAATTTATTCAGAAGCATAGTCTGGCGTTTAGGCACAATGTGAAATAACCATTGCAGCTGCAGTCTTCCTGGGGTTCATTTCCCTTGGAAAGAACAGAACTCTTAAAGCCATGGAAGTATAAGAGGCTATTTGATCTCTCAAGGGCATCTCTCCTCCAGTCAGAACAGATTTGCTTCATATATGAGTGTTTTTCTTTGAATTAAATGAGCTTTTCTGTTATTAAAGATGCAAGATTTTTTTCATGGACAAATAATGTGGGTTTTATCTTCCTTGCCTTTAAACTTAATTTCTGCAAATCTACTTTCAAGGTGCTGATTTTTGCAGAGCGTTTTGCCAGCATTCTTAGTGCTATGCAAATTAAAAAATAACTTCTGAAAAAAAGACATTCTTACAGAAATGCAAGCTTACAGTAAAATCACATGAGAAGTACAATTTTTTTATTGTTTAAAATGTTGTTAGTAAAACATATAGGAAAAATTCTTCTACTAGTTGTACTCTTCTGTCCAACCAACCATTAAAAGCATCCCTGACCATGCTTGGTAAACACATTACCTAACACTATTCTTGGATAGGACTTGCCCTTTTGATTTCTTCATACATTTCCATTAAAGACTGCTACTCTTTTGCAAGTCTCCAGCCTTTTATGAGAAGGCTACAAGAAGCCTTTCAATGCAACAAGTTAGTGGCCTTAATCCACAGCAAGCATTCCTTTTGAGGGTAATGATTTTACTCTATATTTTAGCCAGATAATTACTCCACCCTATCAGACCATTTTTTCATCAGCCTTTGGCCACTGATAACACTTTTCATTTTCAACTTTGATACTCTTGACTCTTTCAATCCAAAACCTTCAGTGACTCTATTATAACTTTAGAAATGAATTTCTAGTTCAAGGAATCAGGCAGAAATCTCCTTTTCTGATAAGACTCTGGTCTATCACTGTTTTAATCCTGAGTGATGAGGTTTTGAAATCTTATAGACAAAAAAACTTGGAATAATTAGGTACTCAAGAATTGCAAATAAGATTGAGAAAAAACTGCCAACTGCCATCAGTGATAGAGGAGTTGCTTATTGCACAGGGCAGCTTTCACAAAATACACGACCCTGGGGAACTGTTCCTCCACCTTCTGTAAAACCACCTGAAGACAAGGAGACCTCAAACATGGAGATCATCTGAAGTTCAATTTAATTTAAAAATCTTATAACTTAGTGAATGTGCCTCATGCAGACAAATTACTATCATAATCTACACTAATCCTACCTCTCTTTGCCATCCTTTGGTTTTTCCTTTTCTTAAGATGTATCGTGTCATCACATTCTCTCAGCATAATAGCTGATGGATGCATCTATATGACTTTAATAACATTTAAAATAGAATGAACTCTGCTCTGGGTGAAATACAACTCTCTTCTTGTAGCCCTGAAACCTCAGATACCATTATAAGCATATACTTAGAAAAAGAATTCCAATATTGTTAGTAATTATTATATTATATTGTCTTCCATTACACTAGAAGAAGAGTTCTTTCCATCCTTTCTCATTTTCTACCCTTCTTAATGAAATCTCTTAGATTGTGCATCCAAAATTCTCAGGGTGGTGTCATCTGTTTTCTTCTGTTCATTTAATCTTTAGAGACTTAAGTCTTCAGATACCACTTACTCAGAAGACACTGAAAATCCCAAACATCAACAGATCTGAAAATATGAAAGATTTACTTTAACTTTACCTAACAGTGTTTAAGTTAACAAGGACATTTTCATTTTCCATTGCTGCCCTTAATACAACAATTTTCCTTTAAGTTGCCCAGACAGAGTGATAGAAGACAGGAATATTAAAAAATGCAGTAAGAGAGTTTTCAGACTGGATGCAGATTCAGTTGAAGCTGAAGAATTGTTTCCATACTTAATGACAGTAGGTGATCAGAGTGCAGTATAATGCTATCAACACATTTATCCAAGCTGGTTTTGTTAGCTTTTAACAAAATTATGGTGGATGTTTGAACACAATAATTAATCTAACAATACTGACATTATTTTGGGCAAAGTTATATTAAGAAGTTTCATTTTCAGAAGGTCTCAGATGCATGGAAAACAAAACCAGGTTTTAGATACGCATCTCTTCACCCGTAATTCTCAAGGTCATGATGTCCTGAGGCTCTAAATGTGTTACAACACTAGACTACATCATCATAAACTAAAAATGTTCCAACAAGCTTCGTTAAAAATTAAAAGAATGAAAGAAATAGAAAATTGCTATGACTCAAAATCCTTTCAACTTCCTGTTCAGAAGCAGCTATACACAAAAGCAATGGCAAATGATCCTTTCAGATAATTTCTGGTCCATTTGAAGAGGTAAGACTGGAGTTTTCCAAAAGATGACAGTTTTTCTGAGTTTTCCAAGCCAATGAACTGAAATATCCCAAGGTAAATTATGAAAAATTGCAAAAGCAGCTTCTATTAGACTGCAATTCTAGTAGAATTACATCAGTTCATACCAAGGGATATTGTCCAACACTTCCTCTTTTTTTTTGTTGATAGTGTTTCTCATTTTTTAATCTCAGAAGAAGATGAAATCTACTCTTGCAGGATTAAAATTCCCTGGAATAATCTGTATATTTTGGTGAGTGCCTGGCTACTTTTAGTGCATTTGTGTCCTCGGTAGCATGCATTCATGACCTGTGTCACTCATAAAAGCTTCAAAGGTGTTTTATTGTTATCTTTATGTTGTAAAGCTGCCTGTAACCCTGGAGCTTCTTACAATGTACTGTGAAAGATACTTTGCAGTCACTAGACTGCTTACAACAGGTTCATTGGTTGTAAAAACTCATTGCTATTGGTTGGCTTTTTTTCATCTGATTGCTCATCATAAGTCCTAGAGGTTCAGAGAGGTTTTACCTAGACCTTCCTTAAATGGATTCCAGGTAGTTTAGTGCATATTATAATCAATAATATAGATTAATATTAAATAATATTTGGAAAAATTAACTTACGTACCTTTCCAACTCTGTTCTGAGATACAATAACTGTGACAGCCTTCAGGCATGCTATTGGCTGCTACTACTATTACTATTATTATTATTATTATTGTCATTGTTGTTGCTGGTGTTGTTTTCATTTGACAGATTATCTTTTGCATGTATTGCTGCTTATAACTCGCTCACTTTCTGTGTAATGCTCAATAATGCTCAATATTCACACTACTAACAAGTACCATTATATATTCTCGCCTCTCTATGCCCAGAGCCCTAGTAAATATTGATTGAGGTTAATTTAATAACAAAAAAAAGCCCTTGGTCCAATGTGAAAATGAGCAAAATATAGACCAGAGGGTGGAAAACAATAAAAGATTTAATTAAACATTTACAAGACTCGGGAAGCAATTTTCAATTCTTTCAAGTGGTTTTTTTATACTGAAGGTGTTAGCTGCTGTTCCAACTAGAAGGTAGTATTTGTTTTTTTCCTTTTACATGTATGTAAAGCAAGAAATGGGGTTGCTATATCATGCAGCTATTTTCTTACAGCCCTTCAGACAGCTGAGAAAGACAGCTTCAAGTATATCTGTCTAATATAAACTGTGGTTCTTTAGCAGTCACTTCAGATTTTCTTTTCCAGACAAAGTAGCAACAGCCACAAGTTTAGCTAAAAGAACGTGGCAAGGAGGAGAGGCAGATTTCTGTTTGCCATAAGTTTCTAATAAAAGAGAGATTTTTACCTGGTTCTTACACTTAATGAATGTGTCCTGCTCTTTTGTGCTGTAGCTTCTCACATCCTCATCCTCACCTCAGCCCTACATCCCAAAAATGCCAGTGGTCTTTTCACTTCCAAAATCCAGCCCTGCCACAGTATTTCTCATTCAGCAGTAATTTTGAAGACCAAAATATCATTCAGAAACCAAACAGGAAGGAAAAATACTCCAATAGAAAGGGATCCCCATATTTTCCCCTTTTGTTGCTGAAATACATGAGAACTGAAATGCAGGTGCTATTCTGCTCTAGCACAAAAGCATCTTTGTCTCTGCTTCCCTGATGCAGTTGTCACTCGACAAAAACAATGCTGTATATTACTCCATGCTGATTTAATAAAGTGACCTGGCTTATAGCCCAGCAAAGCAGATGGCATTATAGATTATAGGCTAATGCCTTGAGGGAGGCCCAATACAGAAAGATCTTCAGAAAAGAAGTCAAAAGAAGAAAAAGGGCTGACCCAGTGTTTGTAATCATCTTTCTTAGCTGGAAGGATTGATAGAGTCATGACAGAAAAAAATTACATAGCTCAAATAGCAAAATATTAAATGCCATTGTAAAACGCCTTGCACACCAGGAGAATTTATTCCCCTAGGTGTAAAGCCTGAAGTGCCTGAGCCGTTTTGAAGAGCAAGCAGTGTCCCCGTGGATGAGGCAGCGTGCTCACCATGGGGTGCTGGGCACGGCAGGTCAGCACAGACACACTTCTGACCTCATCGTGGGAGACACTGATTTAAGCTGCAAAAGGAAAACCATCATGAGCATTTCACCTTGTAGGATCTTTGGGTTTGCAGGTTCTTTTCCCATCTGCACCAGGACCGAGGTGCTTCCACTGTTTCATGGTTTAGTTCGCTTCTGTTAGTAGCTTAGAGTTATGACCATATTAATACTGCAAGTAGGAATGTCATTGTCTCCTGCTCTCATGCATTCCTTCTTAATCTGATGGGAGTATCTACCTTTTGCACTGATTTAAGAGAGGCAATACATGGAGGAAGAGTGCCAGGTTGCTCGCTGACACCACAAACAAGTTGTATTTTACCATCCTAACAACGAGGGGCTGGAGGATCTGTAGCTACTCAAAGTGGGTCAGGACTTCGGTCCTATGTCTCACACAGACATCAGGAAACACAGGCACTGAGCTGCTGTGACCTCTTCAGTGATTACAATCATAATCCATTGTGTACTTGTTTGTAACAGATCCATTTCTGTAAGCAGTTGAGTTTAATTGGGCCACAGCTGGTGTTGGCTAAGTACATGGAAAGCAGGGGGGTGAGGGGAATGGGTTTATTGACTCAACAGCTTTCTTTAAAGTGAGGTTTCACTGTTTGATATCTGCCTTATTTTGTTTAGCTCATTGACGTGGTTTAGGCCCAGCCGAGCACCACGCGGCCGCTCGCTCACCCCTCCCCGGCGGGGTGGGGANGAACATTTATACAGCGCTGCTGGCCTTCAGAACAGGAATTACAGTGTGAGACTCATCTCCGTGGCAGTCTGGGAAAAGCCACTTCTTCCCACCATATGGACTGGTGCTTCCAGATCAACTACGTGGTGCTTGGCACAAATCCTTGTCCAGAACCCTCCCCAGCTTTGAACCAGAGGTCTGTGGCTGCCTACCAGTCCTTCCCTAGCAACTAACCCTCTTCCAGGCTGTGCCTGTGCAGCTGGTTAAAAACCAGACCACCTGCTTTTTTGGTGGTTGCCAAAGAAGGGATGGCATGTCTCGATTTTGTGATTAGCACCAGAACCATCCTCCTGTCTTCAGCATCTTCTGCCTCCAGATCTGGACAGGGAAGACTCCACACAGACACACCATGTCCTCTGCTACCTCCATCCATGAACTTGAGGAAAGAAAACACAGAGGGACAGAGCCTGAAGTTTTCACAGCAGTTTATTCAAGGACTGCAGTAAATTGCCAATGACTTCAAAGATCTTTCTCTTTTTTTTTTTTTTTATGCTCTCTGCCTGGTGCAGTTTGGTGTGGAAGGTTAACTGAGACAGATACTGTCCCATCCAAGAGCTCAAAACCAGCACCTCACCAAAGGTAAGGACATTGAACAAGAGAGAAGTCAGGCTGCAATTTTTAACTGCCTCTCCTTCTTTTCTTCTTCCCCTTGTAATGTGATTATTTTCTCCTATCAACAGAAGGCAATCTTTATCCTTGGCTCTTTCCTTCCCTACAGGTCATACACCTGTTGCTATCAATTGTTCACAATTGCAACCACCAATGCCCAAGAGGAGTTGGGGCATGCACATGATTGCACTGAAAACATCTATAAGGACATGTTCACAGTCCTCTATTCATCTCCTTTGGTGAGGAAATTCCCAGCTGAACTCAAAGAAATCATGCAGTACCATGGCAAACAAGTTGCTTTATGCCTGCTGTCTCACAGAGTGTGCATGAGGACACAAGGAGCTGGGAGAAATGCTAAGTAGGCAGAAAGAAAAGCCCGAGCATGGCCTTGTCCCACAGCACACTGTGATGAATTCCAGTCTTCAAGACACCAGCCTGTGAATTTGGTGTCATTTCATATCTCTGATATATTTTGGCCGTGCTTAGCCTGCAGATTGATCAGTCTGAGCATCTTCATCACTCTGTTGCAGACTGAGCCTAGATTAGGACTTCAGATCACAGTGAGGATCTCAGCTATAGAAATGTGTATGGCTCCCCTCTGCAGCAATTCACTTGACAGTGATTCCTTCCCTTTTGTGGCTGATCTTCTGAGAAAGACTCTGCAGGTGGTAATTTCAGACTTTCTGTAGTGGCAAATCCTTTGCCATGCTGATTTTCAGCTGTGGACCTGGTGGACAGTGCCTGCAGCGATGGTGGCAGCAAAGGTAGCATACTTCTGTAGCTCAGAAAGGAGCCTGCAGTGGATGTCAGCAAGCCACAGGTGTGGGAAATAACTGCCTGCTAAGATAGGCAATTGCCACAGCTTTATCTGGTGATTCAGAAACTAAAAATTAATCTGCTGAGATAATAAAACCCCATAGCAAAGCATTTACATTGGTGATTGCTTACTCACACATGGATGCCACCAGGACTGCTCATGTAGATGCCTGACAGCCTTTGGTGTGCCTCTTAATAGTAGCTTGTAGAATATCAGGTTAAAATCCAGGTATTTCTTTTTGCTCGCAATAAAGCTGGATGGTGAATATAAAACCAGCCAATGCACAAAGTCCCTCTGAACTGCTCCTTCCCATTCTCCCTGCTCACAGCCCTCCTATGAGCTTTCTGTGAAAATCCTAACTAAATAAGATTAATTACTCTCCTGTGAAGATGTTCCCTTTCAAAACCACTCATGAGTGATTCTTGCCCCACTTCAGCACGCCTTCCCCTCTCTGCCTTGTTCATCACATTGAGTTAATGCTTCACTGAACAACTATAGACCCGCTTCCCCTCAGAAGTCAGCTCGTGCATCCCCACCAAGCCTCCTGAGTGCCTACGAGCTAGTAGAAAAAACTCTCATCAACTGGTGGGTGCAGATTCTTTGTCCTGTACCGTCTCCACAGCAATGTGTCATCTCATTTTGTAAATGGAAGGGGTACACAGAATCCCAGATTTGGCCTCATGAGATGAAGAGTAGGACAAACAAGTTCTCACTTAGGCCAGGCCTGGTACCACACTTTGATCTTTTTCAAATGCAGTCATTTTAATCCCTCAATTTCTCTGACTTCTGCCGCTCAAAAGCACTTTAAGGAAAGTGCTGGAAATGGAAAGGTGAAAAAGCACCTGTAAGAGCCTTTCATCTGAAGGATGTGTGTAATGACCAGGACTGATTCATAGCACCCAGCATCCTGTAAGCATCAGCAGCACGTGGGCATGTGATATCTTTGTGTATCCTTTGAAATCTCAGATGACTCATCCAATGAGATACAAAAGGTCATATATCCATTTTCAAGATAGAGAAGCTGGGGCACAAGGAGCTCATCTTTGCTTTGATTCCCTGAACTGAGCAGCACAAGCAGGAAGAGCACTGGGAGAGAGGGACTCCCCACCTCCTGTGCTGGCCACCAGGCATTTTGAGGCTATGAACCATCCATCTTTGTGAAATGTACAGTTATATCGTCAAAGGAATAACCTACCCCAGGGTCATTTTGGGAACTGTTTGAAGAGGTACAAAGGTAGAAAAAGGAGAATGTCTGAGTCTGACGCGGGAGAGGCAGGGGAGCCACTGACCAAACCAAGGACCCAAGTGAATCCCCCGAATGCAGGGCAGCAAACTGGGGCTGCGCTTGGTGAACAGCCAGCCCAGAAATCAGCTGTGTGAGAGCCTCAGAATGAACTGTCATCGTCTAGTTGGCTCTATTTTAAGTAAGAGAGAAAAGAAAATAATCTGAACTATTCATAGTATCAGCTAGCATCTCATGCAGCTACCATTTTTTTTTTTTCCCAGTGAAAGTCTGTTACAGTACTAAGGTGCTGTGGAAAATGGAGACAATTTTGAATCCACAACAGGCATAAATGCTCTGATTTCCAGCATTAGGAATGTCATTGCAAGCATTTCATCTGCTGTTAAGAATGTGTGATACATCACTGCATAAAGACTGAGGAAATAAACATAGTTCAACGGCTTACGCTGGGAGTAGTTCAATTATCAAAACATGGTAGTGCCACAAAGAACCATTGATGCATCTAAAGGAGACATCTTACTGGCATGATCTGTGTTCAAGACTTCTGCAATAAATCCTATCTGGAGCATGTCATAATAGCTGTGGTTTGTAATACAACATAGCTCAGTGTGTGTGCGCGTGTGTGTGTATTCTCATTTCCTTAAGTGTCACTGTTGTACGCAAGGATAAAATATATTTGTTAACACTTATGAATATTTATAAGGAAATTTTCAATGAATATTTCACAAAGGAAGAGTTGCTCATATTCTTATTAATTAAGAAAAGGAATAATGTTGCCCTCTGAATGTTTTTTGACATGCTGATACAGGGGAAAGTCAATGCAGTGGATTTAATTCTGCCCTTGCGTACAAAGCCAGTGGGTGGAAAAAGTGAGTCCCATTGGGCCAAACAATTACTTAAATGATGTCACATCACATCCAATACAAGTGAGTCAGATAATAGGCCAAACTCAGATCTCACTGAAGGCAGTGGGAGCAAGGGGAAAGTAGTGAGACTCATATTAGTATTGCATTCAGTGGGTGTAACTAGGGAGGCGGGAGAAGAGAATTGACTCCCACTGTGTCTTTCACCTTAATTTATACCTTCCTGGTACTTTCTTTTTTACATGCTTCAGGAGGTCATTTTATAGAATATCTAAAAAAAGAGTCTTACTACTCCTGTAATTAAATTACACGCTGGCTGCAGATGCTGGTCTCCTTTCTACCAATGAAAATAACTCAGTTTTACAATATTTAATGATTTTGCATTACTTAAAGATGTGCAAGATATGAAAATTAATCTTGATATTTTGAAGAAAATTCAAGCAATTATACACTCAACACAAAGTCAAAGTGTAGGAATTACCTTGTTTCTCATTTTGTTTTAGCTTAGGCCAGGCTCCCTGTAAGGTTCAGCACACAGTCTCACACTTGGAAGAGGCAACGTGTTGGAGGGCACAGCAGGCCAGGTACTGGAGAAAAGCGGACTCTTCCTTCAGGGACAGTGCTGGGTTTAGCCAGTTTAACCTAATCAAGAAACTCCCTGGGTAAATTATTTCTAATAACTTATGAATAAATAGAAATGGAAGCAGTAATAAAAGCTCTCTAGGTTATCTTAGTCTTTCCTCCTAGATCTGAAAGTAGTAGTAAAGAATTTTCTGTTTTTTCTGTAGCTCCAGTGCATGCTGGAGCCCTCAGAGTCCTCTTGAATATTCCGCCAGTTCAATAACAATGGGTAACACACAACACCATTTTAATTAAGCTTGACGTGCACTGACCTTGAACTTGGATCAGAATGTCTATTCACTGACCATGTTGTAGCTAAATTCAACAATTGATTTTCACTAGTTAGACTGGAAATGCCAGTGAGCAACTCCACGTAATTTCAGTTGGTCACTAGAGATAGTGGGGCCCTTTAGGGATCAATAAATGTGTTTATCTTAAGTGGGAAAATAAAATATTTTAAATATTTCTACTTAACTAGCAGAGGGAGGGAGAACTTTGGTACCTTGATGTTGTATATGGAGAATGTTAATAAAAAAATCTACTTTTAGTGCCTATCATTTGGACACTCAAATCACTTCACTAGTATTGAGTTTCTCAGTGGCACTGTGACACTCACAAAAGTCTTATCTCCAGTTTACTACTGGGAAAACTGAGGCACCAAGTAATTGAATAACGTGTCAGGATCAAATGGAAAGACTATCATGTTGCAGAATATTGAAGGGCTTCTAGTTTTTCTCTTTAACATGACGTCAGACCTCAGATTTTATGACTGAATATTCCTCTCTGCCATTGCAACTGCAGGTTAAGGCCACTGATATCTACCAGAGTCATCAATTTAAATCTTGGGCAAACGAGATCACAGTCAGCCTTTAATCTCTTGGTTCTTTTACATAATACAGGGTATATTTCTGCAGTCTGCTGTCTTTTTCTTTGTCTTAGCTGGGATATTATAAAACACAGCAAATGCTATTCTCTTTTCAGATGGACATTAGTTGTTTTGACCGAGCGTTTTTATCTTACTCTTTTGCATATTGTGCTACACTGTTTTCAGGAAGAACAGAAGGTAGGAAGCAGTGATTCTTCCTTGTTTAAGTCACATTTCACAGTAAAAACTACTAGGAATAGAAATTCATAAACACCTTATTTTTCTCCTAGTTAAGCTCTTGCAGTAGTTGTTGCACTGTTGCCAGTGGAGCTGCTCTTGATACACAGCAGTCTGAGCAGCAGAGAGACCCAACGTGTACATAAAAAGGCTATTTATTCAGAATTTGTTCACGGATGCTTTCTCACATTCCTCTTCAGTTTTCATCTGGGTCTTCACCTTTGTTGTAAGTACACCTCAGCAGCATTATAGCTTTATGGTATACATGTAAGTGCTTCAGTAAATGGAGCAATCTGGGGTTGTTATAAATCAGATAGACGGTTCATGGGCAGATCTCTGCGGGACAAGATATTATATAGAGTTTGACAAATAAGGACAGAGATGCCCTGCTATCATATGACTGTGTATGAAGGTTGAAATGTGTTGTACAAAAAATCATGTACACAAACAAACCTGGTCTTGGTATTTGCAACAAATTTCTCTTGTGCAGTCAGCTTTTTTAAGAAGAAAAATGTCTTTTATTTCTTTATGCTGATTGTTGTTTTTTGCTGGCAACACTTAAAGCCAATCCACAAGCTGCTTAACTGGCTGTTCATCTCCCAAAATGTGGTTTTCCCACATGGAGGACCTAATTTTTCAGTGGATCTGCATGAAGAGTATTACATCCACATATGCAGAAGACAGGGACTCCAGGTGAATAAATGAGTCATCTCCCCTCATGATAAAGCACATGGAGAACTCAGTCATGCTGGACTAAAGTGGAATCATCAGTAGGAAATGGGATTTTTTAAAGCTTGAGCTGTTAGACTCAGATCCTAATATACAAAAAACAGGATGATAAATCCAAGACCATAGAATCATAGAATGGTTTGGGTTAGACAGGACCTCAAAGATCATCTAGTTCCAACCCCCCTGCCATGGGCAGGGACACCCTCCACTAGACCGGGTTGCCCAGAGCCCCATCCAACCTGGCCTTGAACACTTCCAGGGAACACTTCCATCCACAGCCTCTCTGGGCAACCTATGCCAGGGCCTCACCANCCAGCTCACATTGAGTTTTTCATCAATCAATACCCCCAAGTCCTTCTCCTCAGGGCTGCTTTCAATCCATTCCCTGCCCAGCCTATAGTTGTGCTGGGGATTGCACTGACCCATGTGCAGGACCTTGCACTTGGCCTTGGTGAACTTCATGCGGTTCACATGGGCCCACTTCTCAAGCCCTGTCAAGGCCCCTCTGGATGGCATCCCTTCCCTCCAGCGTGTCAACCACACCACGCAGCCTGGTGTTGTCAGCAACCTTTCTGAGGTTGCACTTGATCCCACTGTCCCTGTCGCTGACAAAGGTGTTAAACAATGCCAGTCCCAGTACCAACCCCTGAGGAATGAAGGAGTGAAACTTTTCTTGAAATGTAGCTTTGTCTGCTGAATAAAAGACTGAAGACTGAACTCAGTTATCTTCTGGAGCACAATTTGGACCCAAAACAGCATGTACTGCAGACTCGGGCTTCCTGAGAAGATGAACATCAGAAGAAAGCTAATCAATCTTCATGTCCAAACTCTATCCAAAGCAATTACCCAAAAATCACTGAGAACATCAATACAGTAGGAATTCAGCTGTTGAAGTTTTCATAAGTAACATTGCCTTACAGTGGTGTAAGTTCAGTTTGAAGCCCCGTATCCTTTACTAGCATCACAGGTCAGAGACTTAGATTTGACAGTGTGTTATTCTTTTGTTTACTGATCTGTGATTTCTTTTATATTGACTATTTCTCACAATCTCTTTGGTGTCTTTCAAGAGGTGAAGGCCTTAATGATTCATCATCGCCTAGAGAGAGATGCCAGACAGAAACAACAAAATTGCCCTTATCTCCATAATGGTTCACTTTCTCCATAAAGTTTCCATTCCAGTTCAGAGTTTAAACTGCCAAAACTCTATAGTTTTTGAAACACTAGCATAAGAATATGGCAAATTTTATGAAGAATGGTCAACGAGACAGATAATTAGGTTCTAGGGGAAATAATTTTTTTATTAATAAAGGTCAAGCTAAGCAATTAGTTTTATATAAAATAGAAATTCCTACAGGATGTTTTCTAAGCAAATTTTTAAAAATTGTTTCAAAATGGCAATTTTTTTCATTTAGAAAATTAGCTCCACTGTGTTCCTCTCCATGGGCTGCAGGGGAATATCTGCTCCAGCTCCTGGAGCACCCCACCCCCCTCCTTGTCTGGCCTTGGTGTCTGCAGGGCTGTTTCTTACAGTTTTTTTCATCACTTCTCACAGCTGTGCAGCATTTTCCTTTTTTTAAATACATTTCCACAGAGCTACCACCAGGTTGGCTGATGGGCTCAGCTGTGTCCTGCAGTGGGACTGTTGCAGAGGTATCTGGGACTGGTTGTGTCCATCACAGAGCAGCCCTTGGTCTCTTCTCACAGAGGCCCCTCTGCAGCCCCCCACTGCCCACACCTTGCCACCTGACACCCAATATAGTGGTTTAGGGTCCTGTACCCCTCAAGACTCAGAATTCTATCAGGGTATGATCACTGCAGCTCACACTACCTCCAATCTTGACCTCTCTGATAAGTTCTTCTGCATTAGTGAGGTCCAGGAGTGCCTCTCCCCTGATCATGCTCTCCATCACCTGTACAAGGAAGTTGTCCTCAACACACAGTAGTTTCCTGGACTGCCTGCAGTTTGCTGTGCTGCTTTTCCAGCAGATGTCCAGGTGGCTGAAGTCCCCTATCAGGATCAGGGCCCGTGAGCATGATGCTTCTTGCAGTTGAAGAAAGAACTCTTCATCAACCTCCTCTCCTTGATCAGGTGGCCTGTAATAGACGCCAACCACAAAGTTTTCACCCATGAACTCTCGATCTGCACATTGCTCTTCTTCAAAGATAACTCTGTGTGATCAATGCTATTTTTGGCATAGAGGGCAACTCCCTTGCCTCTCCTTCCTTGCCTGTCCCTTCTGAATAGTTTATAGCCATCAATCACAGCACTCCCATTGTGCAATTCATCCCACCAAGTTTCTGTGACAGCAATCAGATCATAGTTTTCCATCTGGGCAGCAGCAACCATCTCCTCCTGTTTGCGTCCCATGCTGCATGCATTGGCACAGAGGCACTTCAGCTGGCCTGCCAGCCACATCACCTTTTCAGAGTTCACCCTAACTCCCTTGAGACAATTCACAGGTGTTTCCCTGTTGCTTCCTAAGGCCTCAACAGCCCCTGGCTCTTCTTTAGTGCTTAGAACTCCATCCCCTTTCCCCACTAAATCTAGTTTAAAGCTCAGAGTAAGTCCAGCCAGCTTGTTGCCCAGGACATTCTTGCCCTACTTGGTCAGTTGAACCCTGTCAGCTGTCAGCAGGCCCAGTTTCTCAAGGGTATGCCCGAGACTGTAGAAATTGAGACCTTGACCATGGCACCAGCTACACAGCCAGTCATTCACATGTTCAATTTGTCTCCTTTTTCTCAAACTCTCTTGCCCAACTGGGAGAATAGAGGAGAACACCACCTGCGCTCCCGATTCCTTTAACATTGTTCCAAGGGACATAAGATTTCTTTGGATATTTCTGAGTCACCTCACGGCAGCGTCCTTCGACATTACTTGGAGCAGTAGGAACCTGCAATAGTCTGCAGGCTTTACAAGGCTCAGCAGCCTCTCCATGACATCACAGATGCCAGTTCCCAGCAGACGAAAACCACCTCTAGAGACATTGTCTGGACAACAAATGGATGTCTCAGCAAAGAGTCACCAACTACTAACATCCTATGTACATTTCTGGTGGGATCTGTTCTAATGCAGATGGGTGGTTGGACCAACTTTGCATGGTTGGCTGTTGTGGGTCTTGCCCATTACTCATGCTCTCTTCATTCTCCAGCCCCAGGGTATCATATTTGTTACAATGGGGCACTTCAGGGGGAAAGGGAAGATTCCCGCTCCTGCCCTGAGCAGACATAAGAGTCCAGTCTCCTTCATCTTTGTTGGAGATAACTTTTGTGAGTTAGTTGAATCTGTCAGCTCAGGGTTAGAAGCAAGCTTGCCATCCCTTTGCAAAGTCTGAAGGCAGGGCTATCACTCAGCTTATGAAAGTGCACAATATATGCATAGATCTCTTGCTCACATTCCCAGATACCGCACTGCCTGTTAAGCTCCTCTTGTAAGAAGGTTACCTGCTTGAAGAGTTCCTCCAGCTGGGCAGTTATACCTGTCACATCCACCTCTACCTTCAGACCATAGGGGGAATTCCATGTTCTGGAGTTTCATGTAACTTTCAGTCTGAACAGCTTTTTAAGATCTTGGGAGGTCTGTCTGGGTGCAAGTGTTCATATAGGGAGGTTTTGTCACTTCCATCTGGGATTTAGCCACCAATATTGTTGCAGGTGGACATCATTTCCTTTCAGCAGGAGGCTGACTCTGTTTGTCAGATCCCTCTCTATAGATGTCCTACCCTAAAGTAGATCAACACTCCCATCCAACTTGGTATCAACTTACAGAGGATACACTCTATCCCTTTGTCCAGATTATTGATAATGCTATTAAACACAACAGGCGCAAATACAGAGCACTGGAGAACACAAAGACAGGCTCCAAGCATCAAGATTGCTGAGAAATTAATGAGATCTCCCTA
>VXBL01001257.1:182-46382 GCA_013400195.1 Aramus guarauna
GGGCTTCCCACAGGACCACAGCCTCCTTCAGGTGCCTCCACCTGCTCGGACATGGGGTCCTCCACGGGCTGCAGGACCTCTACAGGTGGAATCTCTACAGCCCTTTATCCTTCCTCCACGGGCTGCAGGGGGACAGCCTGCTGCACCCAGGTCTTCACCACGGGCTGCAGGGGGATCTCTGCTCTGGAGCACCTCCTCCCTCTCCTTCTGCACTGACCTTGGTGTCTGCGGACTTTCTTACATCTTCTCATTCCTCTCTCCGGCTGCAAAAGTGCACTCTCACTTTTTTTTTCTCCCTTCCTAAATATGTTATCCCAGAGGTGCTGATTGGCTTGGCCTTGGCCAGCGGCAGGTCCGTCTTGGAGCCAGCTGGCATTGGCTCTGTCAGACACAGGGGAAGCTTCTAGCAGCTTCTCACAGAAGCCACGCCTGTAGCCCCCCCACTACCAAAACCTTGCCATGCAAACCCAGCACATATAGTTAGAAAAACAAGTCTGCAATTGGACTTTCTGAAGTCAAGATGCTGCTTTTCTTCTACAAGATACAGAGTAACATCTCTGTAGATTACAAATAGACTAGATAATTAGTCTATCTAATTATAAAAAAAACACATTCCTGTGTTTTTCTATTCTTTGGATAAACAGAAACAAACATCAAAATAGCCACAAAGTGGTGTAATTAACCCCCAGCAGCTTACATTAACCCCCAGAAGTTTACATAATAACTATGCCAATAGCTCTTCCTCTGTGGTGCATCCGCACTGTTCCTCCACCCGGCATATGTCTGTGCTGCAGTCCAGGGGAGAGGCAGGTGTGCCCAAGACTTCTTTATGCTCTAAGGATAAGCAGTTACCTTTTCATTCAGCCTGTACAACTGGCAGCGTTTTGTTCACAGTTGAAAAAACAGCTGGATAAACACTGTAGACCAGATGCAATGAAAGTCTTCAGACATCAAAAGCACTCATCTACCTCCTTGCACAGCCAATAATATGCACAGAGAGCTTAAGTTCTGAAATCAGCAGTCACAGTTCACCATACAAAAACCTTACCTAAAAACAGAGAGCATCTCCAACCACAAATGACTCAGGAGACAATTTGCATTTTGGAAATTTTCAAGTAACACTCCAAACTAACAAAACATGTACAGGCAACCTATTACCTCACTGTATCTACAAATTGTCTTGGAAGGTTAACAACTAAACAATAAGCCAAATTTTAACTCTGGCCAATGGGTCACATTAAGAAAAGCTGAAAGTCATCATCATGAAACAACCTGAATTAACAAGAAAAAAACCTTAAACGTAACAGCTTTTCTACAGAATCGCTTGCCCCAGCCATGTGCTCACAAACTCTTCTACATGACAGGGACTAAGGAAACAGAGAGACATATGAGAGTTAGAGAAATGTTAGGAAGGATTAAAAGCAATTCTTCGTAGTTACTACCCTTCCAACCCAATATTAAGCTCTCTTTTGTCATGCTTGAGACTGTTCATAGAAGTGACTTGCTCATAATAAATTATTTTCCTACCTACCGAATATCTCAGGTCCAACATAAGATTACACAGTCTACAGTCAAGATCTATACACTTTTTTGCCAAAGCTGAAGTACACAACCACAGCCTTGCGTTTGATGGTTATAGAACCTATTAGAAAAAAACTGAAACATAACACAACTTATGTCATGCTTAGATTTCCCTTTCCCAGTCTCCTCTTCCACAAGCAAACACCGGACTCTCGTCTCATGCCTCACCTCTATGCAATCACCCAAAGTGAATACAAAGTCTAAGAATGAAGCTACGTGGGCCTGTAGTCTGAAAAGCGGTAGGCATGTGACTGAACTGATGAAGCGTGAATATGTAATCATCTCTTAATGTGCAGACTTTATATCTACTTTAACCAGGGAGAAAGAAAACAAGGAAAAAAAAAGCAGCAAAATAATCTTTCAGAAAAAGTAGAGAATCAAAAGGAATGATGTGAATATCTCTATTGGGCAATAAACCCCACAATACAAATCAAATTCTACTTGAGAAAAAAAAGGGGGTGTAGGGTGTACTGTTTTCATTTTAAAAACAACTCTTTCACTTAACATCAGGCCGTTTTCTAAGTCAAAGCTGCATTCTACTATAAGACAAAGCCTTGCTGCATCTCAGACGTTGTAACTTTTACCACATAGGAAGTACAAACTGAACAAGAGACTGACAAAACCCACAGAAAAATATGGTCCATTTTAGCTGAAGATTTCTTAACCCATTGGAGTAAACCTTATTTCAAGCAACTGCGGTATGTTGCTAGAAATTAACAATGAAGATATGAGATTTCAAGAATTTTTAGTTATACTACATAATATAACCAGAACATAATTGGATCTAAGTTCTCCAGAAAAGTTTACTGTGGGAAGGAAATATTTTCATAAAGTTTCAGAGGAATATATGATAAAAGCATTTCTATCTGAAATTACTTTAGATATAAATGCTGGATAACCTTAGCATGTCTTCTGTAGAAATGAATTAAATAATTAGAAAGCTATTACTGTTAAATATTTTCCTGTAGGAAATACTTATATATGGGTATGTTTATATATTTTCTGTACAAAACAATATTGTATAAATTCTTATATTTACATAACTGCTGTTAATTATGGAGAAAGTCAGAAATATTCCAGGAGTACAAAATTTCATGACCTTAAAATAAACACCAAACTCTTATTACATACAAAAATTGCCCTGAGCATATTTCACATTTTCATTGTCAGAGAGCACACTCACACGCATATTTCCTTTCAGACACACAATATGCTCTGCATCAAAATAACTAAGTGACAAACATATCTGAAATAAAATAGTGAGAAGAAAGGAAACAAAAAAAATGCTAGAAGCCTATTTTCCTATATTTATGATCCTTTATCCAGTGTATGAGTGATCACAGTATCTACAAGAATCTGCCAGCATTATTACCACCCATTTGTTCTCCACACTAACAGTAAAATGCTGGAACTGGAAAGATAAAACTCGGATATCACACCTCACATGAGTGTTTTTGTATATGACTTATCACTTCCCATTAGCAAAGGGCAGTTAATCACTTAAAATGTCATATTGAAAAAAATAAATGAAACTTCAAACAAAATAAAAAAGGAGGAATGAAGAAATCTTATTGATCTGCAAAAAGAGTAGCTAAAATTTAGTTTTCATTTTTTTGTTGAACTGCAGGCTAAGACAGTTTCCTCACTTCATGTTGGTGAAATTACCTATTATTTTATTGGGGAAAGGAAGAGTGTTCATTTATCTGTATGTATATTTTACATAAAGATATTCTCAGCTCTTCATGGGAACTTCAACTCTGCTTGCCTAGCTTACTTCTGCTACACAATCATTTTTAACCTACACTTGGAAAAATATCTAAAACTCACACTTCTGTTAGGGTAAGGTATGAAACAGTTAAGCAGAATATAATAGAGGAAACAAGCAACTTACAAATCCACTGGAGCAATACAGACAAATGCAAGAGACCTCTGCTCTGAACAGACAGCAAGCAAATGCATGAACTGGTAGAAAGAGGACAGAATGTAAATTACTACATGTATGGGCGTTTTGTTTGTTTGCTTTAATTTATTCAAATATAAAGGAGGAGAAAGAAAACAGCAGAGAGCAGGGAAAAATGGTAAGGCCATAGGTAAGTAGATAAAGACCTGCTGAGGTCAAATGTATGTAAGACTGGAGAGGTGCCAGAGAGAAAGGCAGGGCATGACAGGAGTAAATGACTGACAGAAGGAGACTGATAAAAAGATGAGAAAGACAGCTGGGGAGAGGCTGGGATCTAGTTAGGACTGTCAAAGTCCTCACAAAGGACTCTCTACCAAGCAGTAAGGAGAAAGAGTTCATGGCTTTACTGGAGCCCCGAAAGCTCACTGATCAACATCCTCATGGGATGAAGCACAGCTATCAAGGAGATGGGTTTTACCTCACATTATGGCTCCTGAAAAAAAACCCCAACCTAACCTCTAGTTCCTATATTGGAATACATGGTGTTAAAGGACCACAGTACTTCAAATCTAACTATACTCTCTTGTCTGGCTCTGCAGCAAATCTACTTCTTGCCAAAATAACGCATCTGGAGCTTCCCAGTGCTAGAAGCATTTAACTCTTCTGCAAGGCTTCTGTTTATTGGGTAACTTTTTTGTTTGTGAGTGCCTGTAGAAGAAAATCTGAGTGTATTTAAATACTGAGTACTGCAATACATTAAATGCTAACTAACACTGTTAGTATAAATCTCTTTGTTGTAACCTGCTTTAAGTCCTCTGCTCCAGGTTTATGATCCTGCAGAATACTGTTTGTGCAGATGGCACTGTTCAGGTTTCTCCATTTGCTTGAAGAGCCACTTGATTATCCTGGTTCCAAACCAATAAGCTTTCCATTTCACCATCCCAAGAACATAAGTCTTGGTTGAAAAAAAAGCCAAAACACAAAAACCCAAACAAAACTCAAAAAACATACCCTCCCAAAGGCCAGAAATCCCACACATTTCTGCATCACCTGACAGTCAGTAACCCTCCCAGTGTTTGCACACTCCTGCTCTGGATTTAGTCCTTCACACTCTTTGCTTATCAAGTGAAGGTGTCTGCAGAAGGCCCCTTCCTGCAACCTAGGTTTGTTCAACATCAAATTTCACCAAGAGATCTAGAACACTTAACACCTCTAACTGTTAACCCAAGATAAAAATTTATGCAATGTGAGTCCATACCCGCTCCTGTTGTCCTACTTCTGTCTGTATTTTTGTTTGCTCCAGTGAGTTTGTCTGACTTAGAAGAAACGAGCTAACAAAGTAAGCATGGTCTTGAAGATAATGCCAGTAAGATTTTGGACTTTGAAAGCATTTCCCATATCTGCTTACTTTCACTACAAAACATGCCCCAAAGGGAACAGACATAAATACAGAAACAACTTCAGCAGAAAACACTCTTAGAAACTTAACAGCAAATTTCTAGGTGTACAATAAAACTTGCTTTTATGTTCTCAGCCTCTTTACAAGAACTTTCTTGTAGCGTGTTCTGTTACCATTACTCACATTAGTTCTCGTTACGAGTATTTAAAAAGTCTCACAGGAAATTATGGGCATGGGATTCAAGACTTCCTGCCTGTTAATCACCATGGAGTGACACCTTGTTGATAACGTCTGCTAGAGCAAAAAGGCAACTTGTGTTTTGGAAGTTACATTGGAAGGGAATAGTGTGGGGTAATAGTGGTAGTCAGTGTTTAGCACAGTAATAGATTTATTTGCTTAGTATAATAATAGATTTGGTAGAATTTCTTAACCACAAGATGGGGGGGGAGGGGGAGAAAGGAGGGGGGAAGACACCCATGTATACTCCCCACCTTCAGCAATATTAGGTATGGAAAAAAAAAGGTACAAAAGGAGAAATGGACACTACGCTACTTGAAGGAAAGGGTTCTAAGCCATTATGAAGAACACTGGGAATGGAAGAATTTAGAAGATTAAAATGATTAGTGGTCTTATTTCAGTCTTTGAAAGGAATGAGAGAAGCATGGATATACAGCTCAGCTTTCTAAAAAGACAACTGTAAAAACCACAAACCTATATTTTGGTTTTTGAGTATCTGTGGTTGCACAGATTGTAGTACTGTACACTCACAAAATTTTGCAAAGACAGGTAATTTTAAGAATTGCTTATTAACATTTCCATAAAAACACAAGGCTTTCCTGTATTTCATAAAATACTTCTTACTCTAAAATTCAAGAGCCATAAGAAAACTTCACAACTTCTAGTTAAAAATAATTAACAAAAGCACAATAACCCAAAAAGAAACTAAGCACCAGTCCATAAGCCACCATTTCCTATGACAGACAAATTCCTAAGAGAAGGGATCACCCTCACCCATTATCTTAAAGCTCAGTAGAGCTCATATTCTGAAGTTGAACACAAAACAAGATGTGTCTTTCATGTTATAATGCTCTATCATCAGTTCTAAGATACTACATTCCAAACACTAATAATTACATTTCTCAATTGACTTTCACTACTCTGATAATAAGTCTTTCAAAACAGCCTAGACTATTATAATATAGGACAACACATTTTAGTTTCTGCCTCTTTAGTTACACTGCTGACTATGAAGCCAACACAACTCCACAAGCACTAACTTGCTAAACTTAAAACTTGCCTCTTGCTACATTGATTATTTTAAAATAATCCAACCTAAATGTTGTTGCGATGTTGTACACCACACAAAGATCGCATCTGCCTACTTAACTAACTTTTTGATATGAGAGCACTTCAATTTCCACCAGCATTCAGAGATTCAAAATGCTCCAGTTTTAGTAATTCTCAGTTAAAGGTAAGCAAATTGGTACAGTAAGAGAAAAGCATTTCTACTGTAGCCCCAGTCTATTGCAGAATACGAAGAATTTGACAAAAAAGGGTCACTTTTCTTTAGACCCAACCACATCAATATCAGCTTGAGCTGCAATTTTCTAAACTATTGTGCAAAACAAATACTGTGCTAAAAATACGTTGTTACTCAAACTTTGAGATATTCTGTCCAGAGATAGGACTTCCTGATAGGAGATTCAAATTAGTAGGAAGTGCCTTTCCTGTGTTTTCTAGACTGCTAGGCTAATGAGTTTGTTTTCAACAGCATTTAAAAAAAAAGGAGAGTATTAACCAATTGATTGGCATTCACTGCTTTAAAGTGAAGTGACCTTGTATACAAAAGTTAAGTGTAGTAGTCTGTAACCTCTTCTCCTCTGGCATGATGCTGTAGCAAGTTTGATTTCCTCTGTATTTCCGAAGGAATTCATACAGGAATTCCCTCAGGACCCTGTCAGTTGGTGATTTCTATTTTGCTCTGCATGTAGCCGTATCAGAAACTGATCGGAATGCTTGTGAAGGAGCTGAGCTCAAAGACAGATTCCCACTTTCAGGAAAGTAATTTTTATATAGAGAAAATGAACAGCTCTGGCCATGTGTATACAGCTATGCCAAACCTAACTGACTTGCTCCAACTATATAAAAACACTGCATAAATTGAGTACTCTTCACTTAAACAGTAACTACGGAACATATACTCCGTAGTATAATACAAGGAAAAAAAATCCTAATTTATGATTAGGACTTCCAGATACTAAGGCAAAATGACAATCAATACCAATTTCGAAAATAAAAATAAAAAAATCTACTTTACAATCAACTAACTTTGTAGGCCAATATGCACTATGCTTTGTGCAAAGCAAAAACGTGGAGCCAAAAGGCTGAAATGCACATGTAAATGCAGTTTTCTTTTTAATACTAATTAAACATTTGATTTTGATTCCTGAGGGATGAGAGGAAGCTAGACAGCCCCAGTACACGGTCAGACTAGGGTGCTCAACACTCTCTTTTACAAATTAGGACAAGTTTTTCAAACTTTTTCATGTGCACAAAAAAACCCACCCACCACTGAAGAAGGTTAACAATATGGATTTTGACATCCTGGCTTCCCACTGCATGAACTCAGGCTGCTGCAAGACTCTGGTTACTGCAAAATTACATCTCCAAAGTGATGACCATCTGCAATGACTTTGGCAGATGCAAACGAAGAAACAAAGCTTCTTTAACCTGGTAATAAGCTTTACCTTTCCTACTTCTAAATGTGATGCTTTAAAACATATACAGCAGTTCAAGTCTAATAATTACACTTCATATATGTAGACACAAAAGATTTTCATCTTAACACAAGTTTATTTCATCTTGTCTTCCTCGTTTAATGGAAGCTTACTTCTTTATCATAAATGTTGCTACTCTTTGATAGTTTCTGGTACTTTTAAAAAAATTAGAATAAAATAACTTTTGACTAACTTATCAGAGAAAGTATTATTTTCATCGAGGATTACTAAATTATCACTAAATACTCTTCCACAAGATTGAAAGAAAGGTAAGCCCTCCACTTGTGAAAGGTCTTAAACTCTCCACCTCACAAAGTTGCTGATAATGGCTCAACAGTAAAAATCAGGACAAGTTCTCAGGAACTGTTATCAAAGTTGTACCACTCCTGTGACAAGAAGTGGGAGATATAGCCATAAAATCCTGTGCCTCACCATGTATTCCAGTAAATACTAAGCATTTCACTCTTCTCCATGGAATGCTTAAATTATTTTACTTATCTTTCTTTTAAAATGTAAAAATAAAATAAATAAAAAAAAGAAGTCAGGCTAGTCAAAGATGAACCTTCCAAACGTTTCAAATGTATTTTGTCCTTCTAAATTTCAGTAAGAGCATCAATCTAAAGAGAATCTGATTGTTTTAAGATTTTGCATCAAAAATTTTATTTCACAATAAGTTCACACACAAACAGGCATCCTCACCTATTTTTCTAATAATTTTAATTTTTTCCACATGTAATGTTAATGGCAAACCTTAAGGAGTAAGGTTCTGATACAGATCAGAAGAATGGCTTAACTGTGCTTGGGCCAGAGCACGGCCTGGGAGGAAAAGAGAAGGGATAGCTAAAGTCACAGTCAAACAGCAGCCTGCCATTAAACCTCTGCCCTGTGACAAACCTCCCAGGCATCTTGTTAAGAGCAGACCTCTTGTCAAAAGCAGCACCTTTGTGTTGTCAAAGCAGCAAACAGGGCAGAGAACTAAAGGCAGGATTGGAAGATGCCATTTTTTCTGACCTTTGAGTATAATGTGTATGACAATTCTTTTGAGACCTTCGGTATATTTCCTAAAATATAAAGAAGAAAAGCTTCAGCTACAGAAATAAAAATCTCACCTTGTTATGGTCATGCTTGTATGGGATTTTGAGGGTATCCATAGCTCTGATCATGGCTTGCATTGCCGTAAATATATTCTGGTACACCAGTTTTGTAAAGCCTCTTTTGTCTTCATCAGAGTAACCTGATCCATGAATGATTCTCATCTGCTTGATAAATGTGCTTTTGCCACTCTCTCCGGTGCCTGCAAGACAAATAAGAAGGATAGGCTTTAGCCACTGGACACAAACAGAACTTTGTTTTTTGCACAATGCTGACAGCTTGTTTAGTGCAGGGCTGAACAGTAGTAAGTGGTGCTTGATAGGTAACTACAAGGACCAATGCAGTGTCAAACAACAGCATCAGTAGCAACTAAAGTACCACTGAATTAAAATTTGCGTTTTGATTTAACAACTAAACTGATGAGTAAAACAAAACTCCAAAATATACATAGAATCATAGAATCATCTAGGTTGGAAAAGACCTTTAAGATCATCAAGTCCAACCACTAACCTAACCTTGCCATCCCACCACTAAACCATGTCCTTAAGCACCTCATCTATCCTTCTTTGAAATACCTCCAGGGACGGGGACTCAACCACCTCCCTGGGCAGACCATTCCAGAGCCTGACAACCCTTTCTGTGAAGAAATTTTTCCTAATGTCTAACCTAAACCTGCCCTGGTGCAACTTTAGACCATTCCCCCTGGTCCTATCGCTTGTTACCAGGGAGAAGAGGCCGACCCCCACCTCACTACAACCTCCTTTCAGGTAGTTGTAGAGGGCGAGAAGGTCTCCCCTCAGCCTCCTCTTCTCCAGACTAAACAACCCCAGTTCCCTCAGACGCTCCTCGTAAGACTTGTGCTCCAGACCCCTCACCAGCTTTGTTGCTCTCCTCTGGACATGTTCCAGCAGCGCAACATCCTTCCTGTAGTGAGGGGCCCAAAACTGAACACAGTATTCGAGGTGCGGCCTCACCAGCGCCGAGTACAGGGGCACAATCACTTCCCTACTCCTGCTGGCCACACTATTCCTGATACAAGCCAGGATGCCATTGGCCTTCTTGGCCACCTGGGCACACTGCTGGCTCATATTCAGCCGGCTGTCAACCAGTACCCCCAGGTCTTTCTCTGCCATGGAGCTTTCCAGCCACTCTTCCCCAAGCCTGTACCGTTGCATGGGGTTGTTGTGACCAAAGTGCAGGACCCGGCACTTGGCCTTGTTGAACCTCATACAGTTGGCCTCGGCCCATCGATCCAGCCTGTCTAGGTCCCTCTGCAGAGCCCTCCTCCCCTCGAGCAGATCAACACTCCCACCCAGTTTGGTGTCGTCTGCAAATTTACTGAGGGCACACTCGAGCCCCTCGTCCAGGTCATTGATAAAGATATTAAACAAGACCGGCCCTAGCACTGAGCCCTGGGGGACACCGCTTGTGACTGGCCGCCAACTGGATTTAGCTCCATTCACCACCACTCTCTGGGCTCGGCTATCCAGCCAGTTTTTAACCCAGCGAAGAGTACACCCATCAAGGCCATGAACCGCCAGCTTCTCTAGGAGAATGCTGTGGGAGACTGTATCGAAGGCTTTGAATACATACATAATACATGACTGCATATTTTAAAATCTTCCATTCTTGAAGATATAATTGTTCAAACCATCTAACTTAAGGTAACTACTATGAGACATTTTATCACAAAAATTTGGGAAGAAAAAAAAAAAAAATTATCCTGCTTGGCTTACTTTCAGGACATTATGGTAGGCAGTGTACAACCAATAGATACATTTGTGGTTGGTTTTTTTTTGGTTTTGTTTGTTTGTTTGTTTCCCAAAAAAAAAAGGCAAGTAGTCTAACAATTGTAGCCCTGAAAACTTTAACCTCCGAAACATGTGATATTAGTGTTAATTAAAATTTGGCTCATATTCACTAATGGGCAGTCATTCCTTCCTTGTTTTAAATTTTTTCACGTCTGTGTACTTTGTACCAGAAGCAGTTTGGTAATGAACATTTCTGACTATTTGTCAATTTAAAGTTAAGATCTGCTTGCTGGAAATTTCACACAGGATACATCATAAACATTCTTCCTTTGCTTCAATTCAGTGAGCTTATCCTCTGTGACTAGAAGAGCTTGTCTGTATTATTTCTATGTTTGCTTAAAAGGAGGAGTTGAAATTTAGAATGAGCAGTTGCACAGCCACGTAAACCATGCCTTCACCCAGCTACTCAGCCCTGCAGGAAACAAAAACACACGCACCAGAGTGCATTGCTCAGTGCTGTGCTTTTCAGCCTGGGTTTTATTTTAATCATTTCTTTCATACCATAGTACCCACATCCCACGACAAAGGCAGCCTTATGCTCCTCACATAATGTTTTAGGTGTTTTGTCAGACGAGTGTGTTTCACAGCAGTGCAGTACAAGGTTAAAGGAGCAACCCTTAAGCATTTCTGAGACAGCACACACTGCAAAAATCTAAGCTGGAAGCCTCTAAAAGCTTTTGTCTTTACCAAGAGCATCATTTTGAAACCTTCAGTCCCATTTCCCACATGAATAAATCAAACTTCCAACATAAGTCTTCCTTACACACACATTCCCAGAAAATCAAGCACGATGTCACATACCGACCAATTTTACTTTCTCTGGGGAGAAAGTGGTTATTATTAAAATGAATAAGATCATGTTCTGAAGCTGAAAAGTGACACCAAGGCTGCCTCCAACCTCGGCCTTCCCGGAGATCCTGAGCCTGCCCTGTGGTCAGGAGCGCAGCACCACGTGCACAGGCCACCTCAGCCCGGCAATGCCTAGCTGCTGGGCAGAACTTGCGATGATGTAGTACAGGACATCCTGGGTCAATGGTATCTGCCTGTCTGCCATTCTAGGCAATACAGAACTATTACATAGTAAAAAATACTTTTCGCTACCCTTAAGATCACCACACTTTTTCTCTTTTTCTTCTGAAACCTATTAAACAGACTCATGTCCTTATACATGAAGTGAAATAAAGCGTCATACCACACATTTTTCAGTAAATCTGTAATACTGTCCAGCTCTTCTGCAAGATATGTCGCACATTTAGTAAAAAAATCTGTTCACCATGAACCTATAAAGTACAGAATGATTATGAGATGCCTTTTTGACACAATTAACTCTTTTACTAAAGATTCTACTTTAACTAATGTGTAAGAAAGTAATTTCCACCAAACACCTCTGAATCAGTGGAACACAAAGTGACTTCCAGTTTTGGTCCTCATGCTTCCCTGCATGGAAATCCAGATTCCTTCAAAATGCCCACATGCAAATTCAGCACAGAGATAGGAAGAACGTGTTTGTATTATCTACTCTGTTTTAAAACTTGAAGCTTCTAATTATTTTAATTCTTTGTTGGGAGCACAGGTAGCAATCGATATCACACATTACAATCACACACGAGAAAACACAGTGATAAAGCAATCTGCATCACGTTAGAAAAGACAGTATTTCAGGTTATTTACACCTTGAAATTGAGTTACAAAACCTTCAATATGTAGGAAAACAAAATTAAAATCCAAAGAAAAATCTAAAATTTAAGTCTGCATCTTATTCAGCTTTGCGGTTCTGTAATTTGGTGTCACTGTACTAAGACTTTTTGAGCCAAAGACCAGTAATAAATTATACTTGGAGATCTAAAGACATATACACATACACAATGTATTTTTATATTTTTTCAATATAGATATGCATATGAAAAATATATCTTGTACATACATATAAAATATGTATAACTACCCATACATACGTGACAACGGTACCTCTCTTTTTGAAGGCCATCTCAAAGTTTCCTGAAGTCTGTTCCTTGCCATGTCAATGCTTATAACTACTTTCTTGTGCATGCCCACACACTAATATTCTGGTTAAGCCAGCAGCAATGATGAGAACATTGCTAGTTCTCCTTAACTGCATGGAGTGTCACGTGTGCAGGGGCAAAACGTGAAAAGTATCCTGGTGAAAAAAGAAATCATGGAACGTTTCCAGCATAGAACACACAAAAATACAATAAAACAATATGAATGGAAGATAATAATACAGTTTACAGGACTGCCCCAAAATTACTAAGAAGTGAAAATGTTCATCTTCAGCACAGTATACAGGAACTCACAAAAACTTCACATTGATAGTTCCTCTTAGACTGTTACGATCAAGGGCAGAAAGTATATATTTTTATATTGTTGCTGACAAGAAAAGTATACAAAGAAAATTTTAAGTATGGCCTTTTTTTTTTTTTTTTTTCACATTGGAATCAAGTATTTCTGCAAAATTAAGTCTTATGTCAAAACTGCTTAATAGTGGTAGAACACTATTTACAAGCATATCACTAGAGATTTGCTTAGGTATCTTTCCCCAGACCAAAATAATTGGAAAGAAAACAAGCAATGTTATTTACTATCAGAAAAACAGGGAAAGGTTTGGCATAGTGAGTTACCAGGGTTAGCTAAGCAAAGCTGCAATCATTACAGCACTATTCCTGGTGGGGAGTGGGATTTTAAACTATCACTGTCACAGAACTGAGTCAAACCTCTATTCTTATGTATGGTTTTACTTTTAAAATCCCATGACTGGCATTATAAGAAGATCAAGACACTGACTGATACACCACCAACTGTGCTTTCTACAGCCCCGTCCATTACAAAGTTAAGAAATACAACTTGGCAATACATGCCTAAAATCTTACCTATCACTATAATAAACAAAACCAACACCTGATACCAGGCTAAACAGGACTTTTGAGTGGGCCTGTTTCACCTGGAGAAAAGAAGAAAACTTAAAAGTGGGTAACAACAATCTGTCCTGAGAGGATGTGAATGTCTTATGGCTTCTGCTAACCGCTGCTTCTACCACCATCATCCCAGGAATACCTCTAGCTTTATAGGAGAGAGCAAAGGTGAAATGGCAATGGAGCGGATCAGCAGAATGTACCAAGGTGGGATAAAACTATACTTAGATATTTTTTTCTGCTGGCTGCTGTTGCATATTTAGTAAGTCAAGACTTGGATCAGTTCTCTGAAGGCAGGTGAGATATCTTCTTGTCTGTCAGAAGACAGCTGAAGGCCATGCAACATACCTGAATCTCAATTAATACTAATAACAACAACAACATCCTCCTTCCTCATTTTTTAAAAAACAGTGACTTTCCAAAAAACTGCCATGATCCTAATATAACCCTTGGGTGATACTCTAGAGAGAAGTCAATGGTGTGACTGAAAAAAACCCAGAACTTCCTGATTCAAGCACACATTATGGTTGGTCTTTCTTTTTTTAAATTTCTTTCCAGATTAAAAAAAACAAACAACCTAACTGATGAACGAAAAGAATTAACTGTCTTCTAAAAGCAGTAAAGAAATGTCTCAAATACTGATGAACTCCCATTCGAGCACGGCATAGAGGATTATCAAAATTTCTAAGTAAGAGCTTAGCATCATACAGCCTGGCATACTTTGAAGACCTCCCCCAAATTTTTTTTCTTCATATGGTAAGAGCAACAAATACTACCGCATCATCAAGAATTTTACAGCCAGAGATCTGAAAGTCCCCTCAGCAGTATTATCTCCAAAAGCAGAACCAGGAAGGAAGTCAGGTTGCTTAAATGCAGTAGTAATCCCTTATGCACGTGCTTGCACGCACATACATATCATGCACAATTTATTGTATTGTTACTACTACTCCCTGGTGCACATCCTGCAAAAACGAAACAAGAAATGTTGAAACACAGTATTTTTTTGCCCTGTGAAACTTACAAAAAAACCTAAAACATGGTTATTTATAAATAGGTAACAACGCACTTACTGGTAGAGTGGCTTCAAAACTCATGTGGTAGCTGACAGGGAAGACACAGGAGACTAATTTAAAAATAATTCAAGACTAAAAGCCTAGGCTGACAAACTTTTCTTTCACATGGGTATGCAATGCACATCTGTACTTGTTTTTGCATTTCTCTGCATTGTAACTTATATAAAATTGAAGTATAGTATCTTGAGTGATCAAATACAAGGCTGTTTTTAAACTAAAACAACAAAGATGCCATTCTCTAAACAAAATCCACACTGGCATCGGTTAAGAAAAGAAATGCTGCTAAACTATGCCTGACTGTGTTTATTCCTAAGTCTGACCCATGAAAAGGCAAGCAAAAAAACAGCTGTATTTCATTGTTTGAAATTTCGTATTTAAATTAGGTAGAAAAGGACAATCTTAATATGTAAGGAGAAAAAAAAAAGCCATCGAAATCCACTACTCTGTTAGTAACTATCCACATACATTTACTAAGAACTGTTAAATCAACAATGTGTATGTTTGCAGAACACTGGCTTTTAGCTTGGGACTCAGTGGCAGAAAGAAGCCCAGAGGTACCGGGAGTGAAGATTCATGGGTCAGAGTGGAGTCAACATCCTGTGCAGACTGGGCATAGCCCGATGCTTCTATCTGCTGACCATTTTTCTACTTGCTGTATGTACTATACTTACAATGTTTCATCAAACATCTACACAGAAAAGGCAGTCTGTTGTGCACTGCCTCATAGATTTAAAGAAAAGTGCAGAAATCAACCTCATCGGTTATCAAGTAGTAGACTAACTCCTATGAGGATTAAGAGCTAAAACAGTAATAGAAAGGTGACACATGAGAAGAAAAATATTTGATTTCAACTATAAAGTTATATTTCACTTGGAAGAAAGTTTTATGTCCTCTCTGCTACTACCAACTCAGCTATAGAGAAAACAAAAAATACAGTTTCTTTTGTTGCTGTTCCAGGGGTGGAATGCAGCAGGATCACATTTCTGCTGAAACTGAGTATGGCCCTATATGAAAACATAAAAACTGTGCAGAATTCAGGCCTTGGACTGGCCTGGCTTTGCAGGCGCCAATATATCCAAAACGTATTACAGAATGCATGAGATCATCCCGGGAGCTGAAGCAAAGGAGCCAGTTTGTCCTACCACTTGGAATAGCAGCTTTCAGGCTCGTCCTTGAAGGCCACTGTTGGAAGGGATGTTGGGCTGGTAAGAGTCTGCAGTGAAACTCCCTGAGATGGAGGCAAAGCTCCCCAGCTCACTCCTAACACCTCTGTGGAAGTTCTTGTGCAGAACTAGAGCATCTCTTCTCCATCAAAAGAAGGCAGTGAGGCTAGTGATACAAGCCAGCTTCTAAACAAGCAGCTCTGTCAATCTGACATGGTTGAGCACCTATGCAGACAGGTTGCTCATCTTGATGCCCTACAAATGGATCCTTATGTCTACAGCCTTGACAACCGCCCTGTCAACAGTGGCCACAACTAGAGAGTTGTCCATCGGTTTCAAGCTGGTACAGCTAATTGCCTTAGCATTCCTTTCGAACTGAGGACTCACAGTACTCCATGCAACTATTTCTCCATGGCTTAAAAGTATTGTCTCCATGACATACTGTATGCCTGTATCATACCTCTTGAAAGATACTTAAGTACCAACCTATACCTCCAATCATTTTATACAATTATAAATTATTTTTTGGAATTGACCATTTTAATCTTGCTCACAAAAGCTGAGGTATAATACCAAAGAATTTAAATGATAACCCATCCAGAGACATGAGACTCTATGAGGAAATATTATGAGCCTTGATAATGAATATAGTAGGCATATTTATACCTTCTGTGATTATCAAACTCCTTAATTAACATTGATAGATTACACCTTGCAAGAGTCACTTGATGTAAGGAAACATTTTTGATAGCATTTCAGTTAGACTAATGGAAAAGACTGTGGAACAGGAAAGCATCTGAAGTTTCAAGCAGGGCAACAAAACAAGCCAGAAAGGCAGTAAAGGTCTCCTGATGTCTGTTCCTACACAGTTTTGTATTAACATTAAAAACTGAATGCAGTAAGTACAAAAAGCTAAGTTAGGAGAAATCTCAAGTGATGGCCTTTGAGATTTAACAAAACACAAGATTAAATTAAGAGCCATTAATAAAAAACCTGTGAGAGGTGTACATACTGTTGTATTGGTAAGTGTTTTCTCCACTGACAGAATCTCTTGAATTTAAAATCACTACATAATCATCATCTTAATTATTTTGTTCACAATTCATATCTGCATATTCCACTCATTTTCAAGAAAGGAAGCATATAATCATTTTGCCATTCACTAAATTACATCCTCTGTATCATTTTAGTAATTTATAGAAATTTAGTTATGATGACTATCAATATTCTATGAAAGAAAACAAAACATCATTTCATGAATGACTCATGTAACAACAAAAAAGAGTCTAGTAAGATAAGTAAAGATTCCTACCAAAGAAAGGACAGACAGAATTTTATGAATATAGCCCAGGAAGTGGAGAATTACATTTAGTAAGTGACATGAAACATCTACATCAATCTAGAGTGAACTGTTTCAAGAACAGTCTTGAATGTCTTAAATGCATATGAAAAACTAAGCAAGTATTATCCATTACAAAACATTACTAAAGCTGTTGCATCTTTTCCTTACCTAGACTATAAAAACTGTATCAACCATCTTTAATAATGATTTTCCCCCTCATTATTATATGCATAAATATATTGTACTAATGAACTTCTTCACAGCAGAGTATGGGAGCTGAATTCTTTCACTTCCTTAAAAAAGGGAAAGAAAACCTCCTATTATGTAGAGAGTTAGTCTGAATGCTTTCTAAAACAGTGAAATCCTCTTACAAATTTAATCTGGTTGTGTTTGAGCAGATAATAAACTTTACTTGTCACTCTAGTGCAGCCACTAAACTCAAAGAAATAAAACTAATACTCATCCTCATTGTACCAGTGACACAATTAAAACAGTCCAAGTGACTGCTACAATAAAGTCTAAGACAGACACTGAATTGCCCACAATTGGGAAGATAGAATTAAAATTTAAAATTCAGCTGATGTTCTGCAGCTTCTTAAATGAATATTAATTCAAGCTTTTTACTGAAACAGAACCTCTCAAACTCCTTTACAAGAAATCTAGTTAATCAAATATAGCTTTGTGCCAGATAATCAAAACCACCATGTACTACTATCCAGTCAGGCACAACCCATTACTGGAAGTCAGCATCTTCCTCTCTCCACCTTCAATTCTGGAAAAAGAAAAACCCAAACCCAACAAAAACCCCAAACTTAAAACAAAAAACCCACACACAAACAACTCACCTCCCCTCAAAAAACCCCCCACCCAATACAGCAGAACAACCTCCTTATCTTTTCAAGCTATAATCAGATAATTTTCACAATTCTAGAGCTATCTTCTTATGGGTTTGGGTATAATTCAGAAGCAAGAAAATGAGAGAAGAGATAAATTGGCTGCTTTCACAGAGTAAAAGTAACTCAAGATTTCATAGAGCCTTGTAAATGGGTTCAGAGGAGGACAAGGGGACAAGACCCCTCTCTGTGTGACCTTCTCCTCCCTCCTCTTGTAAGGATCCCTCTGAAAAACTAGGGACTCCCTGAAGAGAAACAACTCTTTACAGTCTGTGCTTAGCTTTCCATTTTATATGGTTTGCAGCAACTTCAACAAATTCTGCCTGAAGAGCCCATCTACACAGAAAAAATGCCACAAATGAAGTTTCACCCTCAAAAATATTTTCTTTCTGCTACTCACTACTCTACCTGATAGCAAACTGTTGAAAATGAGTCCACTCCATGCTGTTTGTCCATGGAAAAAGTATGAACAAAACCAGAAGCAAACACCATCATTAATGAAAGACAGTACAATGCAAATTCTTACCTTCTTTGCACAGAGGAAAGGCCAAATCTGTCTTTAGAAACTTCCGCATAATTAATTTAAAATGGATTTTTATACCCACATCTGAGGGCAGAATACAGCATTGGAAGACAGACTTGCTAGAGTAGACCAAGGCACAAATGCATCATTGTTGATCACTGTTCCCAAAGGTGCTTGGTTTTCACCTGAGTGACTAGCCTGATATAAAAATCCAGGTAGACAAACTTCTTCACCCAACCTTTTATTTTCTCTCATTATTTTAATACATACCTTGAGGAGATCAGTATCATATACAACTACCTATACGCCAACATGTATGTTTAAGTTATTTATTAATAGAAGATGGTAGTAATATGCTGACCACCACTTGATTTCCTGTGAAAAGTAACTTAACTACTATTTGGATAAAGACTGGGATTGGGTTTAAACCTCTTAACTTTCTTTTATATTCCACCTACGGTCCTTTACCTGTGCACATAAAGTGGACTGAAAATGCTGGACGCTATGATGGACCATACAACCCTACATGTCCTGCAGGAGCTGAATTTCAGTGTAAGATTTTAGCTTCCCGCATTGCAGGATATGGCTTGAGTTATCTCTAAACTTTATTAAGGAAGACAATTATATAAAATGTATGCAAAAAGGAAAACTTGCCATTAATAAGCTTATCTTAATAAAAGGTTTTAAAATAAAGTTCAGAAAAAAATGCAACCATGTTTAAAAAAAAAGTTGACAAGTTGGTTAATACTCAGTATCTCAAGATTTTCTTAAGGGAGAGTATAGAGAAAGAATTCACCGTGTGACTGACTTAAGACTTATTACAAAACAATGTTATCAAAAACATCAAGATAGTTTTATGGTAAATAATTTATGTATTATCAATGTATTATGAAAATCTGTAATTACATATTTTTAATAGTTTTGCATTTTCTATTGTTATGTACCTTTGTAAAATGAAATAATAGCATCTACTCTTCAAGTTGATGTTTTAGAAGGCTTTGAGTATTTAATATGAGGAAGTTCATTGCTTAAATTCCTTTCAAGTCTCTTTCATTTTCTGTTTACTCAGAGGGACTACAAACAGACAAAACATAATTCCTATTCCTAGCGATTCTGAGACATACCGTTTCAGGGTCAGTATAAACCACTTTGATTAATCACAAGCAAGGACAAATACTGTTAGCATTCAAAATCACAATATTTTTCCTTTATTTTTACCTTGGGAACAAATAAGATAACTTTTTTCTGAAGATGTAGCTATTTTTTAAACTAGTAAAGGTATCTTCATGTCTAAGATAGAGCAACAGAGTTTGTCGTTGTTTTCCCCCGCCACTCTATGGACTAACATTCTTCTACCAGAATGAAATTGCCATCATTATAAATAGAATCTGGATCTCCTGACATTTTCTATTATCAAACATAATCATCATGGACAAAAACGTATCTGCAAAACAATAGCTGTATTTACCATGCACAGAAAGCTTTATACTTTGCATGTTCTGCTTTCATGAGGTGCAGTTAGAATTTTTGTGATGTATGTTCTAGTTTATGTTTTAAAGAACTGTAACATCTGGATAGTACACCTGATGTGCATTTTTGTCCATCAGAAATTCTGATAAAAAACAGTATGTTGTGTAATTTGTTAATTTTTAACAATATTGTAACAACAACTAAGTGCAAAAGCAGGAAAACAGACTTTCCAAAGTTTGTTCTGGCTTTTTTTTTTAAATACTATTTATCCTATTTTATGCTTGTTTGAGCTGTATTTTGAGACCCTGGCATAAACTTTAGACCTACCATTCATACAAGAGGGCTACAACCAGGAGCTGAAAGGATACAGCAAAGCATTTTGTTTCTTAGAATGTGAAAATACTTCAAAATTGTTTTGCTACACCAAAACTAGTAAAACTGCATCTTTACTGAAAACAAGAGTCATAGGGATAACAGCACTGCTGTTATGATGCAATATTTATGTCAAGCAGCATTTCTGGTATTGCTAGAAATCGCTATCTTACATTAAAGACTAAGAACAGTGAGTGCTTCTTAGCATTTTGGTACATTTCTTCCTCAAAAATGTTTTGCCACTGCTTCCAGGTAAGATACTCACTCTAATTCTGGGCCTTGGCCTAGATATCATGGAGCACTCCTTCTGGGGGAAAAAAACCCAAACGAACAAACAAAAACCCCTTTGGTTTTCAGCCTTCTTATATGTCCTTCATTCATGCCCAAGAAAGAACATTTTCATATGAATTTGGATGACTAAAAAATAAAAAAGAAAAGCAGATTGTGATGGTTCTTCTAACAGATGCAGAGTTAAGAATATTTGTTCCATGAGGAACAGTGAGACTATATGAGGTCTCACTGTGTTAGGTTATGCACTCCTGAGGAAGACATTCAAGCTGTCCCCTTGGTCTCTTCTGCTCCTTCTTTTTTGTTGCTCATGCTTCAGAGCACTCTATGACCTCTGTACTAGTAAGATAACATGACAGCTGTTTCTGAACACATAATTAGACAAGAGTCAACTTACTAGCATCATTACCAAACTTACACTACAAACATAAAGGAGCTACATATCAAATGTTGGTACGCAGATACCTGTCAGACAGTTTCCCTGGTCCATTCACTCAGCCAACACTAGACTTAAGACAGAAGAATGTATTCAAGCCTTGAACATTCTCGTATCACTAAAACAATAAAGTAATTTTTGCTTCAGTCCAACTACAAAAAACAAGCCCAAATTGCAGGATCTTGCAAGCAGAGCCCTGCGCTGACTGCACTGAGGAATCTGCTGGGGTAATGCATGATTTTTTAAATAATACATGTTGTAAGGTCAACTATCTTCCCTGGTTTCCAAAGCAAACCTATCTAGAGACCACCATAAAGGCAATACTGTAGGTGTAAGCTAAACATGAAGTCTTATAGTAAATATTTCCATCTCATATTTAACCCTTTTCCCTCAAGCCAGTGTGAAGGGGATGCCTCCTTCCCCAGGGAGCCAGCAGAGGTGTTGGCAATCCAAACCCGCACCCACTAGGCATCAGGCCCACTCAGACATTCCCCCAGAAGAAGCATCCACCTCACTCCCACCCACTGCCCCCCCGGCAGCTCCCCCTGGGGCTGGCCTCAGTTACAGCCCACCACAGCACCGAAATTGGGGGGTGGGGCTGGGGTGGTTTAGGCATTTTATAATGAACAAAGAAGAAGCATCCTACCAGAAAACAGAACAGGGCAGGGAGCTTCAGCAAATATAACAGTCGCTGGGGGAGCAAAAAGGAGGCGAGTTGCGGGCTGGGAGGGCAAGGCCAATGCAGATACCACTTTCGAATCGGCAGCCATGAGGCAGTGTGGAAGTGTCTTCCCCTTCCCCTACAGGGGCAGGGCTCCTCCCGCCTGGCCTTCGCCCCACACAGCCCAGGGCTGTTCCTCCTGGCAGCTGCCTTCAGCACAAAAGTTTCTCAGAGGGTACCAAGAAACGCCAAGAGAGGCTCTGTCCCCGAAAGATCTGTCCCTTACAAGCAGCAGTGTTCCTTCATGCATTCTCCCCCAGGACACACGCAGAGCCCAGCAGAGCTGAACTGCCCATGATAAGGAGCTCTGACATGGCAGCAATACAATAAAACACATTACTCCATTTTTCATTTCATCCCTCAAATAACCTTAGAGGTCCAAGTGCTAGATTTGTGTTCTCCTTGGTCCTACATTTACAGTGTCACTCACGGCTTTACATGTTTCTCAGCAGACGCGCACACACACGGTCATGGGCGTGTGCATGCACACACACACACACACACACACACACACAGAGCGAAACCCAGGCTGGCTCCAAGGCCGAGAGCGTTATAAATCCACCCCAAGGGAAGCACAGTTCCAGATATTGTGGCACATTTCCTGCAGCTTGTGGCACAGCGTCCTTAACTTGAGAGTGCTTTTTAACTGCTGCTTCCCCTGGAGAGAGTCACTAGCTATTTATTTTTTCGCTGTTCTTTTGCAATTTATATCTTCTCAGCCACTGCAAGGAGCCAGATGCTAATTAAGCAGCTCCTCCAAAACGAAGCTAGCCCCTCTGCAACACCTTTTCCCCCTGCAAGGAGAGGACAGGAGGGCCAGCCAGCTCGTCAGCTGGACAGGAACGCAAATGTATCTCAGCAAAGACAGCACACGTCTAATTTCAACCGTTTCAAATGTAACAAGATTTGAATAATATTAATAAAAGAAAGATTGAACAAATTCATGTTTTAATCATGTTCCTTGCTTATTTTAATGTAACTATACCTATGTGCATGCACACACACAGAGTGACAAAGACTATAGGCACAAATATACCACTGGCACTCTGAGTTTAAGAAATCAGGTCAAGGGTAATATTACCAAAGAACAATTTTATAATTAAAAAATTTATAATTAGATTCTCCACAGAAAAAAAAAAATCCCTGGTTTTTATTAAGAAAAAAAATAGAAAGTAAATTGAATAGCCAAGTTCTGAGAGGACATCCTTGCTAGCCTTATACACTACACCATATATGTATTTTCACGCTAAGTACACAACTACAGAAATGCCACACTCTTTTCAAATGCAGCATTTCATCATGAAAATAACCGAAAAGTTGAAAAATTTTCATCTAAGCTTGGGGGAAGTGAAGGATGGAAGCTACTACTGGGTCACTAGAAGACGCTATGAGAAGATACCAGGGACAAGTGGTCAGTTTTTACTGGTCAAAGCATCCCATCGCATCATTTTGCATTTTTAACAGCAGCGTACTAGCATGCCACGCCACTTAAAGCATTGCTTTGCTATGGCTGAAGAGAGTAACATTTTAATATTCTGCTTCTTCAGCAGAGGTCAGGAGGCAGCACGGTGGAGGACCACACTGTTGCACGGATAGCACACACCGCTCCTGCCCCTTCCCAGCTCGAGCCCAGCCTCAGCACCACTGACCACCTGCTCAGCTGAGCTGCTTCAGCAGCTCAAAGGAAAAAACAGTTTCAGCCGCATCTCAGACAAGTCAAAACTGACAGCTCCAGAACTCCTGCACTGTCTTCAAGAGAAATTGCAGATCCTCTTTGTAACTACCTTGTTATAGGCTGAAGTTATTTAGACTTGATTATGTAACCTTGTATATACCAGATTATACCCTCTCTGAAAGTTGTTACATTTTTTTTGCATTTTTATTTATTTTACACACACAAAATATCAACCAGGAATAGCTAGATTAATAAAAAACTGCTTTCTGTTTATAAAGGTAATAAAAAATGTATCAGAACACAATGGAAATTGTGGATAAGCAATATGCCTTGCTGCCTCTTGAAGAAGCACCTGTTTGCTGGATACTTTTACAGCATCAGAAGAAATCTTGAGAAATGCATGAACTAGAGACGTTTTGAGTTACAGCTAGTGTTTTACTCAAACAACATTAACTCTAGCCAATAACATCTACTACTGAGATGCAGCTATGGACCTTAGAAAAAGCCACCTCCTTTTTCTCCTAGAGCCTCTTCATAGCTCTGACCTCTCCTGAAATGACACGCGGCTTCCTGTTTAACGAAAGTCCACACGCTGTTCATTGGCATATAAGTAAGTTACTGGCATTATAAATCCTGGTTTACCTCTGCATCAGAGAGAAAGTTCTAAATTCACTTAAGTCTCTGGGTAATGAAGTTTTCTATGGTGCTGGGTTTTTGTTTTACAGGCATTCACATAATTCTGCTTTTCACTAGTTATACTTGTACCTCATTTCACAGATATTACATTGAATAAATTTATAGCCATCTTCAGTGCTATTAGACTCAAGAACAGGCTTATGCCGAGAATCTGCTCCTATACTGATTTTGTACACCAAAATATATATAAACTTAACTGTCAGAGCAAAGAACCATAACGCAATTGCAGCTCACACAGGGCCGAGCTGGCGGGGGGAAGGACTTCTAGTTTCTGTTAGCCTTTTTTTTTTTTTTCTTCCCTTTCTAGAGGAAACTTTTACTTCCAGGAAGTAAACATTTATTTTACATGTCATTCCTTTGCACAATAGTCAAATGAAAAGTGTTCCAGTCCAAATTTTTAGTTTATGTTTTAGGCTATTAAAATGTTATCCACACAAGTCAACGTTCTTTATAAATTTTTTGTATTATGATTTCAGTTCAGCTAAAAAAACCCAAGCAAACAACCAAGCGCACATCCAGCTGTCAGAACAAACCACAGAATTAACCGTCCAAAGCTAAACAAGGATTAACTTCCAACAACCACAATGGCACGATGCTGAACGGTGATTATATTTGGCACCTCTGAATTCACGTCTACTTTTGCATCACTCTTTTTATAAAATCTAGCTTATTTAGAGTCACACCAGACCTGCAACTGTAAGGAGGCCCCTGTATGTGAACATGCAGAGGAAACGTCTGATCTGAAATTCCGTCAATTTTCAAGTTAAAAATTAAAAGACTTTTTTTTTGATAAATTGCAGTCTTTGACTCCTTTACATAGGATTGGACTGTCTGAAAATGTATCATGAAAAACTCTGGAAAATGCGACAGAACTTATTAAAAATGTTGCCTTCATTCTCAGGCTGGCTCCAGAAGGAAGAAAGAAAGAAAAAGAAAGAAAAAGAAAGAAATTACAGATTAAAAACCAACCTAGACCTTTTAGATGTATAAAAAAAACAGCGTAGCGCCACTATTGCCCTAAAGGCCTTCAATCTTGTATAACAGTTCATTTTATGGAGAGTACAAATGTTGAAAATGCTAACATTTTTCAGCACAAGGAAGAGTATTGAGACAAACACTGTTTCCTCCACTAACATCACAATTTCTGACTAACACCCCTCCACCCAGCTTTTGATGTAATTTCGCAGAATTTGCAAGATCACCACCGAAGACAGAGGTGTTGCCGCCAGTGACTGTGCATGCCCTTCAAGCAGGACTTCTTCTCATGAGCCCACCAGCAGCTATCCAACCTCTCCCTGCAGGTCTCTGCACCATGCAAGCCAGGAGAGGAGCTGCGTGGGGAAGAAATCACCTCCGCCTCTGACATGCTGATGCGAGTTTTAAGCAGCTCCCCTCGGCGCAGGCACGGCTTGGCCCTTGGTGAGGGAGTACGAGGAAGGAGCCCCTCTTCCACTCAGACCAGAAGCAGGCAAGACACTTCCCTACGAAGCTCATGGCACAGAATTTATTTCTGGAGTGTTTCAAGCTCTCTCCCAAGCCTTCAAGCATAAGCAGCATGGAGCCATTTGGCTGCCATCATGCTGGTGAGCGAGAGGTGTAGAAGGATTAGGATGCCACCCACTCTCATCAGCAGCGGTGGCCAATTGTATTCCATGCTTTTTTGTTGTTGTTTTCAAGCAGGATGGAAAGCAGAAGATGATGCGACAGCCAGGTACTTCTGAACTATCCTCCTTTTTCCTCTGGTTGGCTCCCAGTTTTTGGGACACTTTGCTGACTCCAGCTGTCTCATCTGTCATAGAAGAAATGGAAGAAAAAGCCCAGCTGCTCCAATACTATTGCCCTACAGACCCGAACACTGCTGGAAGCCTTTGCGCATTAGTAAAAAATTAACCACCGCACCCTCCCTGGTAAGTACACAGAAGCTGCTGAATCATATGTGCACATCTAGTATAATCAACACCTCACGCTAATTAGCAGTTACCCCCTAAAAAAATATTTGCCATGAAGAAGCTGCAGTTGATTTTCTCTTAATATCTACAAAAATGTGGAAGCACGCTAACATTTGTGGCCAGAGGACAGAGATTGGTCCTCTAATCCCTGGTGCATGGGAACAGTCCTATAACAGGTAACTGAAGTGTTTTGGGAATTGTCCTCAATTTGTAGCTGTTCAGCAAGAATGTTATCTAGTAAACAACAGTAGGTTTGTCAACTCTGGCAAAGCAACTGAGTTGATCGAACTAGGTAGTTAAAGACTACTTTCTCACTGTGGCAGGCAAACAATAAAACTGTAGAAATGTGTAAGAAGATGACAACAGATGAGTGAATCCCAGATGACCTGCGTAATTAGCTGACATAAAATTTAAAATGAATGTTTCTATGCAGATAAATATCAATCCTTTTTTTATGGTCATCTGAGATCAGCTTTAAAATCTGATGATCAGGTTTTCTCATGCCATCTTCACAGCTTTCTGCACTTCACAGTTTAATCTGTTTTCTAAAGATGAATAAACCCCTGCTTCAAAGGCTTCTGCACAAGTTTTCAGAGACTAGCACTTCTGTCAGGTATCATATAGCTTTGCTTCAACCTGCCATGTACATTTTTTTTTCCAACAAAATAACCTGGAAAGTCAGAAAATAAGAGTCAGTTTCCTACATTTTAATAAGAATCTTCCAAAACGTGAAACTCCTGAAAAGATAAATTTCTGAGTCTTGAGGGTGAAGTTACTCCTGCAATCTGAGTTTGCATTGTATTTTCCTAAAAATATGGATTTTATTTTTTTTTCACTGTGCAGCTTAGGGTCAAAATACTGAAGTTCCACTACCAGAACTAGGATAAATTATATACTTTGTTGCAGCTAAGCAGACCCAAGGTATGTTCAGGCCATTTTCCAGGGGATGGGGAGGGGCACGACCTGAACAACACCCCCCCCTCCCCCCACGCCAACTCTATAATTGTTATCTCATCCTATACTGATTCCACTGATACCAGCAGTAAAAGAAAAGACGCAGTCACACTTCAAAATAATTAAGTTACAGAGCAGCTTGGAAAAAGAAATTAAAGAAAGTGATAATGACCTCAAGAAAGGTTAATCATAAACCCCTTTTTTCTGTGATCCTTATTAAGGATTTTATTCTGCCATCCTTACTCTTTCAGTAGTCCCAACAGATTACCGCAAACTATGGCCTTATTAATATGCATGAGGGTATAAATCTGAGTAGTAGACATGAAGACAGTATACTACAATGTGTACTTTAAACATTTTAGAGGCATTCTTGAAAAATAAGGAATAAGGAACATCAGATGCTTTCAAAAATTTTCTGCCCACCACTTAGTAACCTAAGTACCTAAATAGTTTTTAACATGGGGGAGAGGAGTCTATGAACAGTTATGATTGTGTGAGCAGTTAACACAGATCAGCTGCTCCACAGTGGTTTTTTTTTGCATAGGTAGCTTCAGTTACGTGCAAATGTCAAGATTTATCAAACAAATTTATTAGTCCTCTTATTTCAGTAAATCCTGCTCAACTCCGTAGTTAATGAGAAGACTAAACATGTTAAAACACTGCCCTAAAAAGTGATTTTATCTATGTTATAGCATGCTAACAAATGAAGATAAATTTGTTTAGAGTTCACTATAATTTTCTAGTAACCACTGTATTTTTAACCTAAATTATCAAATGAAAGCAGCAGAACACTTCATTTTCTGCTAATTCCTTACAGTTATTCTAGTGCAAGCTCTATTGTTGCAAGTTTATTATTAACCTGTTCTAATGCTTTTTAACTTCTATTTGAGAAACAATTCTTTGCAAGGCATTTTGTTACATCACAAAACTCGGTGTACAGGTCATGATCCCATTCCTTTTCAACCTTTCAAGAGGTGAAACATATATTTACCTGAACGAGAACACTATGAGCCCTGTGTGGTTACACCTGTTATAGGTGATTTACCAGTCCTCAGAACAGTTCCTTCCCAATGTGTTCACGTTATTGTTGTTAATTTTCATTACAGAAAACAGTTTTACTTATTTCAAAAATAAGAGGTATCAATGACATCTTCCTGTATTACTTTTAAAGGCTATTTCTACTTAACCAATAAGTAAGTACCAATTAGAACCAACATCAAGGCTGTTTTTCTTGTGTGTGTTTTTCTATAAGACTTAGCTGCGTGCTAAATTTTACTGAGATTTAAAAAAAAACCAAACAAAAAATGCACACAGCATTTTTCTACATGAGCTATCAGTTTCAAATCACAGTTAATAAATTGTTATCCACATTGTTGCTTTGCATCTTTATGATTTTTTTTTAAAACAGAAGTCAGTATCAAGAATAGTCTCTGGGTAGACAAGCTACTCCATTCAAACTACATCTCTACACAGTGCCATTTGGATTTATTTAAAACTCTGCTTACTGGCACTCCATGACCATACATACTCCCTTTTGACCATCCACCCTCCACTAGAAGGTGCATTAGCTGCCTTCAGTAAAATGCAGATGCCATGACAGCAATCTGGGACAAAGTAAGTGCAGATGCAGTGATTTGTACTCTATGCTGTATACCAGCTTCCAATTACACAAACACTTTGTCTCTCGAGTAACAGATGACTGCAGGCAATCCAGTATTTGATTAACTCTGGAAGGTATGTGAAATTTGAAAACAATTCTACATCTTTATAGTCATAAATACTATGGTCTAAAGATAAGTGTCTTAGATTCTTCTCTTCCCTTGCACAGGTATTTCCTGAATTAGACAAACTGAAACGCAACCATCCCTATTTCTGTAGATGAAAAGAAGACAAACTTTATGTCAGAAGGCCATCTACTATCTAGTGGTATGGGGTTGCCAGCCACCGCACTTCTGGGTTGCAGGGAAGGATCTGTGGCAAATCAGCAGTAAAAGCAGAACTTCCCAGAGGCTGTCATTTGCTGTGTCTGTATACAGCCCACGTGCCTGATGCATTTATAAAATCACTGGGCTTTCTCCACAACCACAAGGCAACCACATTGCTGGCTGCACGCAGAAAGCCTGGCACTGCCAGGAAGCACTGGCTTTACTAAGCATGTGCACAGTGACTGCAGTATGTGTGTACGGTGCTTTTACACTGAGCATGAGTGGGCCCTATAAGAATATTCATAGGATGCAACCACTTGCACAGCAATTAACTGGCCCACTGATTATTCCTGGACTGTCTCTGCAAGAGAGCAGATTAATGTGCCCTAACATGCTGAAGAACCTACACTTGAAAAGGATGAAATTATATTGAGCACACACTAAACTGTCCTAAGCTACATTCTCTCTGGGCTATTTCAGGCAGAACTATTATGAATTACCAATGAGAAAATAGGAGGGTTTCGTGGTGCCTGCCTTCACCCAAGGGTCTTTTACAGGCATAGTCCTGGGCTGAATCACACCACTGCTGAAATGTGCTTGCAGTCTGAATAAGCATTAACAGATGAGTAGAAACACCGACTGCTACTGAAGCTATACAGGTTAGAGCAAGCAGAAGGGACAGTGCCTTCCTAAGTTTTTGCTTGCGGACTACTAAACAGTAATGTGCCTCATGCTGGGAAATGCCATCTATCAAGTATGTAGGGAAGGAGAGCTTTGCTGTAGCCAGGGATTGTGCAACTTGGAGGTAGGATGAAGCACCAAGCCTGCAATTCACTAACTTGCCATAAATTACTTGATTTGTGAACCACAAAGGTTCGCTGGAAAAGGAACTGGACCAGGATCCTGGTAGTATATCCTACTTCTGGCACCTTTTTTGACTTGATTAAGTAGGTTTTGGCAAATACAATCTTTGTTTCAGTTTCCCACCTTTATTTATTGCACTATTTTATGCAAAAGTAACCTTGTGAAAAGCATTTTCAAACCTACCAACCCAGCACTCTGCAGAAGAGCAGATGGTTTAACCATCCCAGCTGGAATCTGATTAGAACCTCAGTGTCAATGAACCCAACTACATAACACACTGATGCACTGTAACGAGCTCATTTTTATGTCAAATCACAGGGATCCTGACTGAAGCACCTATAGCACTGGGTATTTTCATACTGCAACAGCAATTCATTACTGACAGCTACTAAATCACCATTATGACTTCCTAAGACAAAGAAGCAATTTCTTTATGTCAACTATTGGTGTGGGGCAGTTGGTTCACATGCATCCTGCCAGCAATATTGTACACATGATTTGACTTGAGACTGCACAATCACAAAACATAGTTATTAAACAAAAACATTGTCATGGCTCTTGCAAGGAAAGATTGCTAACATAGCAATACATGAATAGATGCATCTTTTTATGTATTTTACTGGCAATCTTAGTTAGAAGCTAATGCCTCATATAATTACACTATAATTTGTTTACTTGAACTGATAACCTTTCTAATCAAATTTATGAGGTATTTATTAATTTTCTGTGAGGCAGCGAAAGACAGTCTGTGATTCTCTTGAAGTTGGACAATTAAAATTAATGGGTTTTTATTTCCATGTGCTGTGAATTCAGCTAACAGACTATCTAGCTCCAAGTTCAATCCTGCCTCAAATGTTTTTACATGTTTTGCTTTCTCGTCTGCATCTTACTTAGTAAACAACTATTTTTCTTCTTACCAAGAATAATACAAGATCCATGGTGGTGAACTTTATCCTAAATAAGGTCAGGAACTTTTTGCTTTCACTATCACTTAAGATCACAATTAGGGTAGTATTTGAGTCCTCTAAGATTACAGTGTAACAGCTGACTCCCTCACAAACTCAACTGATGGACTAAGATTCATTTTGAACTCCTAGTTAGTGTGGAATAATTTTTGAGACGTACTTCTCCAATTCTGAAAACATACTCTATCAACCACCTGATCAAATGCTTCCCATCTCTTTATTAAATTAAAATTTTCTTTTCCACTTGCATTGGTGGCCAAAAACCTGAGAAATGTGTAAAAGATAATTGTACATCAAGTTAAAGGCATCTGGCTCACTTTAAGCATGAAAAAATTAAACTCAGCTTCATTTTGGTAAACATAGAACTGACACATGGGAAAGCTAGCATCAAAACTCTCATTCTAATCATGCTGTTGTGCAGGTACACACACTGCATAGGTCAAAGTTATTTTAAAGGCTGTATGAATATACTTGCACATGCGAAGAGAGGCAGAAGGAGTGCTATCTTTCATTTCTGCCTCACAAAAGGACAGCCTGAAAGGTTGTTTGTATTTTTCCCAGCTCAATTCCTTATTTTTAACATCAGAAACATTCATTATCACTATCTCCTGTTTTTCAGATGCTTCCGTTGAAGAACATTGATGTGAATTGACAGTAGCCGTAACCATTAACTGAAAGAAGAAGTCAAATCAAACAAAAAAGACTGGTAATTTAGATGTTAACAAAGGCAAATAATAAAGAGTTCTGACAATGCCTAATCAAAGAATAAACACTTCTCTAATAATTTATGTTGCAATATAAACTTTCTGCAGGTTTATGAAACAAATATGGAAAGCGAAGCAAAGGACAAGTGAAATATTAATGGCTCAGACAATTTAAAATGGAAAAATACTATAAAGAGGACAATATACTCAAAGTTTTTTCAGGTAATGGACTAATGACTTTAAACTACTACTGGCACTGATATACAGAAAAAGAGATTAAGTAGCTCATGTTCTTCATGAAAATCTGACTTGATTAAAAGATGTTTCTAAACCTAAATCAACCTATTTCAAAGAATTAATATTTCATTAGCTCTCAGTACTAACAGTGAAGGAAAATTCCTGAGGTGAAATGCTAGTTCCACCACTTTTGTGCAAAGTAGTAGCCAACCACCAGGGTCAAGATTTTGTTCCATCTATATAAAATGCTATTTGAAGAAGCCTTTTTCCAGTTTAGCTGTGCTTAGCAGCTCTGAAAATAATAGAATCGTGGAATTGGTCAGGTTGGAAAAGACCTTTAAGATCATCAAGGCCAACCATTAACCCAGCACTGCCAAGTCCANCCACTTGCCAGACTATGCCTCTGGGTAGACACACACTAGTCTTTAAGCTAGGTTCAGAAGAACACTTTCAAAACAAACCTTCTCATCTCCCTTAGTCACTGTGCTCTCCTTCATTATCATCAAAATACCTCCAAGTGAGAAGCTACCTTCCTTTACAATTAAACCAGTAAAAATGGAAGTTAAGAACGACACCTAGTATGTTCTAGCCACAACCAGTTTAGTCCCTGGGATCAGACTAGACCTGGTTTAAAGCCAAAAAAAGTGGAACATGGACATCAGATTCTCAGCAACTACTGTTTTGACCTACAGGCCCACTCTACTGTTCACACTATTTGCTAACTTAGACATAGCCTTTGTCTCCACTCCCCCACCTGTGAACACAGGGATAATAATAATTAACTTCTTCATACCTAATGGAGGTGACAGAGTGACCGATTAGCTAGTGAGTATGCAGCACTCTGAAAATGTGCAGTGCTATGTAACCATTCTCTCTAGTTATAAATACTCTTGTGCTGTTAGTGTCCAAAAAGAGAGCAGTGTGAAAACAAGAATCAATATAGAACATCCTTGGTCTCTCTACAGTAAAACTTTGTTCCAGTTGATTAAGCCACTCTGCTTAAGACCATGGCAGGTTTATTTCATAAAAGTTAATAATAATCTGACATGCCCACTCAAAGTACATGCATTGATTTTAGTTAGGATGCTGTTAAGTCGGAGTCTGCCCTTTTATATAGTAAAAGCTTTTCTAGGCCTTAAAAGGTTATTCAATATTTATCAATCAAGATCAAAAAAACCCCAAGAAAAATTAACTGGCTCCTCAATACACACAACAGAAGCAACAAATACCTGCCACTCTTTTTGTGCATCTCCTACTTACCTATTCTTGCTTAATAGAACTGAAGATAATGTAAGGAATTTATGGATATTTACTTTTGAGACAGCCATTTTGTTAATTACTATCTTTATGTATCTTTTTGGCACTGTATTTAAGCTTTCAGAGTCTTGGCAGTAATGCAATAGTCTATTGTGAACTTGAATTTGTGGACTCCTGAAGCTGAGGCAGAAGATGACAGGACAATGCACATGCTATTACAAAAGTTCATCCGTTAGGTATGCAAGGAGAACATACTTTCTACCTGCAAACTAGGGCTCTGAACTATGGCTTTAACTCAGGCTACTGATGTGTACTCCACTGCTGTTTGTAGGAATTGCATTGATTATCCTCAGTGGGGCTTTTGTGGATGGCTGAGAGACAGGTTGCCCTCCCATCAAAAAGAGAAGAAAGAATGACTTGGAATTTAGGCCCAACTCCACAAGTGCAAAGATTTTACATCTGTGCTCTGCTGCTCTATATTTCTACTGAGCAAAATCTATACTTCCTCAGTTTTTGACATTTAAGTTCCCCAGCTGTTCAGGATTTTCCTTCTGACTTACTCAAAAGCACCCCTGCTGTTGGCAAAACCAAGGACTAGCTGCCACAATTTGTAAGTGCCAATGGAGTCTGTAAATTAAACATCTCCTTACCTCTCAGAAGGGCTCATCTGACCGATTAGTCTACCCGAGCAAGCCTAGCATAAAGTGTCAGGATATTCTCTCTGCTTCAAAACACACCCAGAGGAGGAAATAACCCCTTCCACTTCAAACAGCTTACTGTTCAGCAAAGTCATGCAGGACATGGAAAAACTTTATTTTCTCTTGTTTGGCCAATTCTGTTCAAACTTACAACTTCAACCTCTCAAGAAAGGTCTCTCAAGCCTACACTGCCACGTATCTTCCATCCATGTGCTGGAAAGAAGGAAGCATCATCAGATAAAGGGAACAAAACCAGATCATGTTCTCACCCTTTAATGAAAGGTAGTCTCAGCTTCCGATCCTGCCAGTTCTGCCTAATTACACACACTTAATCACCTTATTCTGCCTGGGCTTCTAAATCAGGTCAATGGGCAACTAAGTTAGGCACTGAAGTGCTCACCAGCAGAGGACCTAGTTCTCTCCAGGAATCCTGCAATCTCTTCGAACACATTCTTAACTTACACAGTGTGGCATGATGGGGGTGAACATACGCAGTCAGGTATGCAAGCTTGCTGAGAGCTGCAGTGTGAGAAGGGAGTATCTGAAGAAGCTAGATGTACTGCAAATAAATTAATGAATTTCAATACCTTTAAACAGACATTTAGAGGGAAGAGTGACAGGATCTTTCATACACATGTTCAAAAATATTAGTCAGAATTACTTCCAAATACCAGTATGACTGCACAGTTTAGACCAAATGTAACCGCACATTCAAATATGTCTCACAGCAAGGTTTTTCAGAACAAATGAACTACTGGCACCACCAAAAATATCAGTACCTGACTCTACGTGACAGAAAAGAATGAAAAGGAACTTGTATAAATAGTCTCTTTTTATGGAATTGTAACAAGATGTTCCCAGGATATTTAAATGTGAAGCTTAGTTCAGACATTTGGTGGAGTACTGGATAAGACACAACAATCTTACTACTCCTAGGCAAGCATTTCCAGTCCAATGTAAACTAAAACCTACCTCTTTGGTAGCTTTGGTAACGCAGGCTCTTATCCATCTCAGTCTATAAACTGGGTGACGCACTAGAGGGAGAACAGCATCATTTACGAGAGTAGCATCTCCTGCCTTTCTCCTTCCCCTACTTGAAAATTGAGTTTTAGTATGACACTTTTCCAGATAGAAAAACTATTGTGTGAATGTAAGATAATGATCCACAAAGTCCTCAGTTGAAGGCAAACTCCTTATCATTTAGAAACAGAATCATGCAGCAGGATCCAAACTGTAATGATTATTTTAAGTGGATCACAGAAAAATACCAAAGTTGGTGAGGTGCAGTCATTCCCTGGTAATTCACAGCATCAAAAGCACTACAAAATACATGGGACAAAACCAACCAACCAAACCCTAGATCAGCCTGAATCATCATTTTGCTTGAGAAATGATGGTGAATGTGAATTCATTAATTGATCCAAGAATAAAGCCTGGTGTCATTTCCAGCATTCTTCTGAAATGTTTGTAGAACTATAATTACAATGATATTACTGGAAAGAGAAGGCGGCTCACGATACTTATTGTTGCAAAGATATCATTAGCTTAAGAAGAGGAAATACTCCTAGGTGACATTTATGTCACAACACAGAATTGCAATAATCTGCATTATCACAAAAAACAATATACCTTGCTTGCTGATGGACTTAAAGAGCTGCCTCAAATTCAGAGCAAAATTACTGTGAAAGCAACGAACTTTGGAATTTGCATTATCAATTTGTTACGGAGGTCTTCTGCTTCAAAAAGACTTGGAAGGGAATCCCTTCCCACACCCCTCCCAGTGAAAAGGGATTTATCAGTAAAACAATTGAGTCAGAAGGGGGAATAACAGAAAAGTAAAACATTCATTTATAACTGCAAACCTAAATATAAAAAATCATTTCTAGACTTCCTCATTACAGTCTTCTCAATGAAGGAAACCTGAGATATTCCAAGGTACTTCATCACAGAGCAAGACATACAGGAAAACTAACAAGCTCACTATACTTGGCTGCACGTAGAATGCACACCAAAAGCTCTAAGATTTTCTCCACTTCAGTTCCATAACATGGAAGGGCTTTTGCTTGTTTTGCCTTTTTTGTGGGGTTGTTTGTTGTTGTTGCTTTTTGTCTTTGTTGTGTTGTGGGGGGTTTTTTAAACATACCTTATTCTGTGTGGGGAGGGGTAAGACTGAAACACAAATCTTTGTAGGAAGCCAAGGCCTTATCACAATTAAGAAGGCTACTAAGAAAAGACAGACAAAAAGATAATCCAGTATTCAAAGGCTTTTGCTTTCCTTTCATCAACTGGTTTTCACAAAGAAAGGAAAGAAAACAGTATAGCCCCAAACATCTGATTCAACTAATAGCCATTAGTGGAATCATCTAAGGAGATCTTGGGAACAACTTGCCATCATTTGCTTTTTCAGGGCAAGATGCAAAGAAATTCTACAGGTTGAGGGCTGAGAAGACTACTCAAAAATAATATTAAAAAACCCAAATCAAAACAAACCACCAAAAAACCCACACAGGGCTATGAAAAACAGAAAAAGCAAAAGTTCATTTTCAGAAAATAACAGCAAAGAGCCAAGCATGACTACCGGATGGGTCTCAATTGCTGAGGTCCAGCCCTCCTCAAGGATTTCACTGCCTAGTTACCACAAGAATAGTGAGCAGCAGTTTTACATTAAAAGAGAGATCTACTGATGGGCCAAGGTTCCCATTCCAGTGCAGCCTGACAAATGTCCCATCTCTCCCAAAATGAGCTGCATGAGATCTTTTACTGTAAGACTACACCAATACCTTCATTCTTTCCTGTAGCACAGCAAACAGACAGAGCTAAGGTGTGCATCACAGCCTCATGCTTCACTCTCCCAGACATCACAGTCATCAGTGGACACTAAAGCAGCAGAAGCTTTAGGGTACTGGAGATGGGATACTGGAGACATGGTGCACCCCACCAGTCAGCTATACGGTACAGGCTTCCATTCAAACACTAGCTAGGAGGGGGGTTCCTACAGAAAGCAAGAAAGCAGTGGGAATAGGATTACCTGTTGCTCTGCACCTGAACCTGTGTCCCTCCTCACCATCCCCACCAGTCCTCTAAGACAAGGCACCAGCCCCACTAGCAGGCATGAGCTTACTCCAGAGTGAAGTCCTGCCAGCTTTGGTCTCTCCCAGGAGGCAAGACAGGAGCCAGCTGCTCTGACACTTCAGCACCTGATCTGAGCATGGCAGGGCTATAGACCAGCAGTCTGTGCAATACTTCCTTACCCCCCACCTTTTCACCTGACCTCCGGGTAACCTTGACTGAACAGACTGTCTGTTCTAAAAAGCTATTTGTATATATTTTAGAACACACATATTTGGTGCACAGTACCATTGTAGAGAGCCATCGGTCTTTCACATCTCTTTCTTTCATGGATGTACACAGAGAGGATTAACCCTCACCTTTGCAAATATTATTTTGGCTTTGCAGCACACTTCGGTAGTGATGACTGTTGAGAGGGGAGAGGAAGAGAGTATTTTTTCCTTCTGTTACTTTTTTTGATCTATAAATAATTTGTCTTGTGCAAACATAATTTGTTGGCACTAGACAGGGCATCTTAAGCACTGGGCAAAACAACTGAGTTTGTGACCACACCCAAGTGTCACACGCATTCCACAACCTCTCTGGGCAGCCTGTTCCAGTGCTCTGTCACCCTCAAAGTGAAGAAGTCTTTTCTCACGTTGAGATGGAACTTCCTGTGTTTCAGTCTGTGGCCATTGCCCCTTGTCCTGTCGCTCAGCACCACTGAGAAGAGTCTGTCCCCATACTCTTGACATGCACCCTTTAGATATTCATAAGCATTGATAAGATGACCTCTCAGTCTTCTCCAGACTAAACAGACCCAACTCTTTCAGCCTTTCCTCATATGAGATATGATCCTCGTCCCCTAATCATCCTTGCAGACCTCCACTAGACTCTGCCTTGGAGTTCCCTATCTTTCTTGAACTGGAGAGCCTGGAACTGGACACAATAATCCAGATGTGGCCTCACCAGGGCAGAGTATGGGGGAAGATAACATCCCTTGAACTGCTGGCCATGGTCTTCTTATCCCTTATCAGCATGTTTTGGTACTGGTCTGGGCTTATGTGCACAGCTAGCATCATGCACCTACTTCACACATGGTGTTAGAGCATTGCCAGAGTGCGCGTATCCAAGTTGGAGGGTTTCAATCCTGCTGTGTCTACTCAGTTGATAATGATTTGCCTAATTGCTGAAACCAGAACTGCCCTACTTTGCATAATGATGCTGACATTGCTGGGGTACTGACACTGGATTGGGTCTGGAGGGCCCTTAGACTACAATCAACTGCTTGAAGCTACAGCCTACCTCCGTCCTGTAGATGTTCAGGTATCAGCTGGAAGACAGCCCTATACTACCCAACACAGCCCACAACGCAGGGTAACAAGCTACCCTGTTCTCATCCCCACCAGACAGACTTCAGCAGCAAAGCTGCTACTCCCCAAGAAGCATGCTGGCACACTGCTACTGGAAGATCTCTGAACTGCAGAACTAAGATTTTCACTGATTTCCCCTCAGGTACCCAGTCACAGTGGTTCAGGAGCATCTACAAAACAATTCTTCATACACCCATAAGCAACTGATGAGTGAGTGGCAGCACAGTGAAATATGAATCCCATGAGATTCCCCACACGCTAATAAAAGGTCTGGGCAAACTGGTGACACTGCGGATCTATGGTCTGCAAGATGCTGCTGCAGCATGATCACTGTACTTCACAGAACGGTTGAGGTTGGAAGGGACCTCTGGAGGTCATTTGGTCCAACACCCTGCTCAAGCAGAGCCACCTACAATAAGCTGCTATGTCTAGATGGCTCTGCAGTATCTCTTAAGAATGGAGACTCCACAACCTCTCTGGGCAACCTATGCCAGTGTTTGGTCACCCTCACAGTGAAAAGTGTTTCCTCATGTTCAGGAGGAATCTCCCATGTTTCAGTTTGTGCCACTGCCTCTGGTCCTGTCACTGGGCACCAATGAAAAGAGCCTGGCTCGGTCCTCTTTGGACCCTTCCATCAAGTATTTATATAAATAGACAAGATCCTTCCCTGAGGCTTTTATTCTCCACACTGAACATTCCCAGCTCTCAGCCTTTCCTCACAGTAGATATATTCAAGTCGCTTCATCACCTTAGGCACTTTTTGCTGGACTCTCTCCAGAAGTACCATGCGTCCCTCTTGTACTGGGAAGCCTAACTTCAAACTCACTGCCCACCAGGCAGAATAAGAGGTCTAGGTACTCTACGAGATGAAGAAACTTTTTTTCCAGGGCGTACAGGAATTCAGGGTACATCTGTGTCAGCGCAGAGTCAAGTCCTGCCCATGCTTCAGCTGTGGTAGTACGCATCTAAAAATTATGCAAAAACCTGCTGGTCTCTACAATTACATAAGACAATGCAGTTGCACAAGTAAGTAGTGGTCCCATGGGCCTCAAATTGTCATCTTAGGATGATTAAGTCTGTCCATCAAAGTCTGAAAGCTAGATGATGCTAAGTGGGAGATGGTATCCTGTAAGCATCCCAGACTCTTCAAAGTCTCGGAACATCCACTTCCTCCTTGATAACAAGGAGCACTCAGCTTCTAAGGATGGACCCAGTCCCACTGCAGAAGATCCAGAACTCTTTACAGCAGGCCTCTAGAGCCAATGTTTGTCAAGGTGCAATCTGAAGATGTTTTCGTATTTCACAGAAGTGCTAAGCAGCTGCTGCCAGCATTCACCAAGCACTGACCCTTACACAAAAGCACTGGCATATAGTCATACAGTGCTCATAAGGTGGATGAGCCATGACCACGGTGCACGCAGTAAGTATACAGGAGAAGCCTGCAGGTACCCTGAGGCATAGGCACAGACAGCTGTAATAGCTGTTCTGCTACAGTGCACTCTATTCGGATGCGAGCAAGTCCCTTCGAATAGATCAAGGGGCTTGCTCAAATGCATTTAATGGGAATAACAACAGCAAAGTTGTACATGGGCCTAAAGTACGCTCCATGAGACAAATTACTCTGAATCTTGCAAATTATAAATTATATTACCTAAACACCCCACACTTATTATCCTGACACCCAGTTTGAAGAACATTTCTGGTCCATACCAGAAGAAAACAGAACCACCTAGAGGTGAACTGGACAGATAAAGAATACAAGACAGGGTTTCACTCTGGGCATTAGTCACAGGATTTATGAGGAAGAGGGAGTTGCAGAGTTTAGACAATTTTCATTGTTAGAAAAGGAGGAAAAACATTAAGAAAGGCTGGCTGGCCAGAGAGGTCACAGTATCATTGGACTATTGAAAGTGAAGAAAGGGTGGCAGGGGTAGTGCATTTATTTAGCAGAAAAATCAAAATAAGATTAAAATTAAATAATCTAATTAAATGGAGAAATTAAACTGTCTGTACAAATGTTCTAGATGCCTAAGTGATAAACTCATGGAATTGCTCAGGAGGTATAACTGATGCGAAGATTTACACAAGTCAAGGTTCAGTGATTAGCTTTTTTTATATTTCAGAATTGGCTTGCAGCCACTGATCTTTAAGATTTAGGTTTAAATTCTAAGAGAGGAAAAATTGACACAAAAGCCGGTGCTGTGGCAGATGACTAAGGCACAGCTAACGTGAAAGACAACTGAGTGGGGCTTGTCCTTCCCTTTTAATGAAAAGAGAAGGAGGTATAATCTCCCAGGACCATGTAACTGATGCTAAAGATCTACAGCAAACTGCTTTTGTATTTCTGCAAGGTTACAAACTGTAATCTCTAAACCAGAAAAGCACCACACAGAAATACTTCTTAAGAAAAAGAACATGTGGCAGAACTACAGTCAAAAGTAACTGCAGGAGCATGTGATTACAACTCAATACTATTTACTATGTGTAAACAAAAGAAGCCCAACACCAGTAGCAGAGATATGTTTAGGTACGTCATGTTTTATGAGAGCTACTTCAGCAAAAGCTGACAGAATTACAAGTGTAAATAACTGGATTTAGATTTAAAACAAGAACAACTGGGATTAATTTCAGAACATTTTATGAAATAGCATAGACAGCCTCAATTCTACAAAACAAGGAAAGATGAAAAGTAACAAAAGCAGCCTGTATAGGAGGGGAAGTAAAAGGAGAAAATTAGAACGCATAAGCCAAAATTCTGGGAAATTTCACAAATTGTTCATAGAGTCAAATGAAGAACCCCAGGGCTCCACATGAGACCTACTTTTCTTTTTTTATTAAAAAAAAAAAGAAAAAAAAAATCACTAAACACTTAAACCCACATTGGTCCCTCATCAAACCGCTGTGGTAAACACTTAAGATTCATTAACATGGAAAAACCATACATAATTTGCAAATATTTCTGTTTTGGTTTTAGGGAAACACAGACCACATTTGCGATGTTAGTGAAAGAGTTTCAACTGTAGCAGCCACTGAAGATAAACATTACAGAGGCTTTACTAATGTTAGAACATTGCCACTCAGCAGGTCCAGATACGTCTTACCAAAGAGTTTTAGGACTGGCTAGGAAGTCACCCTGCCTTGTAACTCCTGAAATATCACCCCAAAAACCCCAAAGAATGGAAAAGGGAAAGAGTGCATACAAAGAACTATGCAGTTACATTTCAGATGGTTTGCTGTACAAAGTCAGTGGTTTGAGGAACTAGGCATCTGCTAAGCAACTGATCTGGTGGCAGACAACAAAACATAGTATGCATTAAATAACAGTTATTTAAACAGTAAGTATTAAATTACATAGACACAAATCCTCAACAGACAGCTGTCTACCAAACAGGATCCCAGTGATATTAAGATTGGGGTAAGAAACTTAAATATCTTCACCCATGAGATAGAATAGAAACATAAAATCATTACTGAGAGTACTTGCAGCTGACAAAAGCTGTGGACTAGTAAAATAAGAGGAGGATATGATGCTGAAAAGTAATTAGAATAACCTGCAAACCAGAAATAGGCAAAGACTGTGCATCTGAATACTGTTAAATGTAAGCTTGTCAAACAATGAATGAACCAAGCCTGAAAAGCAATTATTTAGATGACTATTTGAGTTACCGCAGATAGTCATCTAAACACTAATAGTTTAATGCCATGGCTCAGAATGCTGTTGCATTCCTTGAACACACCTCAGTAGAGGTATCCCAACTAGCAGAAGAGAAATTTCACTCCTGTATTTGTAATAGAAAGTATATACACATCAGTGTTCAATTCTCATTGTCTGTACTTCAAAAATTATGTTGAAGAGTTGGAAAGGAGTAGGAAGGCAGTTACAAGAATGATTCAAGGATTAGAAAATCTACTCTACAGTTAGGATTGAACTATCCAGACTGAGACACAAACAGGGGACATTGGAGTATTTTCTTTTTGTCTTTCAAATTGTTAATAAATGTAACATTCAAGGTGATGCATTTAAACCACGAGTAGCATCGTTATTTTATTTCTTATACTTCATCTAATGTCAGAAAATAAATAATAATAAATATAATAAAGAGACAGGTTATCAGACAGGTTGCTGGTGTTTTGTGGAACAGCTGTGTATTTTGGTTGAAAAAACACCCCAACTCCAAAAACGAGACCAGCCTGAGAGCTATTGAGCACAGTGATATATACAATTAATGTCACTGTACCCAAACTACAGTCTAGATTGGTAGGTTGAAATGTTGTTTTAAAAAAACCAGATATACTAAATCAACACATAAACATTTGTCTTGCTTATGGCTCTGTTCTGACTACTTCCCAGAGTCCTGGCTCTCTGTGTAAAATAAAAAAAACCAAAACAACCTGCAAACAAATGGAAAAGTATTAGAGAATTGTGTGTCACTATGCTGAAGTAGCTTGGTATCACGTAAACAAGACAAATAAAACACACAGACACAGAAGGTGATGACTTGTTTCTCCAGCTATGGATTATTCCAGAAAATATCGTCCTTGGAGATACAAACAACTAAAATATAAAGCAAAGGCATTACAAAGTACTGTCATGGTGGGTTTTTTTCCTTTTTTTAAAGCTATTCTAGCATAAGAATGTGCCCTAACAGCTTGACAAGTCATATATACACACTAACATTGCATGTTTACCAATAAAAATAACACCTTATTTTGCCTTTTTTAAACAAAAGACATACATATTCACCTGTTTTACTGGTTTTATATTATTTAATGCAAAAACTCCACAGACAAAAAAAGCAATGTAAAAATTTAAATACAATGCCCCTCACTTTACTACATGAAATTGTGGACCAAGAAAGTCTGTAAATCAAAGGATTCAGTCAATGTATTTTCTGAGAACAACCAAATGAAAACTCCACCAACAAAACAAACATGCTTGTAATTTTTTTTTAAAAGATACAGGCACAAGAATGCCTGTACCCAGAGAATGCTTGTGTCAGAAATTACTTCAAGGGAAACAACTTAAAAGACATACATAGTGACTTTACTGTTCAATGTCAGGGGTTTGCATTTTTCATTAGGAGTACAGCCACAATTAAGCTGTTAGCAAATTCTGTTCATGTTGTTTATCTGGTTTTGGTTCAAAGGCGAGAATCCTTAAAGATTATCATAAGTCTAGTTCTTAACCTTAACTAGATTTAATAATTAATAGTAGCGTATTACTCTGTTGTACAGCTAAACACAGAGCAAAACCACAGTGAATCAGAATTCATTATTATCATGTCTTGCAGATAAGAAGCAAGAATGAATGCAATTAAATAAATAAACTCCAACAGAAAAAAAAATATTCTGGGCAAATAATGTTTCTAGATTCTTATGATCGCAGATGGTATTAAAACCCAAGCTTAAATGATCACAAGCCAAACCATCTTTAAAAGTAAAATATTACTGATGCTAACATCAGAAGCAGATCAAACATGCTATTAGTCAATTTACTCAAATTCAGTAATTCCAATGAATCTTAGTCCTGTTTATAGAAAATACTCAATGTTACATTTTGATGAAAACAAATTTAGTCCTGAATTGTTCACTTTGCCTTTCTATGAAATCAGCTGCTAAACCAGGAGACACTGTCTTCTAAGTGAAATCAATCTTTTCATGGATCAGAGCAAATGTTTATTATCTCCTTTTTATTTACTATTTCAATGCTGAGATAAAGAGAGACCATGAAGAAACTGTACCAACAAAAAACATCTCATGCTATTACTACTCAACATTCTTTCTCACCAAGAACAACAGAAGTACACTCAGGTGCATTTTCAGAGGACATAAATAAAAATAAGGTGTTGTTCCATTGAGCAATCAGCTTGGGAAGAGGTATAGCATCTTTAATCCCAGGAAATGACTTCTTACTAAAGCACTCTAATCATAGAATCACAGAATAGTTTGGGTTGGAAGGGATCTTCAAAGATCATCTAGTTGTCCCCAGGCATTGACATCTTTCACTAGACCAGGTTGCCCAAAGCCCCATCCAACTTGGCCTCGAACACTTCCAGTGAGGGGGCATCCACAGCTTCTCTGGGCAACCTGTTCCAGTGTCTCACCATCCTTGTAGTGAAAAATTTCTCCCTTACACCCAATCTAAACCTACCCTTTTCAGTTTAAAATCATTGCCCCTTGTCCTATCACTACAGGCCCTGTTAAAAAGTCTCTCTTGTCTTTTTTATACACCCCTTTTAGGTACTGGAAGGCTGCTATAAGGTCTCCCTGGAGCCTCCTCTTCTCCAGGCTGAACAACCCCAACTCTCTCAGCCTGTCTTCACAGGAGAGATGCTCCAGCCCTCTGGTCATCCCTGTGACCTTCCTCTGGACTCACCAACAATTCCACAGCTTTCTTGTACCGTCCCCAGAGCTGGATGCAGTGCTCCAGGTGGGGTCTCAAAAGAGCAGAGCAGCATCACCTCCCTTGATCTGCTGCTCACGCTTCTTTTGATGCAGCCCAGGATATGACTGGCTTTCTGGGCTGCAAGTGCATATTGCCGGCTCATGTCCAATTTTTCATCTCACGTCCTCCACAGGGCTGCTCTCAATCCATTCATCCTGCAGTCTGTATTAATGTCAGACATTGCCCTGACCCAGGGGCAATGCACCCAGGACCTTGCACTTCACCTTGCTGGACTTCATGGTGTTCACATAGACCCACTCCTCAAGCCCGTCAAGGTCCCTCTGGATGGCATCCCTTTCCTCAAGTGTACCAACTGCAGTACTCAGCTCGGTGCCATCTGGAAATCTGCTGAGGGTGCAAATCAATACCACCATCTACGTCATAATGAATATATTAACAGTACAATCCCTTGAGGGACACTACTCTTACTTGTTTCCATTGGACACTGAGCCACTGACCATAATTCTTTGGATGCAGCCATCAAGTCAATTCCTTATCCATCTAACAGTCCATCTATCAAACCCATATCTCTCCAGTTTAGCAGTAAGAACGTTGTGGGGGCATGCATCAAAGGCCTTACAAAAGCCTAGATAGATGACATCCATAGCTCTTCCTTTGTCCACTGATGCAGTTATTCCATCATAGAAGGTCACTAGATTAGTCAGGCACAATTTATCCTTGGTGAAGCCATGCTGGCCATCTCTAATCACCTCCCTGTTTTCCAGAGGTTTCAACATATCTTCCAAAAGGATCTGTTCCATGATCCTAAGGCTAAAGCTAAGTTGTGGCCTGAGTTTTGGCACGAGTTTTAGTGTTGCCAAAGATGTTTCCCCATCTTGAAGGATTAAAAAAAGTTTCACAGATCAGAAGTGTTTCTCATGGAGGATTTACATTAAATCCTGTTGGCATGATGTCCAACACTTGTAACTTCCCAGATGAAAGCGCCCCACAAAAATTCACTTAAAAGGAGACTTCATGGATTAGGGCAATGGTAGTGAGATAAACGGACTTTGATCTCTAAATATCTTTTTCAATAATGGGCCAGGCCAGCAGTGTTCAAAAGTCAGTCAGACAGCTGTTTGGTGGCCTGTACTCTGAGATAAGCTACTGATCTCGTCATTGTTAATGATGACGAGGTGGATACTTCATAACCACCCTGAATAAAAACTGTCAGCCTCAGGATAGGAGAGGTTAAATCAGCATGAAGACTATCACCCTTTTGAAAAATACTTCTAAGTGTCATGTTCCATCAACATACAAACATGAAATGAAAGGGAGCAAAAGAGAATTTAACCAGAGATATTTAAATATGTGTAAGACCATGTGTTTTCTTATTTGGGCTTTTTTCCTCAGAACAATGATACAATATCTTGGTTTCTAGGCTACTATTATTTCCTTTTTACAAATAAACAAAAAAAAAAGTAGAAGCGAGAAGTATTTTAAGAATCATTATTTTCTCTCCTGAAAGGTCAACTGAGTTAAAGCAAATTATGTTTTAAGAAAGGAGTATTTTTGGTGTTTTGTTGTTGTTGTTTTTTAACTTGTTCGTTTTTGCAAATCACTTTTGAAACTATATGTGTTGAGTTTGCATGGCAAGGTTTTGGTAGTGGGGGGGCTACAGGGGTGGCTTCTGTGAGAA
>VXBL01001257.1:58795-73377 GCA_013400195.1 Aramus guarauna
CCGCTTCCAGAAACCACCCTTCGGGGATGAGAGAAAATTCTCCGTAACATGACACCTCCCGGCCTGCTGCTTCTCTCCAGATGTCGGTGCTGACGAGGGGTAGGTTGAGCTCGGGGCTGGATGAAGGCTTGTCCAGAGCTTATTCTTCCTCCGGCTGGAGGGGGCGGACAGAGGCTGAAGAGGTGGGAAGGTGCCACGGCAGCTGCCGGGACAAGAGTGACACAGCGGCCCCCTGCTAGGCGCTGTGGAGATGGCTCCTCTCACCAGCACACTTTGTCAGTGAGGTGTCTGCTGTGGGCAGCAGGCCGTGCGGTGAGGTGTCTGCTGTGGGCAGCAGGTGCTGTGGGTGAGATGGCCGCCGTGGGCAGCAGGCCCTGGTGCTGACAGTGCAGGCAAGCGGGACAGAAGAGGTAAAGGGAGACTTCTGCCCTCCATCACCCTGCGGTTCCCTCCCCTGCGCTGCACCATATCACCCCCCATCCCCTCTTCTGCCAGCCCTGGGCCTCAGTGGCTGATTTAAATCTGCATGGAACTCTTTCGATTTTGTTGGGTTTTTTTCTTGAGTTAGTTTGCTGTTAGTTTAGAGAATTGCATTGGATTCCCAAAGGTTCGGATGACCAGTCAAGCCTGCTCAAGGGAAATGGCCAGGAGGCACAGGGTGGTCCAGACCACCCTTTCCATGGCAATTAGCCACTGGATCAGCCACATCAGCCAAAAGTCACTGGATCAGCTGCATCAGCCATGGGGTCTGCACAGGTCTGGTGGAACAGGATCATAAATCCCAGACCCACTTGACATAGCTGTATGACACAAATTATATCATGAGACTGGTAGAGTATGAGTTGATACCACAGTACTACAGCAGCTCAGTAAAAAGAGATACTTAACTATTCAATATTAGCACCTGCTGTCTCTGTGATGGCTTTTGTCCTATTGTCTATGTACTGTTTTTGTCAAGAAATGGATGCCAATTATGTGTCCAGGCTATTGTATTTTTATTATTTATTAACTACATAGATTAAAATCTTCTCCCAAAAGTTTCAGCAAAGTCTGTGATAGAGTGTTCCTCCCAGGATCTGGTCTGTGGGATACTATTCCTCCTCCTCTGTGACCTAAATTATAAAGCTGTGTTTTGGCAGTATAGGAATACTGCTGTTTCTGTCAGCCTTTTATATTTATTTCTTATGTTCTTCACATGCAAGCACATTTTTCTTTCAGCTTCTTGAGTTAGCATTTTTTACAAGGCAGCTTTTATTCTTTATGGGGTTTCTATTTTTGTGCAACTCCAAAATAAGTTACTCTTAGCTATTTCATCATGCATACTTACTAACCTATAGAGACTTTGTATATTATTTAGTTCACTTGCAGTCAGTAGGACATCTCATGCTTTGCTGGGTTATAAGTGTTAATGACATTAGATGTTTGGATTATTTATCTAAGACCTCAAGCATTCTTTTCCTATTCTAACTTTTACTCTTCTTCTACAATCTGCTCTTTGGTATATGCTACCTAATTCTGATTTCATTCAAATTTCACAGTATTGTAATTCTATCATATTCAGTGGAATGACATTGTTTTTCATCATCATATGCAGTACATCAGACCCTGAGCTACCTTTAAGATGTTCAACATACAGGCTGTAATGGTGTGAATCCTTCAGTTTGTTCAGTGGATATTTCATCGTACATCCTCAGCAATAGTCTTAACCATTAGAATCATAGAATCATAGAATCGTCTAGGTTGGAAAAGACCTTTAAGATCATCAAGTCCAACCGCTAACCTAACCTTGCCATCCCACCACTAAACCATGTCCTTAAGGACCTCATCTATCCTTCTTTTAAATACCTCCAGGGACGGGGACTCAACCACCTCCCTGGGCAGCCCATTCCAGTGCCTGACAACCCTTTCTGTGAAGAAATTTTTCCTGATGTCTAACCTAAACCTGCCCTGGCGCAACTTTAGACCATTCCCCCTGGTCGTATTGCTTGTTACCAGGGAGAAGAGGCCGACCCCCACCTCACTACAACCTCCTTTCAGGTAGTTGTAGAGGGCGATAAGGTCTTCCCTCAGCCTCCTCTTCTCCAGACTAAACAACCCCAGTTCCCTCAGACGCTCCTCGTAAGACTTGTGCTCCAGACCAAGAATAATCTGGTAGGCTGTCATTCCCACCTTATTTCTTTCTGTGTCACAAGATGGGGAGACAAGAGTTAAAAGGACTCAGTTAGAGGTGATTCTTTTAGTATTTCATTGGAATAATTCCTTCCATCATCCAAAGATTGTATCAGCTAGGGGTTGGTTTTTTGCAATACAAAGTATGTCACTAGAAGAGCTATGGATAACTATCTCATTGGCCATAATTTTACAATGGAAGACAAATCCAAAGTCAAATACTTTTTATAACCTTACACCAAAGTTCAGTACATAAAGTAAAAAATTATCATCTTGCATTATATCCTTTCCTCAGTTAAATTACCTGAGCAATACCTACTCAAAAGACAGATATGCAGTAAGATTTGGGCTTTTAAAAAATATTTTTGTATTTCAGTATAAGCAAAGTGTTCCAGCTGGGATCGAGTACTTATGGCACAGAATGCACTTTATGTAACTGTAACTATAAAGTGATCATCACTACAGCAACACCGTAAGGAAAAAATATTTATATATTGTTCTGCCTGAATAATTCCATAGCAGAGTAAATAATAATTGGATATTGTACTGATTTTGGCTGGGCTAGGGTTAATTTTCATCACAGTAGCTAGTGTGGGGCTCTGTTTTGGATTTGTGATGAAAACACTGTTGATAACACAGGGATGTTTTGTTATTGTTGAGCAGTGCTTACACAGAGTCAAGGTCTTTTCTGCTTCTCACACCACCCCACCAGCGGGATGGCTGGGGCTGGCACAAGAAGCTGGGAAGGGACACAGCCGGGACAGCTGACCCTAGCTGACCAAAAGGACATTCCACACCATATGACATCATGTTCAGCATAGAAATCTGGAGGAAGAGGGAGGAAGGGGGGGACGTTTGGAATGATGGTGTTTCTCTTCCCAAGTAACTGTTACATGGGATGGAGCCCTGCTGTCCTGGAGATGGCTGAACACCTGCCTGCCCATGGGAAGTGGGGAATGAACTCCTGGTCTTGCTTTGCTCATGTGTGCAGCTTTTGCTTTACCTATTAAACTGTCTTTATCTCAACCCACCAGTTTTCGCACTTTTACCCTTCTGATTATCTCCCCCATCCCGCTGGGGGCGGGGAGTGAGCAAGCAGCTGCGTGGGGCTTAGCTACTGGCTGGGGTAAAACCACGACAATACTCTTGGTGCAACTCCAGTAGACACCGCACACTATCATTACAAATTCAGGTATCATCCAACACCATGAATCAAAGAGAGTCTGCCATTAGCAAAAGATTTAAAGGGACAATGCATTTTAGTTCTCTCACATTTATACATATTTTTTTTTTCACCTGGTGGTCTTAAAAGGTCGCAAATGTAGAAACATGGATATAAATGGAGAGAATTCTGTGTAAAGTTTTTATGTGAATGCAGACGGAGAATTTACAGCTAAAAAACTGCAAATACCTCTTTTCCACAGAACTTCCATAAATAGTGTTAGAGTATGTAAAATCGTGTCAATGTGATATTTTTCCAGTGAATATGCACAGACAATAAATATTCCCTTTCACATAATAGTACGTCTTAAAATTGCCTTTTCAATACACAATTCAAACACAAATTCACTGCAAGAATTTGGAAGCTTCAGTAATGAATACAGTACTTTGTGTATGCTTTATATCTTGTATTAATAGAAGCATCATTATCTTTTGCAGATTGCTCCCAAATCTCTTAAGGAAAACATAAAGGAAATGTCTGAGTGGTAAGTGACATAAGGAGCTGGTCAGTTGCATTTTCAGATGGGCAATGATTTTTATTGCTATATATAATTTTAACAGATGATAACAGAAGTCCATCAAGAGACTGTTTCCAGTCTTTCTTGTTTTAAAGTGAGAGTAGAGAAGGATCTCGGGACGACAACTAATCAATGTCTTCCTTTAGGTATGAGTAACAATGTAGGTATCTATCTTCATATGAGAATGCATTAGAAAAGCTTGCAGTACTAAGAGAAAATGGCCCTCTTTAAGTCTTGTGTAAAGCCATCACAAATACTTGAGGAAAGTAGGATTTCTGCAAATGTACTTAAAATAGTGGAGAAAACAGTTTGAAGATAGCAAATAATTGGCTTCCATTTGATGCTTCTGCAGGAATTGAGGCACTCAGTTACATCCTGAAGTAAAAATGTGGGTTGTATTGTAAGCCTCAGTTTATAACTGTAGTTATAACTTTAGTTATAACCGTAACATAGCCAGATAGTATGTTGCCTAAGCCAATATGGGATGATTTGTGAACTTGAACTTAGGCAGAAATGGAAAAAATTCTCATGCCTGAGACACACAGCTAATGGTAGTAGTACAGTGATTACTGCATGTTAGTCAAATTCCCCTGTACTTACCATTGAATTTAGATAGTGCTCTATTCTCTTGAGGAAGATTGGTGAATGTCTAATAATATTTGAGTAAATTACGGGTATTCATCAGTAGGGAAAAGAATAACAAGATTGTTTTCATTTGTCTGAGGAGACAGAGAAAAGAGGCTTTTCAACACAAAATGCTGTTTTGGCCGTATATAGAGAGTTGTATAGAGTGCTAAGATGGTTTAAATACGTATTTGGATAAATCCCATTTACTAACCTGGTGTGGGTATAATAATGACGCAGGTTGTCGGGTGCTGTGCTTCTATTAGCCTGCTTCCTAATCCAGTTATATTTTGAATTGTGGGTTTGCATTACCTTACATAAAGTCTAAATAAAAGTACTCTGAAATTTTGGGTTTGTTTTGGTGGTTATATATTTAAAGAGATTGCAAGAAGTTAATTTTTTACTCCAATGTAAAGAATGTTTAATGGATCTGTAACTTTGAAGAGACTGGGAAATTTTCAGAAGAATCAGTGGTTAATTTTTAGGTTGGATACTGAGAACAATTCTAGCTACATTTTGAATTACATTGCATATTCAAACCAGTTGTATTTATGGGCAAAAACTTTTTCCCTTAGTATCTGCTTATGCTGAGAAACTAGTCATAATTCTGAGAGATTTACCAGGAAGAAAGCATTGAGCTCCCCCTACTGTCCCTATAGATGACTGGAAAACCTGGATTTTGTTCTGAGGAGTAAAAACATCACTCAGGTAGAAGAAAAATATTAACAATAAGAAGTACCATTTTTCAGTTTCTGGTAATGTGCTACTAACAGCGGGACCAGGGCAGAACTATAGTATTTAATTTGTTTTCCAAGTATTTTGTGTTCTCAAGTTTTTTGGCATGTGTAGCATAATGTGCATGAGCACATGTACTTTGACATTTAACAGTTTTGCAGGTTCCCGGTGCAGAGATAGGATTTAATGTTTGTGCATGCATACAGTTAATCTTTTTCCATTTACATGTCCATGTAGAGACTCCTAGATGCTGAAAAAAAAAATACATCTTTTTATGATGATTTCTTTTTGCTGTAAAGAATTACTCTAAGAATTAATGACATGTTGATAGTTGTAAATTCTGACACTTATGATAATCTCTGGTTTGCAATAATAATCTGACAACATGGATGCCTGAAATACGACGATTACTTTATAAGCCAGTAATGCTGTTCTCTCTACAGATGCTTTGGATAGAAATCAAATCAATTAGACTGAGCCATTGAGTTTGATTCAGAACAAGGTAGAGTTTATTCCTCAAAAAGGAATGCTTAGCTATGTCATACAGCTAAACAGTCAACAAGAAATTAACATGGGTCTATTTTTGGTATTGCAAGGTGGAAAATCACAGAAAGAAAAGAGCAATTTAAATAACAAACACTGACAGATACTTCCTTTGCCTTCAGGCAAGCCAGTGTTTCTCTCTATATATGCAGCATTGATATCTTTTTTTCACAGTAACATGAAAGAGCCAAAAAGACATACAGTTAAGAAATGAAAAGGTGCTGCTGAATTGTGTGCCTGGGAGTGTACATGTTGCACTGGACATTGCTAACTAAGGACTCTCTACTCTCTTCATTTCCCTGTATGTTTTCATCTAGATGCTCACTCACACGAAATCAGAGAGGTTCAGAAGCCTTGTCACACCAGTATTGTATTACAGCAGGACCATGGGTTCCTCTGAAGAAATTCTTAAAATGTGAGTTACATTTGCCTAGAATTGCTTATCTATATTTTCAGAAGTAAATATTTTCAGAAGTATATTTTCAGAAGTAAGTATTTTCAGAAGCAGCTTGTGCTTTAGCATTAGCAGGCATAGGCAGAAATATGCCTTTTTTTTAATGTGAATCCTGATTAGCTGTTAACCTCAGAGAGAGTTCTAGGTAGGACATTTTCCCATGACTTTTTAATTTTCTGGCATTATTTAAATTTTAGTTTTATTAGCTATATTTCTTAAATTTGGGAAGGGCTTGATGGTTGTGTCTCTCTCCCCATCCCTCCCACTTTTGCTTTGTCAGTTTGTTACCAAAGTAAGGGTTGAATACCCAGTCTCAGCAATCAAAGGAGATTTTATGGGTGGAGGCAGAAGTCTGTTGTGTTTCAGAAAAGTTGGAAACCCAGTCTAGATGTCAAACATAATGTTGAAATAAAGAAAAGTTAGCCAGTGATTTACTGCTGGAGAACCAAATGCATTTCATTTGGCTGTAATGCAATTGCAGTTTGTGAAGGGTACACCAGCATGTTTTCATGCCACTGTTCATGTGACAGACCCTTCAAATTCAGGATCCATAGCCATAAATCACAAGAAATACATGCAGACACATATCAGAAGGAAGCGGATGACTTTATGTCATTGATACTGTTGTTTCTACATGTATTGTGATGAAAAGACAACCAGAACGAGCCTTTAGATTCAGTTCAGGGTAAGATACAGTTTATTCCTCCAAAAGCTCTAGGAGGGCACTGAGGCAGATGTTGTGGTTGAACATTTGTTTGCTTAGCAAATGCACAAAATGTTACATGAATGCATCTACATCTTTTCCTACATATAAAGCCTTGCTTTCTTTTCTTGGCTGTTTGGTGACCACTAAACTTTGCAAGTATTTACTATGGGCTCATTTTTAACCTAGAATACAAATAAAAGGCTAAAACTGGTGAAAAAGAAACCCTGTGGATATACTGAAAAACAGAATTTGGCTCCTCATGTAGTTTCTTGCACAGTGTACCAAGGTGTTTTTTTCATGGGAAAAACATCGCTTAGGAGCCTGGAAATCTAAATTCATCAGATCAGTAGCCTTTAATGTTCCCCTTTTAAGGCTTAGCTCAGTGCATTGCACACCATTTGTGTTGTAGTTTTGCAGTTTGCTTGGAGAAAGCTTAAGACATATTGCAAGAATTAATTCAGTGCCTATAAGAAACATCATACTTCATTTCTTTGCACAGAAATGGTAATGTCGCTTTTATCCTGTTTCTGGTAATTATAAATGGCTACCCTTTCCCTTCACTTCCTGATGTTCTTCAGTCAAATATGTATTCTATTTTTAATGACCTCAAATGAGCTGGCACATGGAAAAAGGGCCTAAACATGAGTCAAAATTATCCTAAATGTGTTCTGGCATGCATACCAATGATACCAATACCAATTCACAATTTTATGCATCACGACTAGGTTTTAGGGTGGAGTATTTTGTTAGAAGTAACCAAACAATGGATGGAGAAACATGAAACAGAAACATACCATCTCACCAAAATAACTTGCAAGTTGAATTTAAATGTAGAGTCTTGAAAGGGGAGATGGGGGGAAACCCTATATGGAACTGTATAGCAGCCTACCCTTAAGACACTGACTTTTTCTATTCAGTTTTCTTTTTTTCCTAATTTCTTGACTGTGTACCTTTTTTATTAATTGAGTGCTTTGATGTGTACATTATAGGTAAAGACAGGAAGTAATGGAGGCAGTTGTGAAGTTGTTGTGTCATCTTTTTTTTTTTTAAGCTGTTGTAAAGAAGATCACGGTATATACTTGCATTACTGAACCAACTACTGACAATGTTATTTGATATATGGTAAGCTCTGTATTACATTGTCTTTCAAAAAACAGTATAATCTGCACCATGATCAAACTTAGAATCCAAAACTACCTTTTTTCAACTACACCTATCAGATGTTCTAATGAAAGACGTTATCTCTTCCTACAGACTTTGCCTCTCTGCAAATGCAAAGAATATAACATGTCTAAGTCATGTAATTGTTCCTTTTCTTCCAACAACACCAGATTCTGAGAAAATTATCACTTCTAAGGTACAGTGAAATAACAAGATTTATTGCAGTTTCTCAAAAATATGTTGCCATTAGAAATTATGTACGAAATATAAACCAGATGAAATATTTTTTTTTTATAATATCTTACCAGTGGCATTTAGATTTCTTTTTCATTTGATAAATAAAAAGCATCATCCAGTGTGTTAAGCAAGCAGTGTACAAAGCTTAGTAGATTAACAGAAAAAATGTTTGGTGTATATTTCAAAGAGAAAATCCTAAAACCAAAACTTGTATTCTTTGTCTTTCATTGTTTTACTTCATATCAGGCATTTAGACAGACTCAACCTTTTTGTAAAATGTCACACTTTGTTTCCCTTGACTAATTAACAGCTTCAACTTAAAAAATTATTTAATGGTTAGACCTCCAAATGTAATGAAATCAAAACAAGTAAGGATTTAAAGAGATGAATGATTGTCACTCTACGTATATGTTGGATGATATTAGAAAAAGCTGTAGAGACAAATGGCAGAAGAAGGGTACTTATCTATGTGTCCTGATGCATGAATGAGCATAGGCATTGGTGTTTGCTTGAATTCAAATTTGCTTGAATAAAGATTCAGTAGTTATTGAATAAGAAAAGCAGCGTTTAGTATTTTAATATAAAATATTCAAAATTGTTAATTGCTGTGACCTGAACTCACAGTTTGGTGGGTTTTTGCTGGAAGACTAGTTATGTCATCAACACCTTCTAGGAATATGCCAATTAGGCTCAAATTCAGCTAAAAATTCCACGTGACTAGAAATGCTTCTCTCCATAGAAGATTCTTTCAGAAGCTGAGCTCTAAACAGATACATTTGTCACAGGTCAATATCAATGAAATGAAAACGCTCATTGAGACAATTCAAATACTACTGGTGATTCTGGAGACTAAGAAATAATTAAACTGTCCATTTAGGCATTTAACATAATTATAGTGCAGTATTACAGGAAATTACAAAAATAAGAACCAGAAGATTAAAAATTACTTAGCGAGTCCCCTTTATAATATGTAAGTTCACTTTTGTGATGCGCTATAAAGGTGGAGAAATCTACCCAGTATTCAGTTCTTTGCATCTAACCCAACAATGAAGAAGTAATTATATTGTAGAATCAAACAGGGAGTCAGAGGAAGGACACATTTTATGCAACGAGAGATTTTTCAAAAGGTTGCAAGATTTTCCTTTTTTTTGAGGCACAAAACGCTAGTGTGTGAATTGTGAGTTGTTTTTGTAGCACTTGGTTCAATCATTTTTCAGCTTAAATGAGAATAAATTTCCATCAGTCCTTAGAATCAGTTCTCTGAAAATAAGCTGAATGTTGCTCTGAAATTTTTGGATCATACAAATCAGTAAATATTGGTGCATTCGTAGAAGTGAATAATTTAATTTACTTTCCCTGATAGCTTTCAAAAAAGCACTATTTTTTATTTTTTCGGACAAGTGATTGGGGAACTCCCACATACTACAATTTCTAACAAACTGACTATTCACAAATCTACTTTTTGAGATCCTTTATGTTTTGTTGTGATAGGTAACAGAGTCCTCTAAGAATTAGAAGTCTGATCCATATGCTTATTCACATTACAAATACATTTCACCAAATCTAACTTTTTAATCTCTTAATGGACAGATTTGTTTATAACATAATTCTGAGTTCAAGATCATCAGCAGCACTCATGATCAAAGCACTTTTTTCTGTTTATTAGCATGTTCTTTGTTAAATAAAACTTAATTTTTTTCAGAAATAAACACATTAGCCTATCTTTGCACATGGGCTGAGCTTTATTTGGGGTTCTGTGCTTTCATTATTTTAACAGTTGCAAAATACCAATGTGCTGGTTATCTCAAGCATTGTTATTATACCCATCCTCATAAAGATTATGCTAGACTCTTCACAGGTAACCTTAAAGTAGTGTTGTGCACAAAAGAATTAGGTAAAATTCTCTAGTATTTCATATATAGGTACTTATGCTTAAGTTTCTCTGTGGAGTTAAAAAATATTCTAATGAAATCACCTTCCTTTTTTTACCATTCTGACTTCCAAGAAGTAGTTCAGCAAATACCACATAACACCAAATACCATCTGTTCTGCACTGGGGTAGGGGTGAGCTGAGAGCGAGCTGGTGCAGGGATCTTTCCGGCTCTTGATATGAAAGGCCCAACAATAAATGCCTTAATAAGATAATGGCTTCAAAAAGACGAAGAAGTATAGATAGTAACATCCTACATCCCTTAAGATGCTGTGCACCCTGTGTTCTGACAGAGCCCTGATGGGTTTTCCCATGACACGCTGGACAGAGCAGATCCTGTCTGTATGGAGAAACTCTCCCTCTTGGTCATTCAAGGTCACGGATAATTTCCTTACAAGAAAACAACTCTATCCCTAAAGGATGTTCTCATGACAACTTGTGCGCTGTTAGATAAGGGCCAGGACCACACAGGAGGTGTAATTGCCATGCTGAGCAGGAGCTGGCTCCTCCAGCACCGTGCATGGGCTGAGTCTGTCCCATGGCCAAGGGAGGCGTGTGGTACGGCATTATGTGGTACAGCACAGCCGAAGACCATGTTGGCCGTGCAGTGCCTGCCTGAGTTTGCTGCAGTGTGCAGTGGTCTTGTGGTCAGGACCAATACTTCCCACCTCTTGATCCACATGCAGTTCACCTATCCCAAATATGTATTACAATTTACAGGTTATATTGACCACATATGGGCTTCTCAAGTACAAGTCCCAATACAGCAAACATGGCTGTTCAAGATCACTGACTCCACAAGTACAATGTCTTCTGCAAGGCTCTCAATACAGCATCTTGTACTCTTTTCAAAGCAATCGTGTTGCTCATTTAGTCATTTGTACTACTTAATGAAAAAATATACCAGCCAAACCAAAATGGTTGATTTTTGCTTCCACTTTGTGGTCTCATTATATAGTTCTCCAAGATTCATGAAGACATTTGTTTTTAACCTCAATCATTCCCAATTTTCCTGTCCACTATATCACATAAAGTACAATTTAATTGCAGTTTTAATTTGATTTTCCTGCTGCTAAAATACCCAGTTAATCTTTTCCTTTTACCTTTGCAAATGTTATCCCTCTCCCTCTTCCTTTTATGAATGGAAAAAACCAGCTCCACAGCCTCCACAAAAGCTTTATCAAGCCTTGAGGCTTACATCTGATACACTAAACCAGCTGAGAACAGACAGTTCTAGTGGTGAGCTGAGAGTATTCTTTGTTACTAGAACTCTGTGTTACAAACTCTCTAACCTAGTTGCTAAAGTTTGCTTCATCTCTGTTACATTCAATTTTTGTCTTCATTGCCCCATTTGGTCGCTTTGTTCATGTTGCGTCATTTCATGCATTAGTACCAGATCTGCTTTCGAATGCATGTGGATAGACAGCAATTAACAGTTTAGGAGTGCACTTCTTTTCTTTGTAATTCTATTTAGTGCCCAGTACATTGGAGTACCAGTCCTAATTGATAGTAGTTGTAAGAGAAACACAGATGAGAAGCTCTGTGTGTTTCGACAATACAGGTTCTCTCCACAGGTACATTTTCTTCTCTCTGCCATGGCAAAGCCCTCTCTGTATTCATGTAGACCACCTCAACAGGAGTACAAACTGAATTCAGAGAAATCTTCAGCCATGCTGCAAATAAGAACAGAGTAACTCTTTTAACACTTCTAAATGCATCTGTTTCGCTTCTGGCTGTCCATTTTTGGACTTCCTTCTAGCACCTACTGCCCTCACAACCTCTAACAAACTGTCTCCTTTGGCGGAGCATAGTCAGTAGATACATTGTGTGTAATATTCTCAACAATGACCAGGTTTTAAAAACATTTCTAGAGGCTTAATTTGAGTTTGATAGTAAAGAATTACAGTAAAGATCATAGAGATGAGTTCACTTTTACACACAAACTTTTGTGGCTACGTGCCACCAGACAACTTTTTATGAACTTTGACTGGTCAGTGTGGTACTTAGATGTAAAATTCAGCAAAATTACAAAGGCATACAAGTGTGCTGCATTACCTTCTGATTAAAGCCTCACAGAGACAGACAGAGGTTTTGTTTCATGAGATAGTATTTGAAATCAAGGTTTACCTTTGCAATAAAAACATTATTTTGAAAACTGGGAAACATGTTGCTCAGGCAATAGTGTCTTTCCTGTTACCTGTATTAGCATGAACAGTTTAATATTTCAGAGTTTAAGAAATGTTCAGAACATGTTCTCGACCCCAAAAAATGGAAACTTTAATTGATAAACTACATTAATGCAGGCCATAAACCTGTGTTTTTTCTCCCTCTAGGAGCAAAGTCTAATCAATATGTAATTTTAGAAATCCTGACTATCTACTCCTTAAGTAGCAATAAATAATGAATAGCAGTACAAACTTGTTTTTAAATATTAATATGTAAATGTGTGTGAGCAGTTCAGTATTAAAAAACTGTTTGATTGCATATGATGCAGCAACAAGCTGCTGTTCTTACTCTCATTCCATTTTTTGTGTCTCTTCTTTGTAAAAATAAAATGAAAATGTGAAAACTGCAAAGCACTTAGCTGTAGACTCCACTTGGCTTAAACAGCTCTACATACATGCATAAAAGTGAAATGATTTTTTAAGTATTTTGCTAAATGAGTACAGGCTGCAGACCTAAAAGCCAAAGCAAAAGAGCTTGTCTTGTCTTCCTAACAGTTCATCTCATGTCTAGATATTGGAGATTTGAAATACCTCACTGGGGGTCTTAACGCTAGCTGTACTGTGGGGGAAAACAAAAAAAAAAAGAAAAAAACAAACAAACAAAAAAGAGTCTACATACAGAAAATGCCACTTGGATAGTTTAAAAAGCAGACAGTAAAGCTTCATCTGAAAATACCTTTCTTTCCCTAGGATAATCCTGACTATAAAGAAACAGAGATAGTGATGTAAATTTGGGTTACTTCCTGGGATCGCAACTCACTGGAGCGCAGTGTAGGCTCCTGTGGCTGTTGGGAATTCAGTGTAACCCCTTTCATAAATACACGAAGCTCCCATTCATAAGAAATAATTTTTGCCTCCACTGCTGGAAGCATATTTCAGTATCTGGCTGCCTGAATGGCCAAGGGCCTCACTGAGGTTCCAGCCTAAATGTGTTTGTTAATGGGCTGCTTATTCACCACATGTAGGGGATACAGGGATTCATCAGGACCCTTTGCTCCAGGTCCCTGTCCAGAACCTTCTTTTGTATCCATTTCTATGGTACTTTCTCATAACTTTGAATTTGTATTTGTTTTCTTCTAACTTATTTTCTCAATTGAAATATAGTTATTTGCATCAGTACAATTAGCTGTCCAATATTGGACAAATATTATGTAAATCCCCAATTCTGCAGCTTTCCCCTGTTCAGGAAAATGTGTAAACACAGTGAACACACTCATTTCAGTAGCACTTGCATTCTTTTTTTGGTGGTACAGGAAGGCATTCTTTTTTATAGTAAATCACAGCAGCAGCATTGAAATTAATAATAACTTTGATCAATTTGAGTCAAAAAAAGGGAATATCTCTCAATACCAGACCTCAGGAAAAAAAGAAATTGAACAGTTACCATCACCTGTCTGATAAATAAGTATCATCCTGCATGTTAAAGCTCTTGATTTGCTACCAAATTAAATGGAAGTCTCTCAATTAGCTTGATTAGTAAAGCCTAAAGTTAGAAAGAAAACCTAACAGTATAGAGAGACTGAAATATGATGGAAGACTATTATTGAGCAAATATAGCTCCAAATAGGCATGACTTTTCTTGGGTTTCCTCAGCAGTTTTTGAAACATTCAAATTAGAGCAGTTGGTCTTGGGTCAGTGAGCATCACAAGTAGTCTCCACAGGGAAGCCCTGCTGTGACCGTGGAAGAGGCCAGGTTAGCTACATATTTGGGACAAGCCATCTCACTCAAACCACTTTTCAGGTGCTTGATTCATTCCTGCATTACAGCCTTAGTTGTAGTGACTGTAACATGGTGGAGTTCAGGATCCTGCGTGGAAGGAGCAGGGCAGTAAGTAGAATTACAATCTTGGACTGCAGGAGAGCTAACTTTGGCCTCTTCAAAGAACTGCTTGGAAGAATCCCATGGGTTAGGGCTCTAGAAGGTAGGGGGGTGTCCTGGTTTCAACAGGGACAGAGTTAATTTTCTTTCTGGCAGCTAGTGCAGTGCTGTGGTTTGGATTTAGGATCAGAATAATGTTGATAACACACTGATGTTTTTCAGTTGTTGCCAAGTAGTCA
>VXBL01001261.1:1490-60398 GCA_013400195.1 Aramus guarauna
AAAAAAGCCAATGAAAAAAAGTGGGAAGTAGAATGATAATATGAAATATATTATTTATTGAACGCAGAAGTGTCCTGTCTGGTTCCTGGTTCTGTCAAGAATCTAAACAAACTTGAAAACTCGACTTGAGTCTTGAAAACTTCCTCCTTTCCCTATGCTTACATTCTCTGTCTGCAATTTTTGGTTACTATTGTTAGAGAGGTATTAATTTCAGGGGCCCGGCTTTACATAATTGCAAATGTTTCTGAGGGCATTTAATTAACGTAAATCAACATGCATAAAGTTTAAAATAGCTCAAACCCACTGAGCTTTAGTAACTAGGTCTTTTTCCTGGCAAGCCCCTGTAAAAACACCTTTCCAGATTTGACAGTTGTACTGGGAGGCCAGTGAGCAGAGTAAATCAAGGGAACCAAATGCCAGTTGGAAACAGTGGGGTGTTTCTAGTCACAGGGAGATGCATTTTCCTCTCTCTCTCCTCTTTGGTGCTTGTAGCTTCTGCTGCCGAGTGGTCTGTGAGAAGAAAGGTTTTTCTATTCGTTCTGAAGAAGGCCATGCTGAACCACAATGTTATTGCTGTTTTTGACAGGGTGGTCTGTCATCCCGTACCTAATACTAAAGCTGTCTAGTCTCTATCACTTAAAACACGTCTCTCATAAGTGCATCTTTTGAAGTGTCCCTGGAGGAAAGTATCAACATCTGATTTTTAGCTCTTTATCATCTGCTCTTTAATTGCAGAGATTAGTGCCAAACCCTTGAACTGGACTTGCAATCAGTGATGAGAAAAAGGAAGACATAGAACATCAGTGCGTTGTGTTCTTTTTAGCTAATGACAAATGATAATGATAAAGGTAAATGTCCTCAGTAAGGCAAGCGTGATACCACTGTTGTCCCTGTCCTCAGGTCTGCACAGCTGCTGTATCCAGGAAACCAGTAGAAGGGTGGGAATGGAGTTGGGTGTAATTAGTTCTGATTCTGCAGATCTTTAACGAGATCAATTAATAAGAAATCGAGTAAGTAGCGCTAGCACAACTCAGCACTCTGTGGCAAGACCAAAGATATTTTGGAGGAAATAGGAGAAACATGCTAATACTGTTCCTGAAAGCTTCTGATCTTCATGCTATTTCCGTGATTTGAGGTTCAGTTTGAGCTGTAATTGGTATTAATGTCAGATCTCTGGTGTTTGCAGAATTAGTTGCTCTTACAAAAGTGCCGTTTTTGACATTATGTATTTGGGAACAATAATATTTCTTATCTGGGAACAATACCATACTGTATTTGCTTTGGATAGAATTTCTGAAATGTATTGCCTTCCCCCCCGCCCCCCCCGTGCCTTTCAGAATGTCTATACTGAGTCTCTGCAAGTTTAATTTTTGGTACTGACTGTCCTGTTATTGGTATCCTTTAGCCATGAGGGATGAAGGAAGTGCTTAGACAGGGATGATACCTGTCATGCTATTTGCAAAATATTCAGACTTCCAAATCTGATTGTATTTCTTTTCTGAGGAGTAATATATTAATTAGGAGTTTTTTTCATTTAAATATTTTCTACTACATTCTCTGAATGTTATTTTTTATGCTGAAGTGTTCCTGAAAAGAGAATTCCATTCAGGAGGAGCACTTAGGTGTAGATTTCATTTAACTGTGTTACAAACTTTCCCCATATCATGCATTTTTAAATGGCATTTTAAGTTGAGTTTCCTCTTATTGTTAAGCACAGCTGTCACTTTGTATCACAGTAATTGATTTCACAGACTAAATGTCAGCAGAGTAAAAACTGCAAGTTTTCTTGCTGTTAACTTAAGCATGTTGCACAGCCCAAATGCTTCACAATATACCTATCATAACAAAACAGATATTTTATGTCATGCTCTTGTTAAAACATGTATATATGTTGCTATCTATATATTTTATATGCTGTTTTTAAAAAAAAAATTAAATGCAAATTAAACTTTCTATTTTGATGGTAATTGTGACACTAACTACCATAATTGTTAGCATCCTGGTTCCCCAAATTGATGGAAACCTTACAATGTATTAGTAAGGCTAGTTATCACAGGAATGCAATATTCATGTGACCATCAAGTGGACATGGATCTCCTCTGGTAGCCACAACAGTCTATTTTTATAAGTAGATCTCATTCTCAAAATTTGCTTCTCATATACTGCTATGCCTGTAACAGATGACTCAAATCACAAAGCCTCTGCAGGTTGGTCCTTGTATAAATTTAAACAGCTTCCTTATCTGTTTCAGTTATCATGTAGTGGGATATCTTGTATCTCTTTTCGGTCAGTATGTTCTTTTTAAGACCTGCTGTGCTTTTTTATTCAGGAGTGGCAAGTATATGTTGGTATTTATACATATGAACTCTGTCTAGAGCCAGAGATTAAATATTCAAATATGTTACCATTATGCTTTATCCTCTTTGATGGATCCTGAGAAAAAAATGTTGTTCTACTTAGCTGGTAAAAGAAAGGAAAGAATTATGCCGTGTTTATATTTAACAGACTTTCCTAATTCCATTAATGCTAAACAGATATCCTTTCAACAGCCATAGAAGGCCAGCACATGCTTCCCGTATAAGGGAAAGAAAGCTACACGTAGTTATTCCTCTTGTTCTTTCAGTGCAAAATGCTTATTTTACATAAAATGCTGTGTAATGTTCCTCTGATCTGTTGAGATTTATGCAATTAACTAAGCAGAAATAATAAGCAAAATAAATGTCAGATTGAGAACAGAGTGACCTTACACTGCAAAGCCATGAAATCGTCACCAGTTTCTATTGTTGCCACTGTTCCTTTTCTGACAAGTGTTTAACTGGGTGCTTGTCAGTATCTCCATGGGTGATATCCCTTTTTTTAACACCTTGAATACCTTGTGAATACAGAGGAATTTCAGTTCATGTGTTGCAGCATTCTCATAACTGGAAACACACGAACTGTCTTATTGGCACATACGAAACATCCATGTGATGGAGTATGTTGGGTTCCTAGTCACTGAGGTAGGGTTTAATTACAAGCAAGTTCTAAATGCCCTACCAGTGTTCTCAGACTTTACCAGTAGAAAAGTGTGGATCTGGCTGCTGTCATCAGTCTTGTGCATCAGATATTTTGGCTTGCATAGGTCCCTTTGGGGTTTGGGTGTTTTGGGTTTGGGATTTTTTGGTGGGATTATTTTGTTGTTGGTTGGGTTTTTTCCCCTCGCTTCCAGAGATTTAAGGACTTGTCTCTATGCAAGAGGTGACCTAGGAGGGAAGTTGTGCTCTTGGATTTTTTTATCTTCAGAATCACTTTAAGCAAGTTTAGAGCTCCGTGATTTGATGGAAGTAAGGTATTAGCCTGAGAGGAAACCAGTTGGTCTTTGCTAGCTTACGTATCTCTCCTTACCTTTGGACCCTTTGCTCTTACCTACAGCAGACACAGGGATCAATGGAGCTTGACTGTTGTGAAAAATCAAGCAAGTCCATATGTGGGGCAGGATGCAGTTATCAGTGTTTTCTGTAGATTAAAAATACATCATGTTAAATATAAAACATACATATATGTTAAACATAAAACTAGAAGATAGTGCTGATCGATATGGAAATTGTCAATTGAAAGTTAAAGTTGAAATATTAATGTAATTTTTTTTGTCATTACCATATATTTTTTCTAAAATATTTGTTGTCTTTTGAATTAGCTAGGGCAGCAGATTTGCCAGGGATGATGAATTGCCCATTTTGGTGTTAACTGAGAGGATTCAACAAAACTATCATTGAAGAGGATGTCTTACTTAATCAGTCATTAGTGTCTTTTCATATGTGAATTTGTCAATTTATATCTACTGTTTTCTCCTTCTTAATAACATTTGAAATAAAACATTATGAAAACCTTAATCAAAATGGATGAAACTGAGCCAAACCTTAAACAAACAAACAAAATCTCTTCTAGGTCTGTTCCTTGTTCTCATATTCTGTTAATGCTTACAAAGTTTTTTAACACAAATGAATGGCATTAAATATCTTTAAAGAAATTGTTTTATAGCTTTATAATATAAACAGTGCTTCAATTTACTTTTTAATTACACTTTAAATTATTTTTTTCTATTATTTTCCATACTTTTAAAGCAATAGTTGATATGCTTGCCATGAAGGTCATCTTTAATACTACATATTCTCTATTTCTATGGTTCTCCTCTATATAAAATATTTTTTATGAGATAAACTATTGTGCCAGATAGTTTGTTTGTGGAATTAATATGGTACTTACCATTACAGAAGCTCTAACCTCTGTTTAAGGTGGAGGTTTTTTGGTAGCTACAGTGACAATCTGGCTATAGCTCTATATAAGAAAGATGTGTTAATTGTCTTGTGGTTCTTGACAGATCTTGGCTGTAATGGAACATTGCTGTGATGACCAGCAGAACTATCATAATTTGTTCCTTTTTTTTTTTTTTCTGTACCAATTGTCCTAGTGTGTTAAATTTAAAACATGACTCAGGTACACGTATGTTCTACGTCAAGACAAGATAATGTGGAATGGAGTTGTGGTTTAGACGGGCAATAATAATCATCGCCATAAATATTGTTTGCAGTATCATCATCTGTATGGCAGTTCAAGGTGTCATTGGCACTATGCAAGAGTAATAAGGCAGGATTCTTACCCAAAATATGTAACCTCTAGGTTCTTACTTTTTTGGGGAATCTTAGTAATGGGCATGGTTGTGCTCTGTGGGACTTTAACTATTGCAGTGCTGAAGGAATGGGAAATGCAGATTTGAGTGTATTCCCTCTTATATATCTTTCCCAGCTTGCCCCAGATGTAGCAGGTGATCATGACTCCACCTCCTGATAACTTTTTACTTCCTCTGGAAGATATTTTTCAAAGGCATTGTTATTTATTGTAGTTCTTTTACTATTTTTCCATTGTCAATTGCGCTAGACTAATACAAGGATTAGATTCAGTGTTTTCTCTGATGCACTGTGCTTTCACAGAAAGACATTTAAGAAATAAGTCACTGCTGGAACTTGTTTTTTTTTCCTGAAAAATCTTATATCCTTAGCAGTATTTAAAATGCATTCCCTGAAACCCAAACACTCCAGTTTCCTACCCTTTTCTACTTGAATGTTAGAAGAGGAGATTTTTCAATAAATTAAGACTGGTGTTGCATTTCTTTAAATAGGAATATTTTTTTATTTTTTGCTTTTACAGGAGTGTATTTTACCTGTTCTATCTCATTAGAAGGAAAACTAACATCAGCACAGCAAAAATGAATGTTTTAGATTGCTACTGTATATTGCCTTTCAGCACACTTTAATTAAAGTGGCGTTTGTTTGTCCTTTAATATCATCATTCCCTAATCGATGTACTGAGCAAGCACCATGGTGACAAGATAAGTTGCTTTGTTTTGTTCCATATGTCTGTGTTCCAAATTTTCCATAGTTTTAATTGGTTCCCTGCAGAATAACATTTACAAGCATATGGTATGGAAAATGCTGACTGCATTTGTTATCATATATTTTAGTACATTGGTGGCACTAGATCACTAAGCCTTTAAATGTGATTATGAGGTTATTTAATGCAGTCAATAGTGTGCTTAAAACACAGCAAAAATCTGCAGTGAGCCAAGGAAATATGTTTGAATGCCTTCTTACTGATTAAAGGATAGATGGAGAATGATTCAGAAAAGCTTTTGGGTGATGTTTATGCTGAAACATACTTTGTTGCCTAAGAGCAATTTGGAAAGGTCTGTAGAGGCTGCTTGCCATCACAAGAGGAATGTGCATTGAAACATGGAGTGCAGAAAAGGCAAAATACATGATACGTCGAAGACTATTGACTTCTGAAGAAATGCACTGGCATTAGCTGATGAAATGGAATACAGGATTAGCTCCTAAATCTCATGTGTCTGACTTTGGAGACATCAGCACTACATTTTTACACCGAACCTGCTCTGGCAGAAGATGGCCAATCCAAAAGAGAACACGAGTGACTGAGAAGACCCCAGTCATCTGAGCATGTGTGAAAGTTCAACAATATTGACACAGGTGCTGGGTTATGCCTTTTTGATTGTGCTGGAGGGGAGGGTGTGTCATGGTGGAGAACGGCTGAATTGGATTTCTGGTTTAGACAAATTGACCAAGGTGGTTTCAGACTTCTCCAAGAAGTCCTCAGTGTGTCATTGTATTAATGACTTCTTTAGATTTCATGAGCGGACTGGGAACTCAGACACAGCCCAAACAATCAGAGGAAGAGGATCACTCCATGCATGGACATTCCTGATGGATGGATTACATCCTTCTCGTATGGATTCAAGAAGTACCATATCCCTTCTGTCCCTAGCCTGAACCCAGCCTAACTTACTAAATAAATTACTTCCAAATTTCTACTGTTTTAATGTCATCTATGTAAAAAAGAGTATTAGACATTAAAGCAGCACAAGTTCTAAGTTTATTAGTGACTAGACGTATGCTGAAAAGCATGTGAATGTTAGAAGTAATAGAAGAATGTGATTATGCATTTCCTCTTGCTCATATGCAATACGTACGTGGTTCTGACAATAGTATTATGGTGAGGGCACTTCAGGATACATCTAAGCAGTATAGATATAACCAATTACTGTATGAGTAAAAACACAGTGGCTTCTCATAATGGAGCATATGTTTCTATGTTCATAACATCCCAAATCAAAAAAGAGATTGTTTTTGTAAAAGCAAGTGACAGTTTCATTCTGAGTGTTCATTTCTTAGTGCACTGTCATTTCACTAACAAGCACAGTGTTGCAAGATAATTTTTAATTTGTGCTCAGCTTCTGCAGCAAATCAACCCAATATCTATCTCTCACAAAGACACTTGGACTTTAAACATGTTACAATAATAGAATTCCCTGATTGAAAAAGAAGCTGCCAATAATAAGAAAGGGGTTTTGAGAAAATTCTTTTGGGGAATGATATTTGCAGCAGGCATAAAGGACAGCAGAGGAGTACTTGTTAATTGGTTTCTGATTTTCAGTGTGGGAGAAGACATAGTGACTAAAATAATACTAAAGTAAGGAAAAAAAGAAAACAAACAAACAAACAAACAAACAAGAAATGAACCCTGCATCTTTTCTGAGGCAATTTTACCAAAGAATGAGTAAAAAGTCAAAGGTATGTTAGAATTATAGTATGATAAAAACCTGTTGAACAATAAAGACAAAATTGAAAGTGACTTTGGCATCCTGATCCAGCTATGATTTTCTCTTTCAATTGAAGGTGTGCAATACAGTTTTAGGATAAGTCACTAATGGGAAGAGGGTGTCTGTGATACTGTTGTTAGCATGGACTATTTGTTTGTCTCAAATCACTGAGAAAGAGGGAACAGAAGTTTACACAGAAGATCGAAACAAAATGAATATGTGAAAATGTAGCCATGCATGATGTTTGTATTTGAGTTCAATATAGTCACAAATACTATCTAAGCACATTGATAAAATTTTAGAAGAAACATTGAGATTGCAGGCTGCAATGAAATGGAAAAAGGAAAGAACAGAATAAACCTCACTAATATATTGTCCATATAAACACAGAAAACTCAGTCTCATATGACCACTAACGATACATCTAGTGGGCGGGTGGTTCACTTCAGGGTATGGTGTGCTGTTCAACTTGGTGCCTATCACCTAAGGGCTACACTGACTTAAGAAACATGAAACTCAACTCCAAAGGCGCCTGTATAGCACAATGTTCACGTGCATCCTGAGTCTTGGTAAATCTATTCTCAGTTGCCAAGTTGCTTCTACCATTTTAAAGACGAAGCTAAGCTTCTTAAACACTCTGAGGTGTGATGTTAAGCCTGTGACAGAGGCAGATAAAAGAACTGCATTATTTGAGTTGAATTCCCTTTCCTTCACTAAAGCAAAATCACCTTTTTTCTCCAATACACTTTCTCTTTCCTCTCTATAAGTCATTCAACTTCTGCTGTGTATGCTGTAAGGGATTACTGGTACTGGTCACCTCCTGACACACCACAGAACTGATACAATTACTCTGCCCCTCAGGTAAACGTGCTTACTACTTTTAACTCATTTGTTTTTAATGTCTCAAGGGACACCTTGATCCTGTAGTAAGCCAAACAGTTCGTAAAGGAGATGAATACGGTCAAGTCCTGTAAACTGATAGGCATCCCAGTCTCATGTTTGCACATAAAGCATCAAGCGGGGAAGGAGAGGAAAGAGGAGTTGTGTAACTTGACCTGAAAATTCAAAGACACACTGTGAGTGGCTTTAAACACTAAAGATAACCTGGAATAGGAATATACTTGTTCTGTTGCAGAGCTGAATTGCTGTATGCTGTATTGCTGATAATCAGTTATTAGGTGGGAGCAATAATCCTGCACAGAACACAGTAATTTGAACAACAAATTAGTTAATGCAGCATAAAAGGAATAATTTGAACAACAAATGAGTTAATGCAGCATAAAAGGAAGAGAGGAACTTTGATTTTTACTTTAGTAATTTCTATGACAAAGAATCCTATTGACAGGCTGTTGAAGTACTGCTGATTCAAGCTTAAATAATCATTCTGCTGGAACATTTTCCTTTTTCAGCTGTACGAGAGTATATCCTGTTTTGTCTTGGCAGGAAGGGCAATGTGATATCTTTATTGAGCCTAAGGTCATTTAAATAAGATTTTCCCCTCCTCACCTTGGTAATCTTGTATTATAAAAACATAGGTTTCTTTAATGCCCTAAAACAAAGTATATTTAATATTGGTTTGACTTAACAGGAGTTTTATCTTGATGTAACTGAAAAATTGGGATCAAAATATGTAGTGCCAAAGTCATGCTTCCAAAATGTGCGTGAACGTAGGCAGTATGTGTACCCCACTGACGTGGTTTAGGCCCAGCCGAGCACCACACCTTGCTCGCTCACCCCTCCCCCGGCGGGGTGGGGAGGAGAATGGACAAACAAAGGCAAAAGCCTCGTGGGTTGGGGTAAGGACAGTTTACTGGGACAGCAAGGGAGAGGGAAACGATCAGCAACAGTACTGATAACAGATATACACAATGGGTGATAACAGAAAGCAATTTACTGTCCAGGAGCCAGGCCGAACCCCCCCTCCCCGACCAGCCCCCTTTTCTGGTGAGCATGGTGTCACATGGTATGGAATAGCCCCCGGCCAGCCTGGCTCACCTGGCCTGGCTCCTGGTGACATTAACCCTATCCTAGCCAGAGCCAGGACACCCACGGGTGACCCATTTTGAAAACCAGATACTATTGGTTACACCGCGTACTTGTACCCCATGATCCCATAGAAGTGGTGTCTCAAAAGTTGGGCCTGAAGGCAAAAATTTGGAGAAGGGAGAGTGTGAACATCTAAAGCTTATAAAACATGGTGGAAAATCAATGCCAAACCAATTCATAGAATAAATCTAATTTTAAAAGAAGCCAACAAGATTTTGATTGATGCTTTTAATTCTGTGGTGCTCCTTTTGATATTTAAATGGCATCTCTGCATTGTTTGATTACTCCGACTTTTTCAAATGAAAATTACATGTAGAGAACATTGTTAATTTTTGTTTTGCACTATGTGAATAAATGGCAGAACAGGCTTGCATGCAGTTATATTCTGTAAAATTAATTAAAAATGAAAAGAGATTAGATGTTTGCAGTTGGTAGGAATTCTTTCTTGAACAGCATGAAGTTTGTCTGTATGCAGAATGCCAAATCAGAACCTGTTGGTAATGCAGAAATATTGAACTGAATTCTCAGCAGCAATAGCTGACTATGCCAATTCTTGATTAGAAATGACTGGAAAAGAGAGCTCCTGTCTTGTGGAAATTCCAGGAACAATCTAGGGATAGGACTTCCTTGGCTGGCTGACGTGCCAGATAGTTAACTTGACTCATTTCCATTTTAAGTTTTGAAGGATCAGCATGCTTCTATAGAACAGTGTGATTTTGGGAAACAACATTTTTAAATAAAAATCTCTTCAGCAAGCTCTTGACTCTTAAATATGTCTTTTAAAGTGTTAACTTCAGAAGACCAACAATGCTTGCTCAACAAGGCTATGTTCAACCTCCTGTGGGAAGTGCAGTCAACATGAGAGAGAGGACTGCAAGTAAGACTGGGTAAAATATGTGTATCACTTAGGCCCCTGGTTAATTCTATACGCATGATAACTAAGGTGTTAAGACCTTTTCATGGTATTTGTTATAGACTAGTCATATTTTTTTGTCATCAGATCTTATTCAGCACAAAATATCGGGTGATATTTTATGCCTATCTGACCAATTCTGAGCGTGGCATTGAATTTTTATGACCGCTTTTGTTTATTTTTTTGTAAGGCTGTGTCTCCCTTACAAAAGCAGATGGTGTGGATTTAGAAAATTGCCCTTTTGTTTTTGGTTCTGCTAGTGGGATCGATGTTTGCTGTAAAAGGTTTTTTTTTAGATCCATAACTGAAGCAACATTGTACAATATAGATCCAACAGGTAATGATTAAAATACAGCACACTTGAAATTTTCTCTATTAAATTATGTTCCTTAGGGAGAATCCACTATGTAACCATGTATTATACAACTATTACAGCAAACTATAATATATATTATATACTGTACATGATAAATGTGATATTGCAGGGGCAGAGAAATACAACAGCTTTTTGGTTTTTTTTTTCTGTCCTCAAAAATAAGACAAAACAAAGACTTATCAGGATAAGAAGCCATCTTTTTTTTCCAGGCCAGTATAACCCTTTCTTGTGAAAAGACTTATGAAATATTAAATTAAGCTGAACTTTGCATGAAATATTCAATTAACTTTGCCTTGGCTTAAAGCCATTTCTTTGACAATGGAGAAGGATAATCAACTTAAAAGCTCTCAGGCCAACGGAAGTATAATACTGCCTGAGACTATAAGGAAAATGCGGGATGTACTCCAAAATGACTACTCAATAAATTGTACCTCTGGGTTGGAAGTACAATTCCAAAGCTACTGAATAGGTACAAAAATTTTCTCTCATGTAAATAAATGACTTAAAATGTCAGTTGGAATATTTATTACTATCTTGTCCTTTGCCCAGGTAGTTTGATTTTTTTCCCCATCCAGCTCTAGGAAAGCTAAGTATGTCTGTGTAGCTGTGCTCCCTTGTTAGTCTTCAGGATTTCTTATCTTGCAAGATCATTTCAAGTTGTTCTGTATGAACAGGGGAAAAAAAAAAAAACTAAAAGAGAGACAGTGACATTTTTTTTTACTGGGATATTGTAATTTGATGAATCACTGTAGTCATATATCCTAGCCAAAGTTTTTGCAAACCTAATTGCTAGTATATAGAGTATGTTTGAATGAATTAGCTGTTTGATGCAGGTAAGAACCAATAAAAGGTATTTTTGACTGCAGTTGTATAAAGATATAGTTGCCATACTAATGCTTTTATGTGATTAAAGACAACAAAACTGGGCAGATAGGAGAGTTTCTTCACCTTATGTGTCAGAGTATCAGAAGAGATCTCTTACTAGATTGCAGAAGTAGCTTCATGTAAATCTCTTTTTCGAGCATGATAAGTGAATGTTGATCTGTGCAGATCTGATCTGAATTGAGTTGTCCTGACTGATGCCATCTGAAAATGACACATCGTTTCTTTAATTAATTTTATCCCAGACATCCAGTGTTTGTGCATTTTACAAATTACTTTTAATCTAGCTAAACAAAAACTCATCAGCACTAAGAGAGATCAGTGGTCTTTTATGTAGTTTAATTTATGAATTACAGTTTCATCATCAACCTCTTTTTTTTAAAATTTTTTAATTTTTTTTATTTCTTAGAGATATTGAGGGTTCATGATTCCTCTCAGGTTTAGCTGTAGTAGCTGCAGGAGTTAATCACATTTTAGTCCTATTGCAGCTAAGTCTCTCAGAGTTTATGCATCTAAAGCTTTTTCGTCCTGACTAGGCTTCTCTTCTAGGGTTTTGCTTGGAAAGACCTGGAAGAGGTCACATCCATGTGCCTGCTTTTCTCCTAGCTGGCTGATTAGCAAGCAGTAGACTATGCGAACTAGTTGTATCTGAGATGACGGAAGAGGAAGCAGTCTCTGACCTGTAAGATAAACTCTAATCTTGGATAGCCCTGCGAGTGTATACTTCAGGGTTGCTTTTATGGAGAGTACACTTTTGGAAGGTTATTAATAATAAGTAGTAGTAAGATATTAAAAGCCATTCAGGGAAATGCTGGTGAAATCATCTGTCTTGGACCTGCAAGAGGGTAAGGAAAAGAGAATAAAATTATGCTTAGCAAATAGAAAAGCAGAGATCAGGAAAGGTCAAAAAAAGAAAAAGATATCACTGATTTTTAGAACAGCATGTGAGGACTGTCAGTGGAAGGTCTACTTTGTGCATTGATCTTCTAGAAAAACTAGTTCATGCTGGTTTCATGTTGGTTTCTGAAGCATGAGCAGCCATTGAAGCTGAGGAGACAGTCCCCCCCAGCCTCAGAAGAGATGGTACCGACTTAACAAAGAAACTTCCCACGTCTGTCAAGGCTGAAGATGTCACCCAAGCTAGAAAATGCCATTTCTTTTATACGCTCTTTGCAAACCATTACCTGATGTGAGAACTGAGAGGGATAGCATACTTTTGTTCCAAAAATACAAAAAAGGCAGCGCGTCTCAGGGAATGCTTGTTTTGTGCAGTGTTCTGTTTGTATTATTCTGGTTAAGTTTGGATTTCAGCCTTGGAAGATGAAAACAAAGATTGTTTTGAGGGTTCCAATGATCTTTATATATAATTTTAATCAATATGAAAATATTTTTGTAACAATTTATTTAATTATTCCTCTTAACATAACTTCAGATCTATCAGTACTCTCCTTCTTGCTAGCTTTTGATTGCTTTAAAAGTTGTAGTAAGCAACATTGTGGTTATAGACTACAAGACCTGCTTGTTCCTGAAGGAGTAATTAATGATTTATTTTATCCATGGATGGTGGTGTCTTTTTGCCAGTAATGATTATCAGAGGAAGTGATATCATGCTGATAGTACTGACTTCTGAAACTTCTAAGGTTGAGGGTTAAAAATGTTACTTCCATAGTCCTATGTGCAGAACTGGTAGATGGCACTCATTTATGCTTAGATGAATGCTTGCAGTAGCGTTCAAATTTTTATCACTGTGATTTGACAGAGTTAATCTTTTACCTAATGCACAGATCTCAAATTTTCTGTCCAGCACTGGATACAACAGTATTTAACCTGCTCTCACTTGTATAACACTGTGGTCATCGCTAAGCATTTCATAAAGTATCTGTGTTGTTGTATCAAGAAGGTTTCCTGTGTTAAAATAGAATGAAGGAGATGCTACCTAGCTGTCTTGAGTAGTCTATTAAAATATAAATGCATTGTCTGTGGTTCTGGCATCAGATAGATACCCAGTTCAAATAATAAAGATGCTTAGAGTAGAAAATGTTGTCCAAGTGAATAGATTATGCTAGTGTGACTTTTATGTGTCACTAAATTATTGTAGTGGTTTTCACTGGGGAATGGGAAGGTAAATAATTAACCAGTAATGTACTGGCCTGTGTCAGGGATAGCATGTACCTGTTTATGTGCTTCCCTGTAGATGTCCTTGGCTGATCAGTTTTGCACATGGCAGCTGTCAGACCATAGGTCCTGATCTGTGGTTTGGAGTTACATCCATGTGCTGAGGGGAGTTGCTGCTTAGCCCAATGGTTCTAATTGTCCTGATAAATTCATTTCTAATGGGACAGCACATACTATGTGAATGCAAATACTAGGATGGGACTTCTAACTTTGTCTGCTGCAGATTGTCTGCAAGCCTGATCTATCTCTGTCAGATTTGTGCTGTTTTCTAGAAATGTATCATAGAATAATAGAATAGGGACCCAATAAGGATCATGAAATCCAACTTGTCTTTGGGAGGACGTATTACTTAGGTGGATAAGATTATTTGATCAGAAAATGGAGGATTTATCTTAGGAAAATAATAGCAAATATCTTCTTATGCTTTTGAGTAATTAAGAGTGACATTTTATGTTGTTTTTGTTATGTTTTGCTCCCTTTGTGAGTTTCCAGAACTAGAGGAAGAATTAGCGTCCAAATGTATTCTACAACTTTATTAATATAAATGTATTTTATTATTAATAAATAGTTCGGTAATACATGATCTGGTATTGGAAAACACCTCTTCAAGAATCATCCTTTCACCTTTTTTTTTAATGAAGAAAATTCCTCAGATTGGTGAAACAAGATGTGGACTATCACTTTACTCTTTTGTCAGTGTATCTTACATCATCAGAGTGTGAAGCACAGACTTTCTGTGCTGTTTATTCTGGCCAATTTTAGCTTTGAAATCTGTGAAATGGAAACTTGAATTACTTATTAAGACAGCTTACAGGTTGACTTTGGATTTTAACATAGCTGCCATATTTTATTAGAAAAACTCCATCATAAAAACACTTTGCTAAAAGTCACAAATGAGAGATTAGGGAGTGAAATGGGGTAGTTTTGTGGAAATGAACAGATTCTTTCTCAGGGAGAGGCAGAGTCATTAAAATAACAAATTGTAGTGTATGAAACAAACATATCCTCTCTGGAGTGACCAGAGAAAGACAGTGTGCAACAGAAACCCCTGAACGCCTTCAGAAATTTGTTTATCATTCCTTTTTCCTTGGGAAAGAGTTGGCAATAGCTAGCAGGTCACCTCGACTGCATGTTTGTTTTAGGCAGAAATATTCTGGAAGAAACTAGCAGTCATGTGGAGGGCTAGTGTGTTAACAGCCTGATCAAGAAGTACACCCTGTTCCTGTTAGTCTACTTACTGTCATTTTAAAAACTCAGCTTAATAAGCTCCATATCAGAGTTCTTGTTAAGCTCGTAAGAACAGTCCATGGAGATGGCCTGTCCTCCTGCAGTCTGTTCTCGTTCATATGTGTTGATGAAATTCTGGTGTGCTGGAGTTGAAAAATCAGTCCTCAGATGGCTAGTTGACCTGTTTGGTTTATGAAGAGATGGTCTCCAGAGCTTTCTTGCTCCACTATGGTCTTTTTGTATTCTGCTTTTTATTGCCGTGCTTTTCTCATTTCTTCAGACGTCAAGTGTAGGGTTCAAAAACTTTCAGCCTTGGAATTCTTCAAATTTTGTGTAATTATTCTGTCTTCATTCATGAAGAGGTAATAAAGAGGAGAAGCATGATGGAGCATTCAAATGAGTGAAAAGATGCTGGGTTGTTTTGTTGGCTTTTCCTCTTTTCTTTCTCCTTTTTCCTTTTTTCCTTTNGGTAGTTCTCCTCCCACATTATTTTCTACAGGTTTTAGAGGTTTTAGAACTGCAATATATCTGTGTAACAAGGCTACAGCTAACGTGAGTTTAAAAAAGTCACAGCAACATGTGAGTTGTAAAAACAAGTGTGCAGATGTTAGTGCTTGCAAGAATGAATTCTGAAGACAACACAAAAATGTCTTAATTTTTCAAAAGAAAACACTCACATACCTCATGAATAAGTCTGACATTCATCACTGAAACTCAGATGGCTGTTGAGGATCCTTGCTAGTTCTATATGGGATAGTGTTTTGTGGACTGAGCAACAGAAAGCAAATCGTTTTATAGGTACAGAATATGTAGATACAGAGCAGAATCAGATTGGTTGAAATTTTTTATATTGTTGTTTGCACTGGATTCCTAGATGTGGGTGACGTTGTAGATTTAATAATCAATTCGTCAGTTCATTCAATTTCCTTCTTTTTCAAGGTTGAGTAATTTCTTTTGTAGTTATGATGAACCTAGAGAAAAAGACTTCTACGCACTGAATAGTACTAAAAAAGGATGAGCTCATGAACTTTATTTTCATTCTCTAGGGTGGTAGATCAATCAGAAATGTATGCCACAGAAGAACAATATGACAAAAACCATATTGAAAAGAGGAAAATGGAGACAGTTTATTACTGGTGAAGGCCTACAGCTTGAATGAACGTATTTGTTCCACACACTGTACTCTTCAGAAAGCTGTCTGTCTTTCCCAATACATAGGGAATGGAAAACAGGTGTCCTGGTTTTGTTACTCAAAGGTATTTTGATGGCTGTGTTCCATGTAAGGGAAAGTGAACTAAGTTTCTTCCTTGTATCTAGAGAGAGGTAAGATTAGACACAGAGAAAAAAGGTTAGTTTAAAAAAATTCACATTTATAATTATTGAGGATAATATACTAATTATATACTTCTCTTGAAAAATTAAAATGTTACTTGATATCCAGAGCCTAATTCGAAATAACAAAAAGTTTATCAGCTTGTATATGACAACAACAACAACGTTTAGTTGCATATTCTGAGACCTTAGTGTCAGTCAGATATGCTTCTCAAAATAAGAAGCGTAGCTCATTAAAAGAAAATAAACCAGAATGTTTTTGTGCAGCTAGCTTGACATTAATGATGTGCACAGGAGAAAAACATCACCTTACATTTTGTGTGTGCAATTATGAAGACGGTAGACACTTCCTTGCAATATTTTGTTTTCACACAGTTGGGCTGTTTTTTCTTTTCCTCGTATTTGGAAGGCTCTTAATTTTATTAAATGCAGAACAGACTCAGTTCTGTTTGTGAGTAAGAACAACTCAAAGCCCTCAGTGCTTTGTGGAGCATGTTCTGAAGAGTACGGGTGAAAGCCACTTACTTTGTCTAGTTACTCATTTCAGCCAAGCAAAGAAAAAAGGGAAAATTAAAATTACAACTTCCTATGTACGTTTGCTGCATGTATTTCCATGCTCTCTGGGACTGCTTTTCTTCTTAGATTTGTGAGCTGTTTTCAGAAGCTTTTCCACATATACATGAAGCTGCTTATCTGTTACTCTGGTGCCAAAGGGACTTCTGTCAGGTTAGATCTTGTTTGGGTTCTAAATGGAGGCCTCTTGTGAACCCCAAATTTTGTGGCTTTCTTGGGAGCTTTGAAGCCAAGGAAACACGTCTGACCCCACAGTAAGTGCATTCTTTCAGCCAATGGTGAAAAGCGCTGCAACTGAGGAGAGTAACTGATTTTTAACGTGTTTTTTGAAGTGTCTTGGTGATTGAACTTCGGTTTTTCTCATCATTGTCACTCATTGCAATTGTCTTTTAATGTGTTACAGAACAGGAGCAAACGCCTGGAGAAAGTCCATGTCGTTCTTGCGAATAAATCCTGTGATTTGGATTCACTCATTTCTTCTCTGGCCTATGCCTACTTTCTCGACAAGGTAATGGAAAAAATGGACCAAATGGTTGTAATTCATTTGTTCCGGGTAGTTACAGGCTTCTTATTGTTAAGTTAAATAAAATATACTAAAAACATTATGGTGGACAATGCTTTTGTTATAATCAGAGGTGAGGTTTTTAAATAGACACAATCTACATTTCTTTCCATACAAAAATTAATGAGTAGGTATTAGGTGGCTTATTCAACAGCAGCAAAAGTCACCCCTGTACATCATTCTTTCTTCTTTCTCCTTCCTCATTTCCGAATGATTCTGTGGGAGCCGAACAGAGACAGGACAAAAAAAGAGGAAGAGACTTTTTAAAAAAAAAAAAAAAAAAAAAAAAAAATTAAGTAAAAGGGGGAAAAAATCAAACAGAAAATTCAGACTGTTTCTAGTTGCTCACTCTGTTAAAATGTCTTCCTAATAAAAAACAGGTCTTATTTTATGCAACTCTGACAAATGCACACCTACATTACAGGTCAGTCCTCCTGATGTTCTTTGCTTACCCGTGTTGAACATACCAAGAAGAGATTTTAGCTACTTCACAGAGACGAGATTTATATTGGAGGAGCTGAATATCCCGGAGTCATTCCATATCTTCCGAGATGAAATCAATTTGCACCAGCTGAATGCTGAAGGGAAATTGTCTTTAACACTTGTAAACAGCAACATGCTGACAAGGTATTGCATTGTATGTTTTTGTGCAAGATGGCTTATGTGGGTTTGAGCTGTTTTAAAAATTATATTTCTACATTTTCCTGCATTAATATTAGTATTTCTACATTAACACAGACCCAGAAAAAATGAAGTTAAAGTATATTTTCTCTCCCATTATGTCCAATAAACAGAACAAACTAGATATAGCCACCTTTCCATCACTTTTAATAGAACTCCCTTTTTTAAGTACCTTGTATTTTCACACAGCTTAGATTAGATATTTTAACTTAGTTTAAATACAGGAAGTTTCCTGTAACCAGTAAATAAGAGATTAGGGTTTTTTTCCTGCTTCTCAGTTATCTTTCACGAAAGGCATTAAGACTCTCACATTGATCTGGAGATGGCCAGCACACTTGGATATGTTCTGTTAAGATGGCTGCTAGATTATTGCAGTCCTTCAAAAGAACAGCATTTTTCTCAAAATGTCCTCAGTACCAGAGGCTGTTACTCTGTGGAAGACCACAGTCCATATACACATCCTTAAGGGTGAATATTTACAAGTCCACAGTGAATCTTTTATAGGGAGCTTCTTTATAATGGTCTGCCTGTCTTGCCCAGAGTGAAGGATACTGTTTACTAACAACTGTCTTTAGAACTGGATTTAAGATGAGTCACATCCCGTTGTGCTATGGCCCAATCCTGCTCTGAGGGGTTTGTAGATTAGGATAAAAGTAGGGGGAATCTAAAATGAGAAATACACGTAAATCTCATAGCTATTGATTCTTTAACTGCAGTCAGCTCAGTACATCATTCACTTTTGCAAAGTAAAAACTGTCCATAAGATTTGCTTTTTTGTTTATTACTGTCCCTTTTTGTGTTTCTTCCTTCCAAAGAATTATCATTAGTGTTTTATATTCTTAAATATGGTTTGGTATTATATTGGTATTATATGCAGAAACATAAAGTATCTAAATGCAAAAAAAAAAAAAAAAAGTTTTGTAAGTTACCAAAATATTCAATGGGGAAAATTAAAAATCTCCTCTATAGAAAGAGTGATATTTTCAGTACGTGTGGAAATATATTTTTTTTCAAATTATTGATTTTTAAAAATTTTGGTAGTGGAAATGTAAACATTTGAGTCTTAGCACTTAATGATGTATCAAGCAATAAAACCACTGTGAACACTTCATTAAAAAAATTACAGGTTTAGGACTTCATTGTGACATTCTTTGGCTTTATAGCAGACTTCAAGTAGCAATGACACTAGTGTTATAGTCTGGAATTTTAAATTTTTTTTGCATTGTTTTACTGGGTTGTCTAAGCATCTAGAAAGAAAAATATGTATAATTTTAAAATTTTCTTGATAGTGAGGATAAAAGTTTGGAATCAGCTGTTGTCAAAGTCATCAATCCAGATGAGCAATGTGACGGCAGCCTGGAGTTACAAACGTCTTCTTCCTCTTTAGTAGTAAAAGAGATTCTTCAAGAGGCACCAGAGTTAATCACTCAGCAACTGGCTTATCTCCTCAGAGGTGAGAGATTATTCTTTATATTAAATACTGAAAGGTTTAATGGAGTGTTTCTGAATCTGCTCATGCAGAAAGAGTGTGATCCATTCTTTGGTTAACAATCCCTTTAAAGACCACGGGAAGCTTCATAAAAGAAGCAGGGAGTAAAGAGTTTGTTAAAGAGTAACATTATATTGAATATTAAAAATGTGCATTTAAAAATAGGCATGAGAGGTCTTTGCTGTATCACTAGACAAGAATATTAAATGGAGCTGTCGACACACCAGCTGGGTAGCTGGAAAAGCTGTGCAGTTCATCGATTCCAGGGGCTGTGCAGTGCCGCCAGTTCGGCTCTGTCTGCCTGTGGACAACAATATGGATTGGAATCTAATATTTACACGTTCAAGCTTCTCCTGATGGCGGTACCTTTCTATAGAATGATGTTTTAATGGCGTGACGCAAAACTTTTACTGTTTAAAAATGCTGTGACTGCATCTTCGTTGCGCTCTCCTTTTCTTTTGTATCACGTGCCTGGTAATTTACAAAGGATGGGGCTCCAACTGTCAGAAGTATTTTCATTTCTCTCTTCACAGTTCATTGTTTGTATTAGTTTCTTCAGTTTATTTACTGCAGCAGAACTCTTCAGTTGGAAATAAAACTGTGTTTGAAAGGAACTGATTGCTGCTTTTAAGATATTTACTGAATTTAAATAACATTTAATAAATTCTAAAGTTTTTAGGTTTTAATTGATGTGCAACTGTTAAATGCCCTTTTAAGAAATTAATGTGGGCGTGTTTAATGAAAACTTGCCTACACTTAGATTTCAGAAGTTATTGGAGTCTTAGCTTGTCATTGTACTCATCACTGTGATAACTAATGTAATGAGCATGTTCTGAGAAATTACAAAAGGTAATTATGTTTATTTTTAATGTTGCCATGGAAGAAGCATTAACAATAACACAGCATTTAGCCCCCTCTTTTAGTATCCTTCCATGCTAATAAGCTCTCATAATTGTGCCATGCAATATTTTTTTAAGTTCCAAATTTCTGTTGAGTAGCTGTCCAGGAATCTAGGCAAATGACCAAGCATAATGATTGAATTTGGAAGCAGAACAAAGAAGACTTTGGGGATCTCTCAGGATACCTGTTTGTGCTGGGTAGAGTCAGGAGGCAATGCTCTGCAAATCGAACAAGAACATGTTCAAGTACTGTACATGGTCGTAAGTGTCTGCATGTTTTGGCTCTCTAGTCTGTACCCAAGTTAAAATTAGAGAAATACTGAAAGTGTTTGCAGTAGAGATAGCACTTCCAGTTTTGAGGGCGCTAGTAGCTACATTTTTTTTTATAATTAGCAACTTCATTTTAATGACTGTGTTTGGTAGCGCATATGTGAGGAACTTAGTGGATATAGGAGTTCCTGCATTCCTTCTCTTGCCTGGTATGAGAAGTGATTGACAAAGCCTAAACAACAAAACACAGCTGCGCTTGTGACTTGATGTTTTTCTGCTTCTCCCAGCAACACAGTTTGTACATACAGAAGGCTGAGCAACACAGTGAGTCCTCTTGTGGTTCCCTTAAAATAGAAAAGGGTTTTGGTACTTAAGAACCTTCCATTGCAAATTCAGAATAGTCAGTAAATCCCATTGCTGGTTTTGATAATATGAAAAAGAAATAAATTCCTAGATATAAATGTATATAGATGGCAGATTGAACTACAAGCAGTCTGAAAATAAAAGATCAAATACAACCTACCCAAGACTAGCTTTAGTGTTTCTCTGTATATATTATGGCCTTTTGTCAAAGTCCTTGCCCATAAAGCACAGCTTTTTAAATTCATCTCACCTGTGAGCATAGGAAATGAAGGGACTACATGCACATATATATCTCATGGTCTGGAAGGGAGGGGTGGCTGCTTCGTCCTCACTGCCAGTAAATGCAGGTGTAGAGGCTCGCAGGATGGCCCTTCTCTCTGGTGGCACTCCATGGCCGTACAGACAATGAAAGGGTCCTACCGTGTTTTTCATACTTTGTTATGTTACTTCCAATGTAAATCTGCATATTGTTAGTATGTATAAATTTCGGGGAGGGGGGAGTTCAGAATGGAAATCCGAAGTGGAAGTCAAAGTGCTAAGAATTAGGATTTTATTTTCATAAACAGCTGAGAGATCCTAACATCTGAGTCTCTAAGCTGGGAACTCATCTTTCATTTTCTGGCTTTCCAGTAAGTATTTTGCTAGAGTTGTAAGATAATACAAATATCTCATGTTTTAATAATTATCGTGCAGTAGCTTCATTTGTTACCTCTTTTTCAAACTACTTCTTTCTCACAGTCTGTTAGCATTTTTGTATTTTAATAACAAAGGCAGATGTTTGTAACCTGACATATTTCATCTTTGAACAAACTTCACCTGCTCTTCTGTGTTTATCAAAAAAAAAAAAAAAAAAAAAAAAAAAAAGTCAAGAGAAAAGACTTTTCCTGTGAAACTGAGCAGTATTGATTTAGGTAGCTTAGTATTTAAGGACTTTTTTTTCTGCTGAATGCTTTCCTGGTATCTTTGTCTCCACGTCAGACATAAGTTAATTCTACCCTCGGGCTTTGGATGGAGCCTGCTTGGAGAGTCAGAGTGTTGTACAGCCATATTTGCCTTAAGTTAGAGCTTGTGCTGCCTCTGGATTGATGCCAGAAGCAAACAATTATAGAACCTGCCAGAGACTTGGGCCTGTATTATTTTATTTCCCCAGAGATGTTTACAAGGGGACTGTTGCCAAACTCAAGATCCATTAAACTGCTGAATCATTACATTTTCTGTTGCAGCCAGCTGGCAAGGATGATTCCAAGCACTCGCTGTCAGGTACCTTGGGTCACTGCACTCTCAAAAATGCCTCCTTATGTTTATTTGTATAAGGCCTTGAAGGATGCCACAAGGTGCAGACTGCAACATGTAAATAGAGACAGATTTACAACAAGGGCATCAGCATTTTTTTTTTTTTAATGTGAATCTGCTTTTGCTAGCTATGAGCTGCATAGTTGAGGTCTTTTTGTGCCCTGTTGGGGCAGTCTGACTTTCCGTAGAGAAGATTAGTTTGTTATTCTAGCCACCCAGACAAATGTTAAGAAATGCCCTTTTAAGGACTTCGGGAATTATGCCATTTTTTTGTTGTTGTTCTATCTTGTACATTGATCAGATGATTCACATGTTCCCTAATTGGTTCATCCCTAATATATATATGCCAGAAAGAAAGGAACATTTTGAACTGCACCAAACACTGCACTTATTTGGACTGATACTTTTGTTTTATGTATGGAAACAGTTTTCTTGGAGGCATTGCTTCCCTCCCTGCCCTTTCCCCCCCAAATTACATTTTATTCCAGCTTTCTGGCTTTTCTATTAATTACAATGATGTCTGCTTGCCAGGGTCTGTTTTGGTTTGTGGATTTTTTTGGAGGTGAGGAGTGTTGAAGTACACTTTTCATGAGGGACTGTTAGTTTTCCCCTTTTCCCTGTCCTTTATTTTTCCAAGTCATGGAACAATACCTAGACAGGAGAAATGCCTATATTTTCATTGTACTGTTTCTCTCAGCCATAAACTTATAATTCAGGAGATGCTTGTGCTGTTCTTAATGTTTTCCCAAAACGACTTCTGCCTTCATTAGATCATGTTTAATATTAATGCACAGCAATTGCTTTTGGCAAAACTAGTGCTCCACTTCCAAACTGCTTTGCAAAAAGGAATAAAATGCACATTGTTTTTAAGAGTCCTAGCCTATTTTCTAGTGACCTCTCCTTAGAAAAAAATATCTGTAATGTAGTGTGATGCACACAAATAATATTGAATCTTGTATTACCTATTATATATTTCTTTTTTCTGTGCTTGTCAGCAGACAGAGCAGCCTCCATTATGCTTTCAGAAACCCTGGGGGAGTTGCACCAGCACTCAGTAAAATCTGCAGGAAATTTCTGAGCCCATGTATCTCTTTTACAGCAGGTACTTACAAGAGAGCACATGACTAAATGGACCACTGACCTTTGGCCAAGCAAAAGTACCTTGACTGAACTGTGTTTCTAAACTACAATGCCTGGGAGAGAAGACATGTGCCTTTCTGTCCTGCTGATGAGCATAGTATTAAAGAATGAAGGAAGAATAAGTGTTGATCATAGGGCTGGCTGACACTCTATTAATTTGAGAAGGTTCCTTTTCTTGCTTTCATCCTAATAGAAAAGTTAGCAATTGCAAGCACTACAGTATTGCTGTGACAAGTAGGAAAAATAACCTTTTAAAAATCTTTCTAAGATGTCTGCCTATGATGAGGCATTATTTCAGGCTGACTGCATTTCATTCTTGTATTAAGTGATAAATCCCAAAATTTCTAAGTTTGCTTCGCTCTTTGAAGATGTCATCCCTGATCAAAATATGCAAGGGGATAGACTCTGAGATGAACTGAACAGTGAAAGGCAAAGATTTCCTGTTAGATGCTGCAGTACAGTGCATATCTAAACACATCCTGGTTTTACAACTTTACAGTAATTTCTGTGTCCTGCCAAAGGTGATATCAAATCCAAGATGGCCTTACCATTGAAGAAACCAAGAATTTGTCACATGTGTGAAAGCAAGAGATAAATGCACACTGGTACCTGTAGAAATGCATGGTAGGCTGCCATAGTATGCCCTAGGCAGCCTTTCCATTCCTTTTGACTGGGGAATAGATAAATAGGATCAAAGTTTCCTTCCACCAAGCCATGTGTTTGTGAGAATTAAGCTAGTTTTATTGGCATGAGCAATGCTGCTGCAACACTACAGTAGAACTGCTTTAGGTGAAAGAAATCCATGTATTATTTTAGCAAAGCGATACTTGTGATGATTTTTGGTGCTGCATAGCTGCTGTAGTTCAGGCACTTGTTAAAATCACTGCCAGATACTGAACTGGCTGCTAGAACCTGTATTGATGTAACCACAACTTTCTGCTGCCAGTTCTGTTTCCTGCAGTTGGAGAAATACAAGACTTTTCCTCTTCTTTGTTCAACTCCTTTCCTATCTTGCCTCCCAATACCCTTTTGCTTGGCTTTAGAAGCTGGGGCTACATTAGATCTGGAGCTAGTTAGTTTAATTTGGTGGCCCAGTCCTGAACTTTACAGTAGAAAGTACCTGTGCTAGATGGGAACATCAACTATTTGAAATAATGACACAGGAAAAAGTTTAGTTATGTAGTCTATTTAATTTTATTGTAATAGTTTGGGAATTTCTTCTGTGAGAAACAGGAGAAAATACTTTTCCTTAAATTCTGAGACTCAGAAGCTGTCTTCATTTGACTGTTTCAGTATGTTTCAGCTTTTATTATGTTTTAGGAAGGACACAGTTCTGCATTTGTCTTACAGATTAGTTGAAATCCAGGGCTGAGTGGATAAAACCTGTGGTGTAGTTATTACTCAATTCACAATCCATCCTGTAATGTATTTGGAATGATTTGTGGTATAAGGAGCTAAAATGAATCAGAAGTTGCAGACCTGACACTGAACTGGCCATATAGTAGTTATTTCTGCATAATTAGGCAGACAAGGAAGCTCACGTCATGTTGACTTCAAAACTCATAAGCTTGATTGGATATACAATTCACACATCTTGTTTTACTGCATTTCCAGTATGCTTGCATTAGGATTTTCTCTTCTTGGTCTTCCCCAAATACTCGCTCCCTGAAGCACAGCACAGCTGTGGTGAAAGTTTGACACATTGTGTGTCTGAGGACCTATGCAGATGGACAGACTGCCTAGCTTATCCTAGTGCTGCTGGGAGGCTGTACAGGATATGCTACAGCCTCCCTCCAGTAGGTAGTTGTATGGTGAATTTGAGCATGGATTGTAGGCCCAGTACTTTCTGCTGGTGTCTCCATTTTCATTGTTATGTGCTTGAGCAATTTCCCTGGCTGCTCCTGGGGGAAGGAAAAAAAAAAAAAAGGGTGCTGAAAAAGCCGAAGAGTGCTATTGCTAAAATAATTCATGCAACCTGGTCCCTGAGCTGCTATTTATCCAGGTGCAGCTCTGTGCTGACTGTGAGTGTGCTATGGGCCGTATAACTCATTCTTGTCACTGCCCTTCCCAAGGTATGGATGAGAATAGGTAGCACAGGCACTGTTACCTGGTTAGAGGTGGGAACGATGAAGGGATATTGTTAGATGAATTATCCTGGAGGCTACTGATTGCTTCATATAAAAGGGACTGAAAAATAGGTCTTACTAATATCTATCTATCTATCTATCTATCTATCTATCCATCTATCTATCTATCTATCTTGGGTGGTTTATGTCAGTTATTTACCTGTAGTCATCTGAAATTTACTTGCTGTGGAGCCATGTTGTATGTACGTAAATTTACAAATGTCATTGTGGGTCGGTATACATGATTTTCATGCAGTCTGTATTTCTTTAATGTGCTTTAATACTATCAAATAGGGCAGGAGCATTATCTTAAAATGATGATGAGACTGACATAAAGAAAGGGACAGAGAAAATTAAAAGAATATTGGCAGTTACAATATCTGTAAGAGAAACACAGAATGGAATTTCATGTATGTGAATTTCCAGAATTTTATATCTGTTGGGGAACAGCTTTTGGCTTGTTAAGCATTACTAAGTATTTAATCCACACAGGATTTGTCTAATAAGGAGGTGTGTACTTAGCATGGCAAAATTTTTTGTGTTGCAAGTGCTTTATGAATCTTGAAGAAATGCTTTTCATCATTTATGTGATGGCAGTGTAGGAGAAAAACGGATGCATACTAGATGTTTGGGTCCTAGTCAGTCTAATGAGATTGAGGATGGCTGTGTCCAAGTTTTTCTTTCCCACTCCTGGCTCTGTGCTAAAGCCTAAATATTTTGGCTTGCAATAAGTATCTTATACTATTGTACTGTTTTGCCCATTGACCTAGCATGATGCAATGCAATCATATGCTTATCTGAAATCCCTATGCACAGTAGAGTAATAAAAATTTTCAGTGCTGAAGTATAAGATTTTATTACATTTAATTTAGTATGAGTAATTGGAAGGGAAGGCTATCTTTGGGTATATTAATAAATGGGATCTCAGTCTCCAGGGAATGAAAGGCTGACTTTAAACCTTGAACCATCAGGCAAGTTTCACATCCAGGATGGAATATGTGCAGCACGTAGTGGTCCGAAAAGACATCAAACCCACCTCTGTATTGTAAGAGCATACCAATTATGGTAAAGGTATTTATTGGATTATGTTTCTCTTAAATTTTAAGACTGAGTGCATCACTTTCTTTGGCTGAATGTGCTGTGCTTTTTTGGTATGTTCATTGATGATAAACTAGTCAGAGTCAGTTACACCAAAATGACCAATAACTTTAAGGTCATCTAGTCTGACCCCCCTGCCACAGACAGGGACACCTTCAACTAGACCAGGTTGCCCAAAGCCCCATCCAACCTGGCCTTGAGCACTTCCAGGGAGGGGGCATTCTGTTCCAGTGCCTTACCACCAGCACAGTAAAGAATTTCTTCCTTATGTCCATTGTAGCACTTCATTGACAGGTCTGTGGAAGGAAGGTTGGCAATGTGGATTTACAGTTTCCAAGCACACCAGCACTGGATCTAATGCATAGAGAGAAGAACAAGCCCTGGTGACCCAATGCTTGCTAGTAGCCGTGCTGCAGAGCTGTGTAGGATGTGTGGAAGCATGCTGCATGCCATGGCAGCACTGGGACCAGCCAGTTAGCTGTAGCGTAGGCCCGACAAGTGACCCAGTTCAGACTTTAGAAACTGCCTTCATGTTAGGAGGATGTTTCTGCGTGAAAAACATTCAATATCTAGTTCAGTGAACTCATCAGTGGAAGTGACTCAAAGAAGGAAAGGGTTTGGATGGTGATACAGTAAACACTCTTGTTTCTGTAGTACCTCTTTGCTGTTTACAGAAGGCATTGGTTTTTGTCTTTCAATGTTTCAGGAAGCATTCTCTTCAAGTGCATGTCTTTGGAGGCTGACAGAATTACAGAGCAGCAGGAGAAAGTACTGTCTATCCTAGAGGAAAAGTTTCCAGGTCTTCCCCCACGAGAGGAAATTATCTCTGTTCTCCAGGAGACTCAGTGTAACCAACAAGGTACTGCAACTTACTTCCATTTTTCAGACCTTTTACAAATCTAGTCATGTAACTGTATCAGAATATATCAGCTTATTGTGTGTGGTGAAAATAATTGCAGCATGCTACCTTCATTGATAGTTACATGTAATTATATGTAATTTTAAATTAAGTGGCTTGCATTCTGAATCATGGAATTGTGATTTCTGGTGAGGAACTACTGAACTCTTAAATAATCTTGTATTACTTTTACAGATAAAGTAAACATTAATTTATTTCATATATTGCTTTTACAAGTGTATTCTAGTCAAGAATTTGTGTTCATGAAGTACAGAGGCATAATCAACATGTCAGCTGATGTGCAGAAATTGTGCTGCAATTGCCTGCATGGTGTGGGAGTGGATTTTATCTGTTGAACCTTCCCAAATTTATTGAGGGTTCTGTACAGGTGAAGTGAATTTGACTTCAGAATAAGATTAAGGAAGCAGTGAGAAAATTGCAGTTCTTTCATTTCCTTCTGCTAGGAATAGATGAACACAGTTGTCATTTTTTTGGTGATCAAAAGCAGGAATGCTTGAACCCACAGTTTGGTAGCAGGCTTTCAAAGGGATGCTCTGAAAGCCTGAAGAAAATTGGTGCAATAACTCTCACATTTTTTATTGTCTTTGTTAACTGGCATTTGCTACCAAGTTGTTACCAAAGAATGAGTATTGAATTACTGACATACTTCTTTGTTAGATATATGAGATATGCACAGAGTCCATGCAGCCTCATAGTCTTTTTTACTATTCTCTATCCACCCATCTGCAGAATCCTCTCATCAGAATTCAGACCGTCAGCCTGAGATGGCTGCCCTAGCTGGTAGATAAGGACAGAGTTTGAGGTGCTGCTTCCTTTGCTCTTTCTTTCAGTGAGGTCACAGGCTAAATTAGTTCAGGGCTGTAAATCTTCACATAGTTCTCTGAACTTCCTCCAGACGTTACTCGAGGAATCAGAAATGAACTGAATGCAGCCTGGGTTGGAGACACCCAGTTAAAGTGGCTTTTATGGAAGTCACTCCTTAGTTCTGCCACTTGCCTGGGAAGATGGTTTAGTAATGTTTGTCATGTACTTGGCCTATGAAGTTTACCCTAATATCCGATGTAAAGTAGATATAACGGACAAGTAAATATAATGGGTTCAGTTTGCATGGCATTGGTTACCACTAATTTTTATATGCCACATGAGGAGGGCAATGTCATATACTTTTTTTTTTTCCTCATAGCTACTGTTTGCTATGTATTACAAGGTACATATTTAGCACTGCATACGCTCATGTGACGTTTGCATTAGTAAGTTGCTGTTGGGTTTCTGAAGTTCATTGAAGGCACTAACTGCTACTCAATATTTTACCTTATGTACCTGTTATTTCAGGCAGTATTAGGACTATTAATCAAAAAAAGTTCTGAGTTTCATGCAGAAATAATAATTTATTTGCCTGAATTCATGAATTCATTTGTTATTTGAGGCACAGTAGGTTGTAGCCCACCGGAAAGTCTACAGGTTACCAATAAATATTTTTAAAAGGACAAACGTGTAAATATGTATGTAAAGAAGTATGTGAACATTAGCTAGTTCATCTTGTGATTAGATTGAGTGCAATAGCTGGACCCTATACAGGAACAGTAATGAGAGGATTTATTTTTTTGGCTTAAGTTGGTATTTGGTTCCCTCTTAAAAACAACTCATGCAAACACATTTTGGATGTTATGCTGCCAAGCTTTAAAAGTCTGTGGACACTTTAGTTGTCATCCTGCTGAAGTAAGTGGCTTGCAGCTTTCTTTTTATAGGCATTTGGCTATCATGTCTATATTTTTGATTGTGTGATATGACCATGTTCCTATACATGATATATATTTATTCTGAGAATCTTTAGAGCATTTTAGACAGACATCTCCCACTAGAGAAACTTAGTCGCATTCAATACATTGTTTTTAGGCATATCAACATGTCTGACTACAATGTGAAGCAATTCCAATTCTATACTGGTGTTTCTGATGATAATATGTACTTCTGTTTCTGCAGTACACAAACATGTAGTTGGTTCATTTACCATTTGATGTACATAAGAAGAATGTATTGGTGTTGGTATCAATTTGTGAGGAAGGTCAGAAAGGTTGAATGACTTTGTGTTTGCAGAATATCTTAACTGCTTTGCTTCGAATATTTTATAAATACCATAGTATTCCACATATGCTTTTCAATATATTACTCATTCAATATGTTACACATTATAGCCTTGCATATTAGTGATTTTATATTAGACCATAGTAATCATCTATGTATACATTTATCATTAACTGGAAATCAGTTTACTTAAAAAAAGTAAGTGTTCACACAACTTCATTGCAGGAGACTTAATTCTTCATCCTTTGCTCCCTACCCCCCCCCGCCCCCAAATCTCTTATTTCCTTAAAAAAATCACTCTAGAAATATTAAGCATTAAAGTATTAATGTTGGTTTTAATTTTCTCATAAGATATCCTAAAATACAGGAGGCTCAACATTAAGGTCCAAGCTGTGTTTTTAGTTTATGTTGCTGCATCTGGTCAGTTGTAGCTACTTGTACATATTGAAGTTCCTTTCTTTTCTCAAACAGGTGTAAGTATTGAGGAGATTATGCTGAAGGATCTCAAGGAGATTTCAGATGGAGAAATCAAAGTGGCAATTAGCACTGTGTACATGACACTGGAGGTAAGAGGACATCTAAACATAGTAGCTGGTAAACAGCCCTATTGCATGTTGGAATGGTTCTTTAACAAAGAGTTTGAACCCATTATTTTCTCAAGTTTATATGAGCAGAATTTTCAGCAATTTAACTCCGAGAGAAGCAGTAGCTGTTTGTATTCTGACTTACATTATTATGCATGTATGCAGGCCTGTTAGTCCATACCTTGGTGTGTTAAAGCAATGGCATCAGCAAATTGCAGCCTTTGGGTGAATTAAAGGTGTGAGTTTTCTGTCGTACTTCAGTAGGCGGTTACTAACTAGGGCTTTGTCCTACCTTTACCAACAGTATGGCATACAATTTATAAAGCCACTATAACACTCTCTCAACTTTTTGAGAGGAGGGGATATTGTTTTATGCCTTCTGTAAACCTATCTTGAAACTGTGTAATGAAGCGCATCCATTGCCACGTTGCCTACGTGAAAATGTTGGTAGAGACAAAAGGACATCGATGGGGCAGAAGTTCCTAGAATTTTGATCTTTTGGATCAAAATTATAGATTTGTCCTTATGAGTACTCCTGAGACAGCCTGAAAATGCCTGCTTGGATTTTCTTTCTTGACCAGTCCCACACATTTTGTAATTGCTCAGGGAAAACTCTTGCATAGTATGTTTTGTATCTTTATTTCAGGATGGTTTGTATTATGGATGTCAGTAGCTATTTACCTTCACTTGAAGTAGATATAAATGTTACTGGTTATTATGTAAAAAAATGAATTAAAAATATTGATGTTTAGATCACTGAACAAGTAATGACATGGCAGTATTATTTCTGATGGAAGTTTGCATACTGATATACTGATTAATAACAAAACTAACTGTATTGAAGAGAATTTCAACAACAAAGAGGTACTTTTACATAGTATGTATTTGCAATTTACAATCTCACCATTTGCCTGAAGGTCACATATACAAAAGTATTTAACATGCAAAAGAAGTTGTCATCTTCTACTTTTGCATTTTACTTTAATTTTACCTCAAGTAGTACTAAAAAAAAATAAAAATCTCTTGAATAGTTCTTTCCTGTGTAAATCCTATGAGATTTCTTACATGTCTTTTGTGATGCATTTTACAAAAAGGAAGATGCTTCTGTGGTTGAAGAAGTTTGTGGTACAATCCAGCTAATAATTATCCATAGATTTCTGCTTGCATACTAAAATATACAAAGAAAATTGGGTAGAAAAGCTTCAAGAAATGAATCAGAATCTTGGTTACTTTCTCAGTGCCAAGCAATCTTTACCAGCCACCAAACCTGCACTGCTTTATGAACCATAATTTTGCTTCTGAAAATTATGCAAGATTGGTAGGAAAGGAGATGGGGAAAGACTATTGTAAGCTAAATCCTCCAAAGAGGAAAAGAGATTTTTAAAAATTCTTACTAAAATTTTCCTCTTTTTTTTTTGTTTTAAATCTTTCTCTTTTATTCGGTCAATAAGTCAATGGTAGACACACAGGGCTCATAATTAGGAACTAGCTGTAGCATTACATTTTCTCTTGATCTATTTGCCTTTTAATCTTATTTAATAGATTATGTAGAATGCAGGCCTTGCACTCCACAGATCTAAGCTCCAGCTAAACATGGCTGAACTCATCTTTACCACTCTACATACTCAAATTAATCATAACCTAAAACTTGTCTGACTTTTGGCTGCAACTCATAAATTGAATTTGGCAAGAGTAGGTTTTCATAGCCCTAAAACCAGACAAATTTTCAAACTTTTTTCAGTGATTGTGTAACATTTCGTGCAGACATACTTTGTTCAAGGAGTGTCAAGATCTGGTGGTCAAGCAACAAATGTTTCAAAATTATTTTTTAGGACATATCTAGTGGCCATCATGGAACAAAAAAGGAGATTCAGTTACATGTTAAAAGAACAAATTGATCAATATTTTAGTGATGTTAGATTGGGTTTAATCCCAATTGTTAAGTAATTTTAATACTAGAATTTTTGATGGTATTCTTCTGGAAGTTACGGGTATCTCTCTTCACCTGTCTCTGTTGTTCTGCTGTGAATAGTTTGAATCGGAAAGAGCTAATTTTTCAGAGATGCAAACTCTTTTTTTCTAGTTATAATGTTTACAAACTCACACTTGGTACTAAAATGACTCTTAATTTCACACTTGGGATGGAGATCAGTTTTGCGTTTGTTGCATTACTGCACTTTGTTCAAACATTTTTTTAACTCTGATTTACAGTGCATGACCAGCACAAGACTATTTTACTGGCTCTTATTAGAGCCAGGGATGATATGGTCTGCATGATGGTAAAGGAAATGGCTTGTAAAAACATTCTGCACTAGTTACTTCACCCCGTATCAGAAACAGAATATATAAAGGAATTGCAGACAAAACTGTTCAGATCTGTCTGTCTTTTCAGTTTAGATTTCTGTTATGAACTCAGAGTACACAGACTTTAATGACTTCAGGATTTTCGCAGCAATAATAATGGTAATTGTTATTCACCCTCAAAGTGCTGTACGGATGTTACCTGATTAAACATTATGGGAACATGAAGAACAGGCTTGGCTTTGCTGCAGGTGTTGAATCTCTAATGTGTTTGCTTCTTCAGAAATCTCACAAGGTCAATTTTTTAAATTTTTTTTTTTAATCAACAAGTATACAAAAGTATCTTTCACTAAAGTTCTTTACATAGGCTTGATGATTTGGTTTCATTCAATGCTTTACCACATAGGTGATACTGCTAAGACCACAGATGATAGTCACGCGGTATAGTTGGGTAGAGTAAGCTGTTCACAAGCATACGTCTGCTGCTGTGTGGATATGTGTCATGAAGAATGAAAGTGTCGCAGCTCAACCCTCAAGCTCTGATTTCAGTCAGAGTTTCACAATGGTAAAGACAGAGATCAATAAGTCTGGTATTCTAACAAATGTCACACCTCAGTAGCACGTATTCAAATGATTCTAAGCTCTCCTTATTTCTGTTTTCATGGCAAGTGTTGCAGATCTTTATTGAAAGTAGATTCTGAAAAATTCTCTGTTCTTGAGGGTGCGGATGCTCTTTTTTATCAAAGTCTTGACCTCTAGTTAAGTGCCTTTCCCTTCTCTATTGCTGATTTCCTATGTTAAAAAAATAAATAGTTTCCTCAGTTTCACCTCTGTAAATGAAGATATTAATCTTTCATTTCATAAATATGCCATGAATTTAAATTAGTTGAAGCTTGTGTTAGATATGTTGCTATAAACATTTTTTTTTTTTTAGTATTGATACAGATTTCCTAGTATCTGTGGGAATGTTTTCTTAGTTTTGTACTTTATAAGGAAGGAAATTATGGTAACTAATAAGTCATCAATTGTAATTTAATAATTATAATTACTTTTAGTACTATTGCATAGCAGTACTCAGGCACAGAGGACACATGCAGGTACACTCCTGCTACCCAGTTTCTCATGAAGAAAGACATGAACACAAAAATAACAGTGCAATTGATCTTAGTGCTTTATTCGTAAGTGCATACTGATATCAGTCATCAGTGTGTGATTTACATCCATTGTCTGTTGGCTCACTAGTTGTCAACTGACTGATTTTTAAGTGTCTTGGTAGACAAGAATCTTTCAGATATTAAAGGAATAGACAGTGTTGGCGTGAGTGGTGATGGCAGTGGAGGCATTTTGTGTGGATGTGTTTAGGTTTCTATAAGAGTCTATGTGCAGCTTTGCATTTCTTGAGATAACTGCCTTTAGGTCTGGACTTCCTGGCTTTAGGCAGCGTTAAAGCTGTAAATTGAAATCAGACCTATGTCTCCAGTGACTGGCTGCCAGAGCGTATGCTACTTGGATTTCACATACATAGCAGCATTTTTTTCAAGAGAGTGACAAAAGAAAAGTGACAGAGCCTAGATCACAGTTATTTTTGTTGCCTTTGCCAGAAAGTTTCCCCAAGTCATAATAATGATTACTCATAGGATATTGTAGCAAAATTCAGTGCATGCATTACAGTTAATTTCTGTTACATTATGTTATACCCTGAGAGTATATTTTGCTTGTTCTCTGCTGGAATTCTCTTGGAAATGAGAAATATCTTCTCAATGTGACTTTCTGTGAAAGTCATTTTTTTCCTGAGGAATGGATATTTCCTTTGTAAACTGAACTCTATTCTCTGCTTTCTTAAGTCAAGTGCACCAAAGAACAATCCAGGTTTTGTGAGTGTTCAGTTTAGTTGAAATGGCTCATGATATTGTAGCTTCCTAATGTGTTTGTTGGACTAAGTCCTTTATCTTTTGATTCATGAAAATTTATTCTAACTGCTCACAGAACTTTCAGTAACTTAGGAAAATAGAAAATCAAGCCTCTCCAGGGAGAAGCAGGGCAGTCAGTTGAAAACAAGGCAAATAATCTATGATTGTCTGCTATTGACTATTACAGGCAAGGGAATACGTGTGTTCTGAAGGCTGACTGACCTGTTGAGGCTCTGATGCGGGTTTCTGGCCATGGTATCTGAATGCTTCTTAACGACAGCTTCCAGGTTGTAGAGGTTGTGTAATCTTTTAGTATTGTAAGGCTGGAGCCACCTTTGTGTGGGTACCAACCAAGAGGTTTAGAGAATGTCGGAGCCTGAATGGGTGCTAATGTCACCTGTCTTGGTGCCCCAAGAAAGTGACCTGCAGGTTCATGCCGGCACAGTGAGCTTGACTGTCCTTAGATAGTATCTAGTAGTCCAAATGAGTTGAGGGTGGTACCACGGAAAAGTTCCGGCTCTTGCAACAGCTTTCCTCTTTATGGCTCTGTGTCTCAGAGAAAATCATGGTGGCTGTTCCAGCAACAGTAACTTTGGAAATTTAGAAATGTCTGGGTGCACAATGGATCTGCTTCCTGATGAATAAATAGTCTGATCTCAAAGAGACGGTTTCATTTTCAAGCTGTTTTGTAGTAATAGTAGTATGGCATGCAACTATGTTACTAATTGGGACAATTTTACTTGTGTGTTATGAAAAGTGATGCTTTTAATATTGCTGTAAAGCAAATTAAGAATCTCTGTCTAAGCTGGAGTGTGTCAGACAAGTGCTAGGTAGATTACAACATTTTTTTGGAAGGTTTGAACCTTTGATGTCTGTAATGATTGGACCATAGTTACATCTTTGGGAACTTTTTTCTAACAGTATAAAAATAAATATATTTTAAATGGCATCAGATTGGTCGATGAATTTGTTTTTAATGCTAAAAACAAAACAAGAAGAAAACCCCAAGTAAACATGTTAACATTTAATCTTCCAGTAATGGAATTGGAAACAAAATTCTCGGCAACTTACAATAGCAATGCTGTTCAGGGATATTTTTCTGATGCCTGTTGTGAGAAGTTAGGGTATGTAAAATAAATGATGTATGGAGCTGTAGGAATGCGACTTTTGCAGACTACCTTATGTCTAAGGAACATTAAACATAGGGTTCTCGTTTAGCAAATAAATAACCATTCATTTCAATGGCTGCATAGTCTGGACTTTTGTGCATATTTTTGCAAAGATGAGAAGAGGCCATTAGGGATTTAATATAAAATAAATCGCCAAGGGGTCTTCTTGTAGTCCTAGTCTTTCTGCCACATGGTGTGTCACTAATGTGCATAAATGGGCTTAAATGAATTTGTTATCTGTATTACATTTGCAGTATGTATATATTTATATATTATTTTTTAATTGTGTTTAAAAATAAAACATTAAATACATCATTTCTGAGAGTTGAAAACATACCATTTGTAAATAAATCAACCTTAATTAAGGTCTTAAAATGTCAGTGTGTTAGATCTGCCTGTAGGAAAATGTGTAACTTACATAGCACACAAAGCTTGAACATACTTTCGTTTGCTTTTTTAGAAGTGTTAGGAGGTTTAAGTCGTCACCTTATAGGACTGAGTAATGCAGCCAAGCATGCGTTAATGTAGATACCATACTCATGTTTAAACATCAGACTTCCATGGTCTGGAGGATGGTAGCTGTTCTGTTGGTGGCTCAGGTCAGCAGAAGTACCCCAGTTACAACGAGTGCCGTCCGAGGTGTGGAGACCTGCTGAGTTCTCTGTTGTAGTTTGCTACTTGTCTCTACAGGTATGAAAGGAAACGGAAGGGCGTAATCTAACTGTTTCAAGTTCTTCCCAATTAACTATGTGAAATCAAATGACAGCAAAACTGACACTGATTGCAGTGATTATCAGGATTGCTTATAGTTTTAAAATCAAGACCAGATTCCTTCCAGAAGATGTTGTGAGGGTGATATGAGCTGAAGTTCCCCTACTCAGTGAGATGTTTCTGCATGAAGTCATGCAGGGTGTCATGCAAGGTGTTCATTGTTGTCCTTTCTGGTATGAGAAAAATGTGAACTTGTAAAACTGGCTGAGACCATTATATTCATCAATCAGTTCAATTCAGCCTGTGCTTAAATAATTAAATAATGGTTTATTCAACTGTCATTTTTGCAAGGCATATTTGATTATTGTATTGTATACTACTGTCATAACTTGTAATAAACCAGAAGCACCAGAGATTTTGTAGTATCTCTATAAGAATGCACAACGTATACAGTGATATCAGGTCTGCAATGGTATGTATGTTGGATTTCAGTTTATTTCAGTGTCTGAAGATATTGGATAGGCTCCATCTGTTATAATTTATGTGACCTCTAGTCTAAATTTGGCCCATGCTACTGCTTATAATTTTGCCTTTAGTAGTTTTGTTCAATCTTGGTTCAAAAGTTAATAAAGAAAGTAAAATAACTATGAGAATTATTAAAGGAATGAGCATAGACATTAGATTAATCTACTAACATTACAGTAAAAATGTGCTTGCGATTACAAGTACATTGTTTAAGAAGATAAACTGTATTTTCTTTTGCATCATTTATGAAATGTATTTCTCTAAATAAATTAAGATAGTTTCTTTATGAAATACAGCTGTATAATATGCAGTCTCTCAGCTAAATAAAATGCTATCATCTACAGTATCATTATTGGTCTGCATTCCTGACTTCTACAAAGCTGACTAATTTATCATTTGTGTACTCTTCTAGTTCTTGTCAGTAGCATCTCAGCTCAGCTGCTCATGGGGCATAGACATTGACAGCGGGAGGTGCTGTTTTGAGAAATGTTCAGCATAAAAAGAGTTTTTTCTATGAAATACAATATACTTTTTAAAAATTTCAATGTAAGACCTAACTTAGACATTTAATATTTTAAGATCTGGCCATAAGGCATGAGAATACATGAACTGATAATAGCTAGGGATAACAACAATATAAACATTACAGAAAAGTAAAATTTTATTTTCTGCTATTTAGTTTATGCTTTTTCTTTGCTACTGTGGGGGAGACAAATTAATTAGAACATTAAACTGTTGATCCAAGATTACAATATAATTCCAGCTGTAAATAAAAGGACTTCTTTTGAGTTTACTGGTGTTAGTGTTGCATTACTACAGAAGAGAGCAATTCTGTCCACAGGAAGTGACAGAGATATACAAGGTATTTCTAAGCAAATGTCTGTCTTGGTGATGGCTTTTGTATTTCTCATTTTGAAATAAAAAAAAAAGAAAAAAAAAAAGGCAAAAACCAAATAACCAACCAACCAAACAAACAAACAAAAAACCACAAACAAACCACATTTAAAATCCTGCAATACTTATTTAGGATAACCAAATTAATCTTTAACCAATTAATCTTTTACCAAAGTTGCTAAGTACAGATTGAATTTATTGATTGTGATAAAAAGAGTAGGAAGTATTCAAGGTAGGTTTCTAGCATTTCTTTTTTTCCAATCTGCTTTTTAATTTTCTTATAATTACTTTGTCTGAAGAATATTTGAGTTTCATACTTTCTCCATATTTGTGATTAGTGGCTAAAACCAAAATCATGCCTTGTCTGAAAACTTAGCTATGGAGAAGTTTTTCTTTCTCATGCTAGTGTAATTCTTGTGGTTTTATACAAAGCCACAGAGTTCTCATTTCTGTTTAGGTAAAAAAGGTAGGACAAGATACTTTCTTCAGCTGTGATCATGTAACTCTCAATGCCTCAGAATTTCTTATGCATATCTGATGGCTGTCTTCCAGGATTCTTACGGTTCCCTTTCCTTCTGAACACAAGGTAAATACAATGCTTAGGCTGATACAAAACAGGAAGAATTTTGAAGCCACTAAATTTATGCCAGATGAAAACTATAAATAATCACATTATTTACGTTGCAGAGATGGGGAATTCAGGTGTATGTACAACCCTTTCACACTTGGGAGAATGTTATTGTCAGTTCCATAAGAAAGAAATCATGAATCTGAGTATGGGTATGAATCTTCGATTCTTTGGCTCAGGACTATAGAGTTGGTAATAAAATCAAAGAGAGAATGTGTCAGAATTATCTGTCTTCATTGCTAGATGACTTTTCTTCTTCCTTTGCCTGAACAATGAAAACAGTTGAAGAAAATCTTTTGTACTCTGGATTCTAACTTTGTCAACAAAAGCTATTAGCTGGTATCTATTTATCACCAGTTCTGGTTCTTTTTACAGAAAGACAAACCTCACTACTAGATATTCTGTAACCAGACTGCATTTCAACATGACTGTCTTGCTGTTTTTCTTGCCTTTTTCTTAGTCACATTTCCAATGAATTTTCATAAATCATGACTCTTATTCCCTCCTCCCTCTCACAGGGAAAAGAAGAAAAAGAAAAAATAAGAGTAAACACAGTCCACAGGGAATATTCTTGCAGTCCAGTCTTCTTTTTGTTTTCCTCCACTGCAAGATTGCCAGAGAGATTTAGCCAGCAGTCTATGCCTGGATTCCACACCCAGAATTTGATTTATTTCTTTTAGGTTTCATGGATGCCAGACAGCTCTGTATGCTGGTTCGTTCTCTTAGTGTTTGTCATAGACTGGAAAGGAAAAAAAACTGGAATAGATTAATTTTGTACCTAAAAAGGGAACTGTTAAGTCAACTCTTTGGTTGGTAGAACACCATGGACTTACACTGTGCGTTTAGCTGAAGAAGGGTTCAGGATTTAAGTTTGAATAAATGGCAATCGTACAATCAAGAACTCTTGTAATTGTGTTTTAAAATCAAAAATCTTGACTAAGCACTGAGTTAAGTGCTGGTTTTTGCCAGATTTCATCATGTACTGAATCATATTCAATTGAAAGTGTATTTCTTTGGTCTAAAAAGTTTGTCATCTCTTCTCTAAATGAATAGCATTAGCAGGGTTGTTTCTCAGCATTTACTATTAAACAAGACTTTCTAAATAAAGGGACTAGAAATAATTCAGAAACAAAAAAGTGATTTTCCTTTCACATCTCTCAGTTGAGTATTTGCCATATGGGTTGCTCAGCATCACACTCTCAGCAGGTCTAATTTATGGTAAACACACAGTGAGTGAACAGAAAAAAAGGCAATGAAAATATTAATATTCTCCCCCCACCCCATTTTTTTTTTTTTTTAAATGGAACTAAACATATTCAGGTTTAGTCCATATAGTTGTGGCATTTAGTTGAGTACATATGTATTTGCCACTCTGCTGGGAGTTTGTGAAGAATGAAATGCTGCACTTTTCTTGCCATGAGACTGATTTGCTGGAGCTTGCATGGCAGTGTGTAAATTATACCTTCCCTGCTCCGATATGGCATGCTGCCAGGCCCCCCAGGGCTGTGCTCTCTCCATGAAGGGCAGTTGGTGAAAACATTGCTGCTCTCGCTGTGGCGTGGGGCGCGTTAGCTTTTCCCTGGGCCTCCGCAGGAGGATCACCAGCTGAGTGAATGTGTTGATGCTCTGGTCCACTGCTAGGATTTGGAATAGGCGAAGAAAGAGATAGAAAATAAATAATAGTATGGATTTTTCTCGAGACTCACAACCATGGAAATCCACAGCATCACTATTTTGAAAACCTCCCATCTCCCACTAGTTCCTGGGACTTTCTTTTTCAGTTGCATATGTGAATTCTTTCTTTCTGTGGGTTACCTTCTCCCTCTAGGGACTTTGCTGCCATAACTGTCCTTCAAGGACTCTTTAGAACTTGGTCAACCCCAATCCTTAGTGTGCCTGTGTGGCAAATCATTGGAGAGCAACATGAAGTACTAAGCATGTATCAACCTAAGTGAGCAACTTTTCATCACTGCTTCCTGCTCAGGGAACAATTTTTTGTCACAGGAGGATCTGCATTACTATATTAAAAAAAAAAAAAAAAAAAAAGTTTTACAGTTAGAAGCAGGCATATCTGAGCAAAAGAAAATCCATTGCAGATGCATTGTTCTGAGAATAGAAATTGCTGCCATTACACACTTGATATTGTAATTACAAACATAGCTAAAAAAGAAAATGCTTTAAAAAAGCTGTAGTTTGAGTCCTGCCCTCTGCCTTATGGTCATACACTATACCCTGGTAATGCACGTATTTCCTTTCTATCTCGATACTGTCTGTTCCAGCAAGAAACCTGCTCATTCCCATTCCAAATTTGAGGATTCAGCCAAATAGTTAAGAACTGGGTGCACGGTTCAGATTTAGAAGAAAGTCCCTTAGTCCTGCATCAAACAATCGTGATATAATTTCCTTTAGTCAACATTTTTTCAAAGTCTTCAAGAGGAAATACTTAATTTGCAACACCTGCAGGTATTTAGTTCAAATAAATACAAAAATTTTTCTATGGATCCTGATAAATATTTATCTTAGTGTGATCTCCACAGGCTGGCAGCAAGATCCGCAGGCTGCGTATTTAACTTGTATATTAGTACTTGCAGTTGTGTTCAATTTCCCTGTGCTCATTTTTTTTGAACAGGGGTCCACTGGAATGGCCAGTTTTGTTTCCCTAGTTATTATTGGGTATTTTATACTCCTCTAGTGTCCTGCATCTTGTTGATCTTCTCCATGAACTAATCTATAAATACTTGTAGATGAAAGAATAGAAAATATTAGTAGTTTTATCATCTAGTATGAATTCTTCCTTCATGTATATCATTAGCCTAATTGTTTACAGTGTTCCAGTCAGTTACACTTACACAGATCCTCTGAGGTAATGGAGTTGTGTTTTGTAGTATAAACCAATATTTACTCAGAAGTCAAACCTCAGCCTCACTTCCTATGGACTTCTAGCACTACCAGTGTAGCACTAAAATCCAAAGTGAGATTTTCAAGAGGCCCAGGTAAGCAGAACCATGAACGTAGTAATTTTACTAATTCCTAGTTATGCATTTAAATTTCTGTGAATAACAGCCAGCTAAAGTCAGGTGCCACAGGTGGCTATTTTGGACTCTGTGGATTTTATGCTTTAATAATTTTAGAAAAATGTTAATTTACAGTGTCTTCTGTCAACTGGAAATGGTTGGGAGGTTAAAGTAAATTAAGTGGTGAGGGATCCTTTGTGTACTGTACACTCAGTCATTGTGAACTCACATTCTGAACACATTTAAAGTGGCATTGAATCTGACTATATTTTTGATCCATTATTAAAGACTCAAAAAACAAGCATATTTTCAAATGGTGTTCTGCACAGTCAGTGATGTATCTGTGCTTGATGCCACTATTCTTCACAAAATGTGATAATAATGTTATCTGTTAACATAAAAACAAAGTTTGACTCCACAGAAGCAGCTGGAAATGGATAACCACAATATGCTTAAATCTCTTAGGAACACACTGTTAGACATATACTGCTAAAAGTTCCTCATATTTAGGAATACTTTTAAGCGAAATACTTGTGCTGAGTCTCAGCTGGTGTGCGTGAAGGAATATTCATTTCCCAGTGGTAACACGGAATTTGATTTTTTTACCTTTTTTATATATATTTAATGGATTGAAACACTTTGAAGGAAAAAAAACACAACAACATACATTTCAGGTCCTAATCTAATTCAAAGGGGTTTTATAGTTCTGATTCCAGCCTTTTCTCATGTTTTATGTATAGGTAAATCAGAAGGTTATGCCTTGTCCAAGCTAGCGGGGAGCAGAAACAGCCCTTCTCTGTGACATCCAGAAAGGTGATCAGTCGGGCTGTGAAAAATGAATGTTTACTGGGTAGATACTGCAGGTGATTTGAAAAGAGATTTTCTACAGCTTGCCAAGAGGGTACTGCTAACAGCAGTATGTGTTAAAACTTATTTTGTAGTTGCAAGTTGCAAGAGAGGGATACATGAACCTCATGATATATGCTGGTTATTTCATGCCTGCAAATCCATTATAGTTTAAAACTTTTAAAGTATGATTATTATGTTTTAGTGGTCTGTATATAGAGTCAGGCAAAGTTTCTGCAGTAGAAGTGAGTGGTGGAAACTACTGAAAGAATGGAGCTTTCAGGGATTTGGTGACTGGTCAGAAAGGAGATCCCAAGAGTCAGAGAAGAGGTATAAAATGATGGCAGAAGAGGAGAGTGAGCTACTATGGCACAGAACATAAAAGCTTAAACCAGTGTGAGGTGGGATAAAAACCAACTTGAGGCTTCACAAACTTGTGGGCTTCAAGACTATGCCATGTCCAAAGAAGGGCAATGAAGCTGGTGAAGGGTCTAGAGCACAAGTCTTATGAGGAGCAGCTGAGGGAACTGGGGTTGTTTAGCCTGGAGAAGAGGAGGCTGAGGGGAGACCTTATCACCCTCTACAACTACCTGAAAGGAGGTTGTAGCCAGGTGGGGGCTGGTCTCTTCTCCCAGGCAACAAGTGATAGGATACAAGGAAACAGTCTCACGTTGTGCCAGGGGAGATTTAGATTGGATATTAGGAAAAAATTCTTGACTGAAAGGGTTGTCAAGCACTGGAACAGGCCACCCAGGGAAGTGGTGGAGTCACCACCCTGGAGGTGTTTAAAAGACGTGTGGATGTGGTGCTTAGGGACATGGTTTAGTGGTAGGCTTGGCAGTGCTGGGTTAATGGTTGGACTCGATGATTTTAGAGGTCTTTTCCAACCTAAATGATTCTATGATTCATAGAGATGAGGCTGCTAATTTGTGGCACTGCATGTCTCATAAAAGTATGCCATATATTTGTGTGTGTGTGTGTGTGTGTGTGTGTGCATGCACCACATATATGTAAGGAACATGTGAGCTGTGAGAAATATGAGCTGTCTACCAGCTGTGTAACACGAAATTTTTGCTACATGGAGAATGAATTAGGCTCACTCTGTTTTATCTGTAAATACCCATTTTTTTTCATATGCAATTTAGTGCTCATTTCTATCTGTGAGGGTGCATCTAGATTTCTGACTCAGATCCCGAGAAATACATATCTAAATTTCTGAAATTCAGACATGTTCTGAGAAAGCACCTTGCCAAAGTTTCCTGTTTCAAAGAAGTGGAGAGAGGCTGGAGTCTCTGTTGATATAACTGTTACCAACAAGGAGTGTCATTTCTCTCTTAAGTTTGACCATGCACAAGCAGTAAAACTGAGTCAGTTACACTCAGTAGTAAAATCTTTTTCCAGAACAGCTTGTTCTGTGTATGATTTGGCTTAAATTTTGCTACTGAGAACGTAGTTTTCACAGCTGGAAGAATTATTTGTGGTGAAAGTCAACTGAAGGAAAGGGGCTTTCAGGTGCAGAGTGAACTAACATTCTCCATAGGATATTCTAGAGGTAAGATACAGTCCAGTTTCCTTTGAGGGAAAAGAATAATTGTAAGCAGACAAGTAGCAATGCTTTTATACCAGAGACATAGCCTAAGATAGCATTTTGGATGGTACCTATAGTAAAATATTTTAGTATAGAGGCAAAGCAGAATGACAATCAAGATGATACGACATGTGGAAAGAACTGCATAAATCCACAGATCAAAGAAAACTGGAGACAAAAAGTCATGCAGATGCAGAATATATCTCATGTTAGGTTTTAGTTAATAGTGTTTCATAATCACAGTCCATGAAGTTGAAGCTCTTTGCAGAAGTAGAAGTGATTTAGTTGCAATGGGCAAATGTGGATTTTAACAGAAAAGAGCTTATTTTGGGTCAGAAGATAGAGCCTTTCTTTTCCTGAAGAAAAAATGGTGTTAGTTTTGCACTATCTGTATAATGCTGGTTTTCTTGGTAGTTTTAAAGATACACCACTCGTAAAGCTTTAAAAAAAAGGGATTTCTTGACCTCATGAAAAGTTAGTTATTTGGAATGTTAAATGCAATTATATTGACATATGGTGATAATGTGATAAAGCGTAAGGGTTAAAGGTTGAAGGAACCATGGCTTGGCAATTAGCAATGTAAATGAAACATTCATTATACAGCATGCTGAGAAGTTGATGAACTGTACAATAAATCTGAGCCCAAGTCACTACTGAGATAAGTCATTTCAGACATAGTATTTATTAGGATCCTGGACATTGTTTTGCATTCTCTGATGAAATATCTTGCTATATAGAAATATTTTATCCATTAATTTTTGTGAAATAAGTTAATACCAAAAAATCACAAGGGCCTAAGCAGTTCTCCAAATAACATAGAATAAAAAATGGAGAAACATGAAATATATTGAAGCTCATCCTGTCTGGAACGATGTTTCATTAGATGTATTGGTATCTCTTCAAAGCACTGGTATTGGTAGTTCTCTGATAGAAATTGTCTCCCATTACTTCTATTAACTAATTCGAAGCCATTTTTCATCTTACAAAATACAACTGAAACCAGAATGTGACCTAGTAAGTAAAGAACCAATTATTCAATGTTATAAGTTCCAATTATACATAAAAGAGGGTATTTTTTTATAAGAACACAGGATGTAGACTTGTTTGAGACATGATGCAGAACACGTTTACTCAGTATTTATAAGTTCCGTGAAGATTAGGGTTGAATGTTCTCCGACATTATTACAGTTAACTGTACTTGCGTCTCTCTCAGAATAATGCCCAATACCAATAAAGGCAGAGCTAGATGTATTAACTTGATGACAGCAGTGGTAGATTACCTCCCATTCATTAGACAGTTCTATGAACAGCTTAGGAGAAGTTCCTAATAATAAAATGTATAGTGCATAATTTGTTCAGTAACAATAACCAAGGAGAAATTAACAGACACCGAGACACACAAATATGCGCTTTCTTGTCAGTGAGACAAAAAAAATTTTACGTTCAAGTGATTGGTGCCAACAGAGTATATATTTGGTTTGTCTGTAAAAATGCTGAAGATGTTCGTTACTTTTAAAGGCTACTAGTTTACCATGGCCATAGCACGCAATACATTGTATTTTCTGCTCCAGCTTTGCATCTATTTGGCATTGTTAGAAATTTGGCGTTACATTTTATTTTACAGAGATTTCCCACTGTGGCATAGACAAATTTCTTACTATCAAGACAAAACTTTTGAGTAGATGTGTATTAATAACATATAAACTCTGAGGGAGGATCACATGTTATGTAGTTTTCATGCTAGTTCTGTGAAATTTTATTCTTATGGATCATTATGAATCCTGAAAGATCACATAATAATTTATAAATTGAGCCAAAAAACCCTTAGCACTCCCTTAATCTTCTCCTCTATGAGAATCTGATACATATAATTCTCACTTCACTCATTGGTGTCAGCAAGAAATGCAGTATTTGTTCAGTAGTACAAGAAAATGTAATGTGCTGTTCAGTAAAAGAGTTTAATAGTACTTATTCTATATGGAAGAGATAGCATTCCTATATGTATATATTATCATATATTTGCATACTATTCTGTCTACACTGAAAGTACAAGGAACATGCAAGGAAAACTCTGAAGAGTATTGGCACCCCCCTTCATTCATAATACAGAAAACTATTTAGAAAATAAACTTGCATGGTATACATATTGAAGTGCTGATAATTGCTTTCGATTAGGCATCTGTCAAATACTTTGTATCTTCAATTTCTTTTTGGAATCTGTCTAGTTTTATCATTTGACTGAAAGTTCCTTGGGTCAGCCTGATATGCAGGATGGAGGATGCAGGATATGTTGGAGATCCTATGGGAAGCCTATAACAGGAGCAAAAATTTGGTACTCTGAGTTCTTTAAATAGCAATTTGAGCTCAAAAAAGTCTTTTAATCTTCTTGGAGTAATTGAGATGGCTGAGTATTACATATGTCCCAAAAACAGGTTGCAAAACATATTTGCAGGAGTTACTTGGTTTCTGCTGTGGTTGTGTCAGAGCATGGCTGTACTTTAAAATCTAAGTTGTGGGAACTTAACAGCAGGCAAAGCACATCAGCCAGAATACTTACTATAAAGACAGGTGCAAGTGCTGTTTTGAGTGCAGCTCTGTCAGAACTGAGAATGTAGCTCCTAAGTTGTTATAAAATTGTGAGGAAAACACTATGAAGAAAATATTTAATAACCCTTAAGTTATATTTATATAGAGAGTCTCTATTTAACTACCTTTGAATTTCTCTGTATGTCTACATACCTTTTTACTTCTGTGGCTATTGCTGTGCTTTCCTGTAACAGCAATATCAGTTAGCACAGTTTGAGGCATTAAACTCTAAAGTATATAGTAGGTGATCCTTTACCCTAACTTTTTAAATTAAAAATTACCACAAATAAGTTAATATGTTGTGTTGCTTATCTTTCCTTTTAGAATATTTCACTGTAACATCTCTAATCTAAATACACTTGCTGACCCACAGCCTATTTGTACTATTTGGATAAACAGTGTTCTTCTAAATTACAATATTTGAAAGTCTTGATTTCCTGACTACATATTGATTGGCTGTACTGGATCAACTTGAACTGAAATCTGTAAGCAGTAGTCTATATATGTACATGTAGAGACCACTTATGATGATTTGTCAGAATATGTCTAACTTATTGCAAAGTCATTGAACCAATCTTCTAGAAAGATCATAGAGGAGATTAAGGAAAAATAAGGCATTGGGAAACCTTTTGCATACTATCGTGAAGGTATCTACACATACACTGTACACTTTTCAGAGAAGTTAAAGCAACATTCTTTTTTACAGATGCAACAAAATTAAATAATATTGTGCAATATGAGTAAGTTCTTGAAGCTCAAATCCAAGCAGTTTCTCAGAGTTCCAAAACTAAGAGATAAATAATCTTTCTTCTATATATTTGTGAATTTCTCAGTTAAAACCAGATGAAGATATTGAGTGGCATATCCACAGGCGTGAGGTCCTTGTGTCAGATAGGAGGGTCCACCTATAAACGACAAAAATATCCAGTCTTGAATCAGTATTTTTTTCTTATGTTTTTCTGGGTACATCAATCCAAAGTATCACCATTTGTTCTCAAAGTACCTCTCCCATCAACAAAACAGGGTCTTTCTAGTATGATGCTAGTGAGTTACTCATAACCAGTAAGAGTCAGGCTTGAAGTGATTTTGTATATTTTTTTATGCCACCTGGTTTATAAATATAATTTGTGTGTTTTGCAGTCTAATCTCACTGGAGGATTATTTTAAGCCCAGCTCAGATATAACTGGTTAGAGATAGAAAGTACTTGTGTTTTACTTGATCACATTCAGATCCTGCTTTGTAATTGTTTTCCTATTATCAGCTGCAAGGCCAGAACTAGGTCTGACCACAACTCTCTTGGTAAACACTGGGGGAAACAAAAGGTCTGAGACCATGTGTCTTGGGAAAAACAATATTTTTGTTAACTTTTTAGTACTTCTGGCATGAAAACTTCTGCTAATAGCTATCCTTTGCAGAATGGATGTGAAAAAACAGAGTAAAACAATAGTAGTGGTAAGTGATGGTAGGGTATTGAAAAGACTAGGAAGAGAAGGCAGTGGCTGTCCATGTAAAGCTTCATGAATGTCAAGGCACTCATGAAGAAAATGTAAAGATTTTTCTTTTAGTAAGTTTCCTGATTACTTGAGACAGCTAAGTGCTTATCAGACCACAGAGATTATCAAGCACAGACGTAGAATGTGAAGCCTGTAGAGCCTGCCCATAGCTGATGTTTACTATAAGCTAATTACCCAGGGGAACATTTATAGTATGGGTGAAAGGTGCCTTTTTGTAAGGTGGATACCTAACACTACTCACAAATAGTACCCACTTAACAGCTTTTTTATTCATATCTTGCTTACTGCATACCAACTCCCCTGTTCCTGTATTGTGGAAATGACAGTCTTGGCTGAGAATTTTAGTGGTAGTTTTCTTCTGTGGAGAACAGGAGCCATCTACTGTCCAAAGAGAGCATCATTTAAAGCAAAGTGTGTGATTTTTCTGTCTTGTCCTATATCCTCAAAAAGTTCTCCAGTCTTGTTGTTAGTAGGGTATATGATGATACCAAGTTGGGCAGGAGTGTTCATCTGCTTGAGGGCAGGAAGGCTCTGCAGAGGGATCTGGATGGGCTGGATCAATGGGCCAAGGCCAACTGCATAAGATTCAACAAGGCCAAGTGCCGGGTCCTGCACTTGGGTCACAACAACCCCATACAACATTACAGGCTTGGGGAAGAGTGGCTGGAAAGCTGCCTGGTGGAAAAAGACTGGGGGTGTTGGTTGACAGCAGACTGAATATGAGCCCAGGTGGCCAANTAAATTTCTTGACTGAAAGTGTTGTCAAGCATTGGAACAGGCTGCCCAGGGAAGTGGTTGAGTCACCATCCCTGAAAGTACTGAAAAGATGTGTAGATGTGGTGCTTAGGGACATGGTTTAGTGGTGGACTTGGCAGTGCTAGGTTAACAGTTGGGCTTTGATGATCTTGGAGGTCTTTTCCAACCAAAAAGATTCTATGATTCTACAATTTGCTAACAACATGGATGCAAAAATAATTAGGTCTAGATGGTCTACATGTTTCTGGAAAAAACTTATCCATTAGTACATATACTAAAAGTAATTTACTCAGACTTCAGCATTCACTATTATTTAAAAATTTGAATTACACTGGCAGCTTGAGAATCAGGAAAAAAGCTGGACAAACAGCCATCTGTAAGTGTGCAACATCTAAAAAATTCCTTCAATAATAGTAACAATTTTTCTGCTCAGTTCATAGTTAGCTTCCATTCCTAGTTATGAAGAATTTTTAAAAAATCTGTTCACTTCTGAACAGGACTCAATGGAAAAAGCATGGCAGGGTCCTAGTTTCCTATTTCTTCCTGATTTTGGATCTAACAGATAACAAAAATATTTGATCATACATTCAGCCCTCTCCCCCCAAAAACAAACACACCCCTCCCCAAACTCCCTCCCCCCCAAAAAAAAAACCCACCCCAAACAACAAAAATAAAACAAAACAAACCCACCAAAAGTAAAACGCAAACCCCAAATCTGAAAGTTATGCTTTTCTGTTTTTATCTCTGGTTGGTCTTCCAGCTCAGACTGAACTTTGGAAGCCTGTCAAGTTCTTTTTCCCCTGCTGCTTCTCTACCCATTCTGCAGGTCACATTGTGCTATTGTCTGCTAGCCAGTTGTCCCAGTTATGCCCTTGTGACACCTAGCACTATATTTCAAAGTCTTAAACTTAGCTACATGGAACTAAGCAAATAGTCATTTGTCAGTTTGAGACATAAAATAGGCTATAATCTAGGCAGCTGTTTCTTAGTTGCAATGAGCTAATCAAGAGCAGGAAGAAAGAAGAAACATATAAAACACTTATTTGCTGTTAAAGTCAAAAGATACATGCTAATTAGTGTAGCTTATAAGGTTCCCTATTATTTTCATTGCTGTGGTAGTTGCTCACATCTTATACACATATACAAACACACCCAATGCGAATAAGACAGCATTTATGTGTAGGTTGAACCAAATGATTATAAATGAATTGAGGGATGTCTCCTGGGATTGGACATAAAGGTCTTGTAAACTGAAAATTTTATAAACAAACAGCTGTTGGGAAAATACCATTATGCTGTAATAGCTGCTATTAAAATCCATTAGCAATCTTGATGGCCTGTTTGAATTTGATGCATCATTTGCTCTGACAGCATTTCTTTCTAAAAGAATTTTGTTAAATATATGTAGATTATGAAAGACAGTAGTAATAGACTAGGAGATTAACACTGATTACACATTTTACCTCCAAGTGCCAATCAAGCTTTGAAGAATGCTGTCTATGCTCCAGTTTAAATGTCAGTGGACAAACAGGAACACATTAACCTGAACAGCTGCGAAGCTTTCTCCATCACTGTGGGAGAAATACACAGCTCTGCAGAGATGGAGTATTTCCAGGTTAAAAAACATGTTTCAGGCAACAAAATAAATCTCCAGTGTTTTCTAAGAGTTTGTTTCTCCTAATTAATGCCAAACTGTCATTCTCCTCCTGCTCACAAATCCAGACACCACAGTGGATACCAGCTGCCATAGGGGTAGCCATGGCCTGTAGATCATGCTGCTACCAAAATTAGTCAGATTTCTAATGAGATTTTGAAAAATCTGTATGCCGAGAACTATCTGAAAACTCTCCTCTTTTAAGAACAGTTCAAGTGTCAGTGTTATATCTAAACTGTCCCTTCAGAAACAGCTTTGAAAACCCATGGAGTGAAATGCATATGTGTCTGTGTCTGTGGACAGAGGTAGAGATGCGCTTGGCTTGTCCATGGATGCTGCAAGGGCACCATCTGGTGGGTGAATAAAAATAAAAGACTAAAGCTTGGTAGAGCAGTCAGATTTAAACGTCTTTTAATCAAGATTTCTTGTCTGCTCTCTTTTTTTTTTTTTGTAATACTCAGACTCAGATGATATAATGCTAGCTATTTTGTATATGCTTTGTTTCCTATTTCTTCCTGTACCTTGTGTTTTTCAATTTTTTTATTCAATGAACTTAAACAGAATTCTTCATAAGTATTATTGTGGTATAAACTCACATGCCAATTTTATAGATACCCTCTTTTCTTCCCGCTCCTTCTACCTGTTCTCAGTTTCTTTGCCATGTCCTCTTTCTCCTCTGATATCTGTAAGCAACTTTTTGCTAGAAGGACTAGCAGAGGATGCTGTGTCTCCTCACTCCTCCTGTCCTCCTGGTGGAAGTACAGTGGTGGAGCTGACCGACACCTTGTGTGCAATAGTGTTGTTCTGCTGAAGTATACAGCATGTAGCAGAGCTGTGGTCAGTTACTTTTGCAAGGGGGAGGTATAGAAGGGTTTCTGCTTTAGTGTAAGAAAAGTCATTACCTCTATGTCCTTCTAGCTCTGGACCATTCTGTCTTAATTATCTTTTGCAGATTTTGGGTTTAAAATTTTCTTTTTCCTGAGGATTATGATATAAGTACGTTCATCAAAAGAGCTGTAGGTCTATGATACCACTGCTTGTTCTGGTATTGTCTTAACAAAATTGCAAGAGGCTAAAACTAGAGTAGTAGTTGTACCATTTAACATGCAAATTGTTAAAAGAACCTTTGCTTTACTACTTGTCAGCTACTGCATGGTTGTGATAATACATTATGCATTCCACTATATGCCTCTCTCTAGCACTGAGCAGTACATGGTTTTGCAAAGCACAGTGTAGCAGAGGTAAAGCCCTTGTGTCATTCCATATGGGCTTTTTTTCATGGTTTGAAAGAAGATTGGATGTTATTTGGAGCCTCAGCTTTCTTATTTACATGTTAACATTTTTAATAATATTTTCAGAAAATAATTGAGGCCCTGAATTTAGAGGCATCGATTTCACAGAGGCTGAAGTGAGAGCATTCTAAAAATGAGCCAGCAGGATAGAAAGCCTTAACTACAGGGCTAATTAATAAGGTGCTCATGCACATATTTTTTACTGCTGCGAATTACTTCAGTTCCATGAATTTGGTAATATTTGAATATATTTTAAGTACATTTTATCTGCAAGTGTATTAGCAGTTTGGTCGCCCTACCACCCTATTTTTGCTTCATTTACTTCAATGTCCAGACAACACAAATTCAACATTTAAAGAATTGCGTTCAAAACCTTAGTTTTGAAACCTCAAATTATCAACAGGCTATAGTGAAATCAATGGATAGCAGTACAAAATTTAGTAAATAAGCTGCTTGCTTTGTTAGATAAAATTTTGTTTTGACATTGCTGAGGAGTACTTGTTTCTTTCTCTACTGTGTTTCAAGGATGCTTCAGTGACAATGCATGTCTACATCCATGAAGCAGAAGGTGAATAAGGCATTACAGCTATGCATGGCATGCCTGTGGTTAATTGAAATATGTGCTGTTAACTTGCTATATATTTATTTTGTGGTCAATTTTTTAGTTTGTTACTTATTGAATTTAAATATATTTATTTACTTTATTAACAGTTTTACCATACAATTTACCTGACAGATTAGGCTTGGCTCAAGATTTAGGTGCTTGAAAGAAAGCTGTAATTGCATGAGGAGAGTCAGTTGTGCTTGCTGGAGTCGCTACTGCACAGGGTGGAATTGCCAGCCATTGCTAACGTCCATTTTAAATTTGCATTAAGCTGCAGAGGCAGTACCCACCTAACTGAATCAGCACACACAAAAGTTTTTTGGAAACTAATTACTGAAGATAATTGGAAAGTAATTATTTTGCTTGCCAGTCTTCTTGTAATGTTAAAACTTGAAGCACTTTTTTGTTTGCCAGGCCCAACAAAATCCCTGTATTATTGTTCTTTAGGAATTTTTTTTCCTTTACACGCTTAGACATAGTTTATTGTTAACATTGAGAGTTCCATGTAAGTATCATGTAAAATTAGAACCATATTAAATGTATTCCAGCTGCTTTGGGCCCTGAGGGCAAATGGTTATTCAACTAGATTTACATGGCAGTGTTAGCAGAGCAGTGGTCCTGTGCCTCCAAGTGGTTAACTCCAAGCTGGATTCAGAGTGCTGTCTTGCTTTGCATCTCATTTTTCACTTTTACCTGTCTGGAGGGAGAGCAAGGCACAACTTTCTGAAGCGTGCAACCCACATAAAGTGCGTGTGCTGGAGAACTAGATCCTACCAGTTGTCATCCAAAATCTGCCTTATGCACAGCTGGTATTTTGTTCTCAGACACTTGAACCATCTCAATGGTAAAAGCTGCTGTCTCAGCTACTGTGTATGTTAAACAGACAAGGGTGCCACTGCTGAACTTCTGCCTGGTGTAACCCAGTGTATGTCTCCTGACAGGCATCTGCAAAGAACTTTATTTTATCCTGTTTTTGCTTGTGTTGGTAATGACTCCTTTTATCTCTTCTGAAGGAACTGACTGTTTAACAAATGAGTTGCTAAAGGCGTTTTGCTTGCATAACTGTACGTGCTTATTAGAAGAATCCTTAGGAAAACTTAAGTGAATTACAAGAAAGTGAATTGCTACTCTTATTTGTAAGAAGACTGGGATTTTTTTGGTGGCAAAGTTCTGTGACAGTGTTCAATCATCTCTTTCCACTTCCTAGCTCCGGTTCAGAAACTGCCATTGCAGATGAGACTAAAGCCAGTGCCACTGAAAACACATTGATCCCTGTTTGTGTGTCTTGGAGCAAGACGTTCAGCTTCCTCAGCAGAGACATAAACCAATGAATGGAAAATTAATTAATCTTTTTGTCTCCAGTGGAGACATTCCGGTGGAGTCTTCCACATGAGGGTTACTCAAAATCAACAAGACAACATGAGTGGCCAAGCAAGGTGCCAGTGACGTAGCATACAGTGCAAAACTGACTTAATCAAAATAATTCAAAATGCATTTTTAAATTTTTTACATACTTAGCAGAGAACTTTTACTTCCTGGAAGGGCAGTTTGTGAAACATGAGTGCCTGAGAAATAGCGTGAATATTGTCTGTGTAGGGAACTGATTGGAGGAATATTTACATGTATATTGGTGGTGTTTGCCAAATCCTTTGAAGTCAGTGAGCGGCTTTCCATTAGCTTCTAGTTTGTATGATTCTGAATAGGCCTGCTCATTCAGGCTTGCAGAATGAACACCTACAGATAATAAATGCTATTTATATTTTTTAATACGCAGGGACCCTGGTTAGAATGAGGTATCTCAAAGCCACGGATGTGTGCTGCTGAAAGGAAAACAGTATAAAAGTATAATAAAGACTAAGGTACAATCAAAGAGCATTTTGCCTTAACAGGAAACTGTATTTGCAGTTAGGAAGATTTGGGGCAATAGGAAAAAACAATAAACAGTTAAAACTAAATTCTTAAAGTAACATCAGTGGTTCTCTTCAGAGAATGAGAAATTTGAAACAGGAACAGAGAGTTCATAACAGATAATAAGCAAAGTAAAAAATAACATAAGTCAGGAATTTGCAGCACTGGAGGAAGAAAACTTGTAGGAGAAAATAGCCTTTTGGAATCAAGAGAATGAATGGAAGAAGCACAGGTTTTGAGAAAAAAAGTTTGCAATCAAAAGACCACGAGAGGAAACAAACAGCTCCTTTAGAAAGGCAGAAAAAGAGGTAGCTAGTTGAAACAGAAGTCTTCACCAATTACTATAAAATTTGATGCAACAATCCAAAACTGACACATTAACAATTTAGAATATATTAAAAGTGATAGATCTGAATCCTGCATGAATAGTTCTTTTGATTTATTATCAGTTGATAATTTTCATAGCAGGATTTTTAGTGGGGAAAGAGGTTTGGATCCTGCACAAATCTGGGTGCCTGGATGGGTCTGTATCAATAAGAGTGGTCCATTTTTTTATTCTAGATCAATTATCTTGCAAAATCATTTGCCCCTCCATGTAAATACAGTGAAATAGCTTTAACAATTAAGTAACTGTGGTTTATTCCTGTAGTGAGATTGTGAGATGCTTGCATAAACTGGAAAAGTAAATGTAATGGGGGAGAAAAAAAAAAGATAAAAAATAAAGAAGTCATAAATTTGAGATTTAAAGTTGTCATTTAACCTTTAAAGAACTTAAAGACATTTAAGTGATTATAAATCACTAAAAATTTTCGTAACTGAACCAGAAAGCAGAGAAGTGAGTGCATCTGTGTGGCTGCATTGCTATGTGAAGAACACTCAGATTGAAAGACAGTTTGGTTTTTTGTCTGATGAACTAATAATTTCACATTAAATACCATTGTCTTTTAGAATGAATTAATGCTGAGAGATAGTGTCATCCCACAAAGTATTTTCAAAGTTTCTTCTCCTTCTTTTGACTTCTTAGCCACAAGGTTTTGAGCACCATCCAAAATATTTTTGCTGTTTTTACAGTCCATATTAGTATTAAAAATTTTGGTATTTTCTTATTAAATACAAGTCACACGGAATGATTTGTTCAGAGTCCCACAATGGAGAAAGAGCTGCAGGTTTCCTTCTACTTCCTATACAAACGAGTTTTCCCTCTCAGCACAGTGATGTTAAGGAGCAGGAATGCTGGTAGGAACATGGTGCAGTGGAACTCTGCTAGATCATATCCCAACAACATCAGGTGGATGTCTTCGCTGGCTGCTCTCTTTGGGCTGCAGTAGGAAGTCTAGCAGCATTTTTCTCTCCTTTGCCAAAGAGAAAAGGGTTGGCTTCCATTGTATCACAAAAGAAAAAGAACGAAAAAAAAAAAAAAGCCTGCAGGACTAAGTCAGCTACATTATTTCTAAATATGCTCTTGGCTGAAGACTGATGATTTATTAGCTTGAGTGAAAGTCATTTTCAAAGATTAGGAGAAAAATATTTCCTGTTTCAGGTAGGGATGATATGTGTGATACATATAATATAGAAGGTACAAATGTATATATAATTTTTCAGACCGGCTGCCTGTGATGGTATCCATTTACAATATTGCTAGCTTCTTGCCATTGAAAGTTTTCTTAATGGTACATATAGTCTTACTGTCTCCAAACAAAAAAGTGTTCCTGAAAGTGGAGAGAAAGCACTGTTTCATCCCTCTATAGTGACAGCAGCTAAGGAGATGTAGCGCCTTTTGCCAGATAAAACTACATTTATGGGAAAATGGCAATAGTATACTATTGTCATTATTATGATGAAGCTAGTCTCCATTTCCTATTTAAGCTGCGAGCATTAAAAGTGCACATAAGAATAGCTCACCATCCTGCCTTGGCATTTTTGTTTTTTCCTTGATTATATCTTCGGGAAGAATTAACATTTTGATACAACATTTGTTCATGGATTTGCAGTGGTTAAATCAATAGTTAATGAGGTTCGTCGTATAATTTGAGCTTGTAGTTTGTTTATGCTAGACCAACTTTATCCATACTCCAAACAAATTATCTCTTATAATCACCAGCCTGAAGATAAATCTCTAAATGTTTTTCTGATGATAGTGCTGTGGTTGGCAGGTGTTAGAAGTGCCTCCCAGGGACAAAGATTGAAGATGGGCTTGTTCTCACAAATCCTTCAGGCGAGGTTGTTTAGCTTTCTATCCTGTCATCTGCAGAGGAGCCTTGTATGGTGCCCTGCTAATGAAATCTAATAGGCAAAGGTCATATATCTTTATGAAGAAAAATGCAAAGCTGGTGAGTGATAAATGTGCTCCATGGGGTTCAATGGACGATGCTCAGCAATAAAATCCGTGTTTAAACAGTGTTTTGAACGGCTTGGCATAGCTCTGTTTTTTGTGCCATAACTACTTTTTATAACAATTCTCATTACTAGTGATGGGATTAGATAGATACAAAAATAGCTGAATATGCATGCAAAGTTGTTTATATAATTAAAGAAAGAGGTGGTGACTTTAAGTGGGTAATTATTTTTCCACATTCATAGCATAAGAAATAAGATGGCTCACATAAAACTACAAAGCAGTATTATATTTAAATTTGAAAACTCTGTTGACTAGTAGTAGAAGCATGCTAGCTAGTGTGAAGATGTGAAGATTTAAATAGATTCTAGCACCAGTTGTAAACCAAAAATGTCTTTGCCAAATGTCAAAATGAAAAAAACACAAAAAAACAACCAAAACCAGAATGGTAGCAAAACATGCCAGCATAAAATTGCAGATAGAACTAAAGAATGCAAGTCAGTCCCTTTAAGAAATTGCTAATCTGAAGTTAGAAGGAATTAGATAAACCCGATATTGTTGAATCACTGCTGTTTTTTGAGAAGTTACCAGTTCATTTGCTATAGTTATACTGCTGAGCTAAGAGACAGTTCAATAAATCAACTCAGGCTTGATGGATTCTACAAACCATTGCAATGAGTGCGTGGAAGAGGAAAGAAATCTCTTAGTATTCCCTCTTTGACAAAAGGCTATGCAAAGAGCCTGAATGGATGAATGGTTGATTAATTTTGCCAGAAATTTTCTTGACAGCCAGAAATGTGTTTTTGCGTTACTATGTTTGCATGGGAATTATTTTGTAAAGTATGAATTATTACATATAAACTTACACCTGAGACTTAGCTGGCTAAAATAGACAGCTCCTGGTCAGTATGTATCTGGTTGTGATGTTTCTTATGTTTTCATTCATCACTTTGGCAAGTCAGCCTTTTGCTCGTTACCACTTGCTAATCAGTCAACAGTGAAATCAAATATTGTATGTGATTAAATGAACCTTGTAACTGAAGTGGTAGGTTGTGTCTTTTTCATTATTTTTTTAATTGATTTACAAGCTATGGAAAAATCAGATGGAAGTCCTTAACCTAGGATCAGAAAGCAGAACAATATAAAGGAGAACAAAAAAATGTATCATATACTATGTCCATGTGGACTATGGATTAGTAAGACACAAAAATAGTGTTTCTTTTTCTCTTCTAAGTTTCTGAGGTAAGTAATATACTAGATTGTATACACTATATTGTACTTCAATAGAGATTTTTCCTTTTCATTTTGTGCATAATTTGTGCATATTTTGTACAGATGGTATTTGCTTTTAAATGTGGTACATAATCAGGCCCCTGGATTCCTTTACTTTTAGGCTTTGCATACTTATACCTGTGGTTTCAAAATAAGACACGTTCCTTTCCATGCAGTTACCTACAGAAAAATATGTACATACTTATTTCAGCCTTTAAACTGACCAGGAGGGAGTACATTTTAACATAATGCAGGTACATTTCCCTGTAGTTCCCTGCCTGCAGCAGAAGTTGTATGGTTAGGATTGCAAGTTTTCCAGTTTGTCCCTTTAATTATTTTACAGAGGCAGAGGTTTAAAGACACACTTCAAAAATGAGGTGTCATTTAAGCCTTTAAAGCTGAAAATCACATCTATATATTTAGCTCTATTTTGTATTTTTAACAACTCCAGACTACTTATCTGTCAATTGCCAAAAGTGCTGAAAAATGGCAGCTTTATCTTTATCACTCATGATTTTCTTATTACAGAAAGCACCCATTAACAATAGGAGAAATTACAAGCGCTTTGAATTTCTTCTCTTGAAGATAGAAATAAATAAGGGCTTTCACCTTTATCTCACTGGACTAGATGATGTGCATCCCTTCTTGGATCCAGTGCCACTGCAAAACCTTTTTTCTTCCAGATGTTGTGGTCGCAGCCATCTAATATCGTCATGTTGTTCCAGTGCACGCCACAATAGTATGCACACCATTACCTATGTTTGTTTATGTCTTTAGGCTGTATGTTTAATGTTTATCTCATGCAGCAGCCCCTTAACAAGCTAGACTTCATCTCCAGCCCTTCTGGTCTGTTACATGCTTTGAGCATATGTGCACAGACCCCACCAACAGCAGGGAGCGTTTTTGACTCTTGTGTTTCAGGCAGTTCGTTCGACACCCCAGCAGTCAGCAGATAAGAATTTGTGTTCCTTCAGGTGCGTGGCAGTGGCGGCTGCTGAAGGCAGATACTCCAGCCAAAGGAAGAATGTTCTAAGCCAAATGGGGTCGTTGTGATAGCCTTATGTTCATGGATGGTATAATGTCTCTTCAGATACATGGAGGTGCTGTATCCCAGCCGCTAAATTCAAAGCTCTCTCAGCTAGCTCCGAAAATGTGGAATAGCGGAACTGAAGTTTGGCTGTTTGCTTAGACAACTTTTACCTTTTTTTTTTTTT
>VXBL01001261.1:68072-84033 GCA_013400195.1 Aramus guarauna
TCGTGTTCTTGCTAAAGAATTTAAGCTCTGAAATGAAGCCAAATTATTCCTAGGATGTTCATTTATCCAAAGCCAGGTGCTGTCAATTTTTTTTACTATATTTGTTCCCAAATGGAAAAAATCATCTCAGTGGCAACTTTTTGAATGTTTTTCTCAGTCTTATAAGCTTCTGATTTTAGGAACAGGTGCCTAAATGACTATTTCTTTCAAGGTCAATATAAATATATTTATTTTATTAGTCTAATTATCCCATTCTAGAAATACTTTAATACTTTTCTCATGTACCGTTACATATTTTACTCAGATTTCTTAAGGCAACAACTAAACTTTTTTTTTTTTTTTTTTTAACTAATGAAAAGTGAACTTGACAGTCAAATGGTATAATTTCAAGTAAATATTCTGACCATTTATATAAGACACATTTTGTATTGATCTTCTATTTTAGTACTTCATCTGTTTAGAAATCATAATAAAGCTATTACAGTGAAAAGGCCAAGAAATAGATTAATAGGAATAGATAGGTGTGGCTGTGTTACACAATGAAGTAGTCAATATGTGCCTTTATGCCCATGATTGCGATGGCTTTTTAACCATCCTATTTTTCAACAGATCTGCTGTGAATTAGAAGAATGTCAGAATCCTTGTTTGGAGCTGGATCCTTTAGAATGTGGATGTGACCAAATTCTTATTTATCATCAAGAAAATTCTTTGGTGACCTGCGACCAAATTTTTCTTCTAGTGAAGGAAGTTATGAATAGAAGACAACCGGAAATGGTATCAAACAGTAGAACTTCTTCTACTGAAGCTGTTGCTGGAAGTGCTCCACTTTCACAAGGATCTTCTGGTATTATGGAGTTATATGGTTCTGATGTAGAACCACAGCCCAATTGTGCCAATTTTATAGAAAATCCACAAGATCTAAATGGATCTATGCAAGCCCACGTTGATGTTAATGTAGACCTTGTGAGCCCAGACAGTGGATTGGCTACCATTAGAAGCAGCCGGTCTTCCAAGGAGAGTTCTGTTTTCCTTAGTGACGATAGCCCTGTTGCAGAAGGTGCTGCTTCCCATCACAGTCTTCTGCCTGGCTTTGATTCCTATAGCCCTATTCCTGAAGGAGCAATAGCTGAAGAACAAAAAACTCAGTCTAGAAACAATAGCGATAACTTTGATCTTTTCAATTTTGATCTGGCACCTGTGGTTACAGGTCCATCCGAGTCATCATCTCATTCTGTTGATTGTTCCCCCGCAGATGACTATTTCCTTAATAGTGATTCATCAGAAGGACATCAACTCACTGTGCAGAAAGAACTTGATGAGGCAAACCTACTAGAAAATGATACAACAAATTATTCAACTGATTTATTTGTAACACCAAACGAGGAAGACAATTTAACTGAATTTGATGAGAATCCAGGAGAAATGTGTGAGAAAACTTCAAGTTTGATTGATTTAGTTGAAGGTGATTCTTCACCCGAAATTTTGAAATCTGCTGATTCAAGAGTTCCACCAACTCCTATGAACAGTCTTGTAGAAACTTCACCATTAGATAATGGGCAGCCTTTATTTTTCCCACAGGATGTCATTAAAAAAATTAATGAAATAGATGGCACAAATTATTCTCAGTCTCGTGTTAGATATGGGAGCTGGTGGGATGGCTTTGACATAGAGTCTAGAAATGCTGATACATGGAGTTCAAGTGAGCAGGAATCTGTATTTCAGAGCCCTGTCTTATGGAAAGATTGTAAAGAAAGTCCCATGCTACGAGAACATACTGATAGAAGAGCCTCAGATTCTGTATTCCTACAAAAACAGCCAAAGCAACTGGAATACATCAGAGCAGGTCTGTGGGATAATCAATTTAAACAAGATAATTGGAACCATGAGAATCAAGAGAAAAACAGTGAGCATTCACGTTTGCAAACTGCTTCTTTAGAGGAGACCAAGCAAGAACTGGAGAGCTTTACTGACCCATGGAATGTCAGTCAGCCGACATCTATGATGTCAGATGCATGGTGTAGTGGTGAAGGGAAAGGTAGTCAGCTAGCTAGAAATTCTTATGAAGTCTGGACTAAGTTTGAAGCAGGAGACATTGCTAGATCCTCAGAAAACATGTGGAACATGCCTAGGCTGGATAGAGAAAAAAAATCAGTGAATGTTCCTGAGGAATGGGCCATATCAAAACCTAGTTTATCAGATTCTTCAGAAATCACAGCAGACAATGAAACTGAAAATCCACCTCTCCAGATATCTCCAGAAGCCTGGGGTAAAGATGGGTATTATTCAATAGAAGGATATGGAAAATCTGAGAATATAAATTCTGTTTTCAACAATATGCAAAATAATTCCAAGCTGCAAACAGAGGAAAAAAAAGTATTTGGTGACCCTAAGCAGAGACCAAAACAATTTGAAAACATAGAGGCCTGGAATATCTATGATAAAAACAACATCCGGAAAGAAGTAACAGAAGTAGTGGTGCCATGGGAGGATACCTTCTTGTATAAACACTCAGACCTTCGTTCATCCAATGTAGGTGAAGATTTAGTTATTTCTCCACCAGACACCAATTATTCAACATCTGATTCATATATATCACCTACATATGTGGAAGATGAAAGAGAAAATGAGGACAAAGATTTTGATGAAGAATCAGTTATTGACAAATTGATAAACCCAAATTTGGCTGAGCCAAAAGTACTTGAGAAAGCAAATAAGGAACCATTATCTCCTAGAAACATGCATTTTTCAAGCCCTGGAAACACAGACATCTGGAACACTCCCCTAAATAATGTCACCCAGTTACAAGAAAGAAATTCTGAAATTACTGCTCTTTCTGCCTCTGCTAAACCTTTCCTTAATTCAGAACAAAGACCTAACCAACGTTTTTCAACTGAGATACATACCAGTGAAAATAATTTTTTTATATCTGAAAACAGAAGAAAAACACCAGTATACAAACAAACAGTGAATGATTTATCACCTCCACAGAATGAATTGAATACTAAACACACTGCAGCTGAAAATGTAGAACCAGTGAGCAGTGTTCCTGTAGAAGACACAGACACATCTACATCAACTTCAGACACTGGGAATGGTTTGGATCTGAAAATATGTGACTTAGGGAGTGAGATAATTAGTAAGAAGGCAGCGCAAAACACTGCTGGTGTTGATGAAAAGCTGGATAGTCAGGATTCAGCACAGCAGCTGAACATATGGGGTTTACAGACTGAGCAGGCCTGTGAGGAAGTCTGGGACAATGCCACTGTCATCTCTCAGGAAGGAAAAGAGGAATATAAGAGTACGGATGAGATAAGTGGACAGCAAATGCTTAGTGACATTTGTAATAAACCAGTGCAAGAGGACAGTGAATCTTCATGTAACGCAGATACGGAAGAAAACAGATCAACAACTGAAGTTCCCAGCTCCCCAGAAAAAATGAGGAATAGTGTTAGTTTAGAAGCATTAGTCACAGAGAATGAGTCATTTTCCAATCAAAGTAATCCAATTAGTCAGGAAGAGAGGAAAGACTTGTTGCAGAATAATGTAGAATCTTCTTCCAGTCCTTCCGAGGAAGGCAGAAATTATGAATCTTTTGATGACTCCAGACCACAAAATTACAATAATAGTGAAACATCACATCTGCTTTCTGAAAAAGCTGAAAAGGAGACTACAGTGATAGAGGATGCAACAAGTCCTGAGATGGAAAGTACATCTGAAAGTTCTGAGAAGGGTAGTGATAATCCTGAAAACAATTCTTCTGAAATGCGCAGAAGCTCAAGTATCTGGAATGACTCTGGAAAGACTGGTTGTCACCTAGCCACATCAATTCCTTTGATGAATGAACCACAAGAAGAACTGGGAGAAGTGAAAGAGGGCTTACATGAAGTGGTTCCTAACCATCCAGGCATTTGTAATTATGAGTTAGTATCTTTCAAAAAGAGCTCTGAACCAAACAGAACTCATGAAAAGTCTTTCACAGATGAGTTTAAGAGTCCTTCTTATGGATATGTTAGTGTTCCTGACATTACAGATATGTCTGTGGTGGAAAATTCATTTTCACATGAAATAGTTTCTGGGAGAAATGAAAACTCTGAAAATTTAGACCCTGCTAGTAATCTTTGCGGAGAGCCGTATGTAATGTTTAATGACAGTTTTCCCCAAACTACTTGGAATTCACAGCCATGTGAAGATTTTCAGTCTCCTGGAACAAGCCCTGAGGCAAGTGAAGCCCTTGAAATGGCAAATACCACAAGTAGCCTTTCAAAAGATATACAGATCAAAAGTTATTTGGAAGAAGATAATGTGTGGAGTGATTCAATAAATGATTACGCACACTCAAGTGGAACAAGTCCTGATTTAAGTGATGCATCTGTGAATGTGTGGGGAGACTTTCCAGTTGCCAGTCATCACAAAACCAGTAGGGATATGTGGGATATTAAGAATAATAAAAATCTTGAAGAAGCTTATAAAAGGAATGAATTTGGGAATAAATGTGAAAAAGGATTTGAATCAAAGGCTGAACAGAACAAAGTTCCTAAAAGCTTAGATTTTTGGAATGCCCATGTAGATGATGATACTGTATCTTCTTTATCAAGTCCTGACATAAATGAGGATTCAGAGAATTCAGAAACAGGTTCGAAAGTGATTCATGAAGATTCCATGTATGAAAAGGAACAGCACAAAGGATCTGAAATTGGGGAGCATTATGCTCAATCCAATGCAACAAGTCCTGAAGCAAATGAAGACAATTTAGATGCAAAATCTAAGGTGGGAGAGGAGGTCCAGGTAGGCATCTTCAGTGAAAATCCTGAAACAATTAAAGCTGGGAAAGTATTACAGGAGGCCTTGACTACAATGGAGCATAATGAGACTTCTGAATACTTAAGTCACTGTGAAACACTTCAGAAGGAAGCTCAAGTGTGTATTTTTAGTGAAAAAACAGGTACTGGAGAAGACTCATATTTGTATCAAATGAATGAAGATACTACACCAACTTCTGCTGGTGGTGATAAAGAAGAGTGTTCTTCAAAAGCTGTAGATATGTTCAGTATGTCATTGGAAGCTGATTTAAAAACTGATCCAAAATCCACAGTGGGAACATTTGCTTTCCCAGATGACAGTTCAGAATGGTGGAATTCACAACCTAGTGAAGAAAAGCAAGTGGAAGATCAGCATTCTGTTTCAAATCACTCTGCAACAAACCAGTTAACAAGTAGTAAGAATGACCCCTGGGGATCACCTTCACAAGATGAAGAACTAAAAGAAGCACATTTCACTAATGCAAGTAATGACAGAAATCAGCCTCCCTCTCTGTACTGTGTTGAAAAAGAAAATGAAAGGCTAGTACATCCTATGAATATTCCTGATAGCCAAATAAATCAAGACACTATACAGTTCAAGCAATTTGATCCCTTCGTACTTGATAAAGAAGAAAAGGGCTTGAAAGAGCAGGAAAATCAACTGACTCCACAGAATCCTTCTTCAGATGAGGAAAGAGGTATGACAAATATGTCAGTTCCAGAAATCACTGCACTGGATCTACCAAAAGACAATGAGGGAAATGCAAGTCTCATTCCTCAAGAACAACAGCAGGATAACTGTGAAAGATCAGAAGTGCACAACTCCCTTCCAGGTGCTTTCACTGTAGATGACACATCTTTTGAAATGACAAAGAAGCCAAGTCCAAGTCCAGGGTGGAGCATATTAGTCCCCCAAGCTGCACTTATCCCAGATATTTTACAGGATAACACACAAGAAAGTAATCAGCTGTTTTCAGTGGAACCTGACCTGTGGACTAATGCTGAGCAGATTGTTACTTTGAAATCAGATGGTGAAAATCCTGATATATTAAGTCACTGTGACCAAGACAATAGTTCAGAGGCATCAAGCAGTCCTGATGTGTGCCAGGAGTATGAAGTTAAGCATGCCTCTATCTCATCTTCTCAGACTGGGGAGGAGCCTGAAGACAAAGATAGTCAGTTGATTCATACATGGTCAAATATGAGTAAAGAGTCAGGTCTTGATTCAAAGTGTCAGTTAGTAATGCAGAAGGTAGAGACACAGTCTGAAAGCAGTAGCCCTCAGGACTATGATCAGGGAAAGACCGATGCATCCTATCTGCTAGTCTCTTCTAATACTCAGGAGCCTTATGAATTTGCAATTTTGGAAGAATATGGTCCAGAAAATAAATTTGTTACTGACTCAATTGAATCAGCTGAAATTACCAATGAAGTTTTAGAAGTGACGTCCTTAGATCTGAAAGACACATTCCATGAAGGTTTTACTCCTGCAAGCCATCAAGGAGCACCAACTAATACAGCTCAAATAGTGACCTCGCAAATGCATTTGGTTCCCATAGATTTCACTCTCCCTGATAGGGCAGAACAAAACTTAAAAGAAATCAGTGCCTTGGCTGAAGTTGGAAAATATTCTGATATTGACCGTACAGCAATAACTGGTAATGAGCTAGACACATCAGAAGAAAATGTGGATGAATCTAAGATGGGGGTAGAACATAACATCAGGAACACGTCAGTGACTAATGTCCCGGCAAGCACATGTGGTGGAATGAACATACTGGCAGTAATAGGCAGTGAAGCAGCAGAAGGGGAATCAAAGGATAAACAGAGATTCTCTCCCAAATCCTTTCTGCCTGGTGATAATGAAGACCATGAATCTGATTCAAATAATCAACTGGTTGACGACATAGCAAAAGAATCTGAAAATGTAATTGAAAATGATGTTCCTGTGTTTGAGGAAATGCCCCGTGACCAATCACCAGTGGTGCATACTCCACCATCCTATTTATCTTTTGATGCGGAACCCTCTGGCACTAGAGAGTGTGCAAAGGATGAGCTTTTGTTACAGCACCCATTTTGTGACAGTGTTTCTTTGGAAAAACCTTTACCACTGCCAATTCCTTCAGAAGGTGCAGAAAGCATCCTAATGACCAAAGAGAGCATTATTAAAGATCAGGCATCTGGCACATCCACGGAGTGCCTTCAAGAGAATCACACATCACTACCTTCACTCTCCAAGTCCGAAGTAACTCTCGGAGCTTCTGAGACTTCGACAGGAAAATCTGAAGGAGAAACAAGTGATCTCGACTCACCGCCAGGTGGAGATAAGAGATCACCTGATGGTAAGAGAACCTGCTTTCCAGAGCAAGTTCATAGAACAAAGAAAGAAGGAAATGTCTGGAGTATTACTACTGAAAGATGAGGCTTTGAGTGAAGTTTGAACTTTGTGTCTCCCTGATGTACAAAACTTTGTACTTTGGGAAGACCTCAAGCATGACCCTTCTAGACAGATCCAAATATTTTAAACATTGAAGTAGGAACATTATTTCTGTTGTTTGTACAGGGCCAAGCACATGGGACACTGAATCATTTCTTCCTTAGGAATGATTACAGTGTTAATGTATAATCTTTAACAATAATAATGATGATGATGATGTTATAAAATTCATGTACACATTAACAGAGCAAAGCAAACTGAGAAGAGCTTTATCTCACTGTAATGATTTAAAGAAATCATGGTGACTGAAATAGTAATTCAAAAACTAAAAGGAGTTTCTGTTTGCCTGTTTTTTTAGAAGCTGGCACTGACTCCCTACTTTGTACGGAGAATGAACTGAGAAATTCCTCTGAAAGCCCTGAACTGAAAAGTACAGAGGGTAAGGAAGATGTGAGGATGCAGGTGCACAGAGATCCAACTTCACTGGAGATAGATTACATCCTTGTTACTGAGGAAGAAAATATACCATCAACAAAGGATACCCTTGAACGAAATGAAAGTAATTTTGCATTTCAAGAAGCTAATGTAGTGGAACAAACACAATCTCATGAAGGCTTTTCACCTGGCTCCTTGGATACCTTTCAGTCAATCTCCATTACAACTGAAAGAGAAGATCACTCTGTTTGTGGGACTGAATGGGACTCTGTTCACGTAGAAGAGAGAAGTTCTTCTGTTGTGCCTCAAAAACTGGATGATGAAAGGAGATCTCAGGAAAGCTCTGGGCAAGATGAGGGCTGGATTATATTGGGCCAAAATGAAGTCAGTGACATATCACCTGAAGAGATTTCTGCCGAGTCAGAGATGCCAAAATCAGGATCTGGACATTCTGGTGAAGAACCAGCAGCTGTTGCAATACAGCAATCTATCCTTGACACTCAAACAGAATTTCGAGCAGAAACTCCCCCTCAGAAATCTTTTGAACGTGAGAGTTGTTCTCCTTCAGACAGGCTGACTACCGAAGACAAGAATTTGGGCATCACAGGAACACGTGCGTTGCAGGTGGTTGATGGTGATGATGTATGGGAAGCAAATTCTCAGCAGACACTTGGAAATAACATAGCAACAGAACAAGAAATGAAGGAGGAAGTGGTGCTTCTCAACAGTGAAAGAGAACTGAGTCAAAAATCAGGGTAAGGAAAAAAACCAACCTATTTCCTTTCAAGAGTCTTCTGTTCCATTCTTAGTAACGTTATTGAATTGTATGATGTTATGCAAGTCTTGTTATAGCAAGACTTTCAAGTCTGAAGTACTAATTATATTTACATGATTTAAGTATCACTATATTCCTCCCTTTGTAAAAAGAGAGTCTTGGTTCTTGGTTACTTGATATGAGTCAAATTAGGACTATTTTGCAGTGTAGGAAGCTTGTAAGGCCACTTCCCTGCAGGAATAAGTCCATCTTCTTCCTATGAAGTCCCACAGACTTTAAATCTGAAACAGATGTGGCCAGGGAACACAGGCCAAATGTACTGATGGAATTGTTAGTCCAGATAAAATGACAGTGATGAGATTATGGAGGAATCAAAGTGGAGTACTATCTCTGCATAATGCAAAACTGCTGGGAAGGAAGATAGGAGGGAGTTGAGGCCCAGGGTCAGAAAAAGGTGCTGCTTACAGAGGAAAGACAAGGATAGTGGAAAATTATGGTCTTTGTGATTATGTCCCAGCTGTAGTCAGGTCAGAGCAGCATTTCTCTGTTTGGACTGGACTGGCAGGTGAGGAAGTTCAAGTATATTTGCACCTGCCTTTGGGTGGAAGTGCAGCCTCTGTGCTGACAGCATTACTACTGCCTGCTCTCTCTCTGCTGTGTCACCAGTTGGAGAACGAGATGACCCTCTTGACTCCATTTACTGTAGTGTATTGGAGAGGGTCCTTCTGTCGCTGACGGCTCATCTTTTACAACCAGGAGGTTGTAACTCCTACAGTGGACTTGTAGGGTAGCCCCAGAAGTGCAAGTGTGGAAGTCTGACCTCATTTCTTGTGGGCATCTGCAACTGACATGCTGCAGTTTTACAAAGAGGAACCTGCCACTGTGTTTATACAGTGAAATTCTTGTGAACAGCAAAAGAAATTTCCCAGTAAAAATAAAACTAGGGGGTGTAACTGCTTTGTACTTGTCACTCTTTTCAAACTGCATTTACCCCAAGGAACATAGGTGGTATGAAACATGTGGAAACATATTGTTTGTGTGAAATGCAGGCCTGATTTTTTTACTTTTTTTCCCCGGTTTCTCCCAAGCAGTTGTCAGTTCAGTGTAGAATACACATCACATTCACAACTTCTATTATCAGGTTTTAATTGGCTTGCAATTTATTTTAGACTTTATTTTTTTTAATTTTCACTAACAATTTTGCAGTTTTAGCATTAGGCTTTCTTTCCTTTAAAGGTGGCATGCCTGTGTATGACAGTATAACCCTGTATATGACAGTATAACAGCATGTACTAATAACCTGTGATAGGAAAGCACAGCTTTTTGCTAACCCCCTCCCCACCCCAAACAGTTCACATTTTATTAAGATTTCAGGAATGAATAGGTCAATAGCTGTGATTTGTCTTCCCCCAGATTTGTTAAAGTACCTCCTCTCTAACCATTTTCACACATTTTCCAAAAAGTATATTAAGAGCATCATTACCACAAGATCAGACACTGTTATAGCTGAGGTATTTTTAATACATAGTAAGTGCTGGCTTAATCCTAAACAGAAACCCCAGTCTCAGAAACTCTGAAATATAACGATGTTACTTGCAGGCTTAAACTTAAGCACCCGTATAGAACTTCAGGTTTTCTCAACAGACGAGATTTTGAGTAGTATATAGAGCACACTTTGCCCTCACACACTGCCCCTGGCTGAAATTGCTTCAGTCTAACCGGACAGACAGCACTGAGGAGAATATGAGATGAGACGGGCTCTGTTTCTGTAGGGCAGTGGCAGCTTTTATTGATGCAGGTTAGCATTTACTGCCCTAAAGAAAGAGGCAAATCTTCTGAAGGGTTAGCAGAAGACGAGCACTCCCCAGTTCTGTGGGTCCGAAGTAAGTGAAATGCTGAGTGCTTCACCTTGAAACTATCAAAAGTAGAACTGATTGGCATAACATTTCTGTTGCACTGGATCCTCCAAGCTTCTAACTTCCATTCCAGAAGGAAAAGTAGAAATTTTGAAATTTTGTACGAAGCAGAAATCTGGAAGAAGCCAAACAAGCAAAATCCCCAAGCAGTTGTTCTGAATCCACATAAGTGCTGGAAGCGCAGCTTGGGATTTGTGCATCTAGGAAAACTAGATGTCTGTTGAGGTAGTTTGCATGTTAGGACTAGTCCACACACCAGAAGTCATCTTCCTCCATTATCTCTGCAGGGTTGCAGTAGGAGTTCATCAAAACCAACTAATTTAAATTAATAAAGCTGGGTTTTGACAAACCAGTAGTTTGTAGTGAAAATCTTTGAATAAAAAATGCTTACCACCTCTGCTCATAATAAATGGTGAATGGGACGGGAAAAAGGAAGGGTTGTTTAGAGGTGCTGGCTAGTGGCAGGCTTGCAAATCTGACATGAACAAATCAGCTGTCAACTCCACTATCTCCCATAAAGCATTTTAAATTAAAATCAGCCAGATGCTGACCCTGCTTAAGTCACACTGATTAATTACATGCAGGCAGCATCCCAGGGTTTGACTTGCCACGCTTGTGTGCCCATGATGTTCTTAGAGAGGAAAAGAAGACTGATCTAGGTATCTGATTTTAAATTATTTTTATAAATCAACACAACAAAGTTGAGAAAACTTTGAAGCAGTAAGATTCTTTGTTAGATACCTCAAGAAAATAATTTTTGAACTTACACTGGCACTAGGAAAATCATTCCTATGGCCCTGGGCTTTTTAACATCTTATTGCTATGAATTGTTAGATCCACTTTGATAAGAACTCTGCTGTTCTTTTATTTGGAGACTTACAGAAATTCATAAAACTTGAATCGTGCACATAATACTAGTTTGCATTGGTGTTTCAGATGTAGTACATTCATCATTTTTAGAGCTTAACATATTCTCTGAGACTGATTCCTACATTAAAGTCCCAAACTCGACCATATTAATGTAAGAGTGTTTTCAGTGAAAACTTAAATGCATGATGGAATGTGGAGCATTCTGCAAGGAAAAAGGATACAGTAGTTCTTGGTATAGAACTATATATACTTGGTATATAGTATATATGGTCACTATAGCTTCCACTATAGGCTTTTTTTCTTATCTGACTCAGAATCACAGAATCATAGAATGATTTGGGTTGGAAGGAACCATAAGTGAGGGGGCATCCACAATTTCTCTGGACAACTTGTTCCAGTGTCTCACCACCCTCACAGTGAAGATTTTTTTTTACTTATATCTAATCTAAATGTACTATCTTCTAGTTTAAAGCCATTACCCCTTGTCCTATCACTATGCTCCCTGATAAACAGTCCCTCTCCAACTTTCCTGTAGACCCCTTCAGGTACTGGAAGGCTGCTGTAAGGTCTTCCCAGAGCCTTCTCTTCTCCAGGCTGAACAACCCCAACTCTCTCAGCCTGTCCTTATAGGAGAGGTGCTCCAGCCCTCTGATCGCCTTCGTGGCCCTTCTCTGGACTTGCTCCAACAGCTCCATGTATTTCTTGTACTGGGGACCCCAGAGCTGGATGCAGTAATGATTCTATGATTCTTAGCTCTTAGACTGCCCTTCTGCCTGAATTCTTGTACTTATGAAAGGCGATAATTTTGATTCAGGAAAGTTTCTTGAATGCTTCGCTGAATGTGACTCTTGCCTTGACTGAATAGTTGTTTCCCAGGATATGCTTAATAAAACCTGCTTGGCATCAGAAAATTAAACACCCTTAATCTGAAGGTCTGGCTGGATAGCTGTGCCCTTAGTGTGGATTATGTTCTCTGCTCATTTTTTTTGTTTTGTCAAATACTTCTGCTTTATGCATTCTGAACCTGTTATGCCCGTCTCTGGCTTTTAGAAGTGGCTCCTGAATCAGCAGCTTTCTCTACTGCAGCCTTTGCTTTCCACAAGGAAACTTTCCTTGTGGCCTGCTGGTTGTTGTTTCAAATACCCCTTTGCAGGGTATAGAAATTAGGTTTGTTATTTTTAGGTATGTACTTCACCATCACATATTTATGTGTGGCACAAACACATTATCTCTGAAGAATAAAGAAATGCATCATTTGTACTCAAAGCAGATGATGGGGACATCCCAACTAATGCACAATTGAATTGGTAGTCCAAAGCTTATGGAGGCATTTACTCAGTAACTGCCTTCTAAGCCCCCTTCTGAATCTACTTATTCACAAGTCCCTGTTTAGAAAAAAAAAATTAAGTTCATGCTTGCATACTGTGCTGAAGTAAGTTTCTTTAGTAGTGGAATAAGGGTCAGTAAAGGATGCAGTTTGCATTATTTTCTGCTCTCATCCAGAAAGCATCTGTCGCTTTGTCTAAAAAATTGGCTGTTCTGTAGAGGGAATAAAAATTTTGAAACAGAAAGTGTAAACAAAAATGAGAATGAAGAAGTGGATTAAAACCTTGATGTTTGCTGGTCACTGTCCCCTTCATCCCAATGTCAAACATGAGAACTCTCCAGGCTGTTCAGGTGGGTTTTAAGAAAGTCTGTAACTGGTGGCAAAGTTCATCTCTCCTGTCCTGTTTTTCTTCTGCAAGATAAAGCAGCAGCAGGAAGAGAAGAAAAGTATTAAAACAATGAAGAAAAGATATAAACTTGTCTCAATAATACACAGACAGCAGAAATAATAAACCCTAGAGATTTCTTTGGTATCATAAAAAAGTACAAAAAGATTTGATAGCACATTATTAATGTCAGCCTTTCCAGAAAGAAAATAGCTTTTTATACAGCTTTCCATATGTGAACAGCCGAGAGTGTCTACATTTAAAAAGGAAGAATTCGTGGAGCACTGTATGAATTTTGGGCAGGCAGGATATATATACTTCTCTAATATACTTCTCTGCTGCTGCTGTGGCTGGAGGTGTGCCAGCAGTAAAATTTTTAAAGGCTGGATGTCTTTTTCTTCCTGATAGAAGCTGTTCTGTCTTACAAAGCTGTATGAAGCTCAGTGGTGATGCAGTGGTCAAGAGGCAGAGGGAGAGCACTGCAGATGACTTTTACCTACCAACACACTCCCCTGGGTGTGTTAGTGGTTGTGTATACCAGATCATTCTTGCTTTTACCTTTGCTGTAGGGAAGCATTATCCTTTTCCTTGGTAGGAAGAGTTAGAAAGAGCTGAGGGAAATACTATGAACTGATGTATTGGCTTGAGGAATAGAGATATAGAACAGAGATTGCTTGAGCAGTAGAGATAAGGATGCTGATGCTTGGAAGGTTTGGGGGAGAGCTTGGAAAACTAGGGGAGAATGGCAAAACTGAGATGAAGCCAATTTCCTTTAAACAACTGCCAAGATTTATTTAACCCACTAGAATAAGAGTTCCACAAAAGAAAGCTTCATTTATCTTTCTGATAGCATGTTCTCAAGGAAGCAGGAATCAGTCTTTTCTGCACACTTGTGTAGTGACTTTTGGGACATTGTCTCTGTCCAAAATATCTCTCTGTTACCACTGCTGTACTGATGGCTATTAAAATTGCCCAGTACTGTAAACAATCCAGTGAATTTTTAATAGAGAAGTCTGTTTTCATCACATTGCCTGTGGCTGACAGTGAATAAAGGTAATTACATACAATGAAAGAAAAATCTCTGACTATTTTAAGATTAATAAGAGTTCTGAGACTACTCTGCTATGTCTGTGATTTAGCCAAATGCACATCATATATCTCAAAGCCATTCAAGTAAAATATCACTTGATGATCCTTATAGGTTCCTTCCAACTTGAGATATTCTATGATTCTGTTCTATCAACATCCAGTACTGAACTGAAATACAGACAGAATGGAACCAGGGAAAAAAATTCTCACTGACTCCAGTGGACCAAGGGTTTCCCCCATTATTTTCTTTAAAAGTTCGTTCTATCACCCCAAAGCTAGGATAAGGCACGAATGAGGGAGCCTAGGTTTACAGCTTGCTTGAATGGGCAAAGCAGGCTGCTATATCTAGGAAGCCTAAAGAACTGAAAATCTGTTTTACATTTAAGCAGCCACATTCTTCAAAGCAACCTTCACTTCCCTTCGGATGCCTCCGTTTCCTTTTTTCCTTGCATACCCACGGGGCTGTCATCTTCCACTCCTGTCAAGATTGTTTATTAGTTGGGCAGATTTACTGGAAAGTGATTTCAGGCACTCTGGGGTCCAGGCACGCTGCTGCAGTGCTGCTACCAGCTCCTGCTGAACTACAAGATTATGGACTTGAAATGGGAATTGAACTCAGGTCTCCCACTTCACAGCGCAAAGCATGATACAGAAGGCATGCTGTAAAGGTTAAAAACAAACACGTAAGGAAAGGAACAACAACTGAGAAGGTTACTTGTAGGAAAGTCCATGTAAATAAAAGTTGCAAAAGTAAAAAAGTGGGTTGAAACTAAACAAAATGTTTACATTGGCATGAGCAAGAACTTTAAGATTGCTGGCTCCGAACTTGAGATTTCAGTGTTCATCTGAGTTTAGGATGGCAAACTCTATAATTACTGTATTTTACGTTATTATTATATCATACCATTATAATCATTATAGTTATATACATTATGTATTGGAAGCTCTATGTTATATATTAGCCTTTGCAAAGATGTTTCTTCTGTGAAAACAGATTAATTCCTGGGATAGATTCAGAGGAGGGAACTTTCCAACAAAATAATTGTAAATGCATTAAAGCTTTTTTTAATTTATTTTGTAGTAATCTATTTTAATGTCAGTGAATGTCACAGCTAACCTTTTTATTGATGGAAATAACAACATATGCTGTTGATGCATGGGCTTTAGTAATACCATTTCTTTCCCTGTACTTGATTTGACCTATGAAGCCATGACAACTGTCTTTTTTTGTTATCAATTTTGGGGTGATACAGTAACTTCCATCACCATCTGGAGGTTGAAAATTAATTAAAACTAAAAACCCAGTTTTCCATTGCAGAGCCAGCTGTTAAACAATAGCAGCAGCCAATATGGTGATGATTCTATTTTTGTAAAAACAGCACTTATATTTACATGCCAAATACCAAGTACTTTACAAAAACCTTTTAAGAAGCAAAAAACACTTTAGTGACTGAAAAACAACTTTAAAAGGAAAAAAATCTTACTCGCTATTATTCACTTGCGGTCGTGAAATTTTACTTAAATTGTGAGATTGGGCTGATAGAGCCACAGGCTATGAGCATTGCTTCTTGGTGCTCATACAGTTTGTGTTTCTAAAATTCACCCTGCCTTCTGAACTGGTGGCGGTTTGGGTTTTGTTTTGTTTTTAAATTTGCATTGCATTCCCACAGATGAACTGCAAACCGAACAAATTATGCAAAGCATGTTTGAATATGCATGTGCTCTATAACCATCGATGCAGACAGAAATGAGGGCTGAGACAGTTGAATCCATAAGAACTTTTGTCATGCAGTCTCTCATCACGAGCTTTCCTCAGGCTCTGAAATGAAACAGCAGGGAGCTTTTCACCACTGCCAGCTGACTCGCAGTATCAAAGTTTGGTGATGCTCCCGCAAAGCTCCGCAGGGAATGCTGCTTAAAAAAAAAAA
>VXBL01001261.1:93944-126722 GCA_013400195.1 Aramus guarauna
TTTTATCAATCCAGTAAATCATAGATAATTAGAATGGAGCTTTCTAAAGTAACTTAATTTACTTCTTCAATAAGGAGTATTCATTAAAAGGAAAAGAAGAAAAAAGAGTGTTGGGGTTTTTTTCCTAATACTTTTGGCCATATCATCCATGCCTTCAGCTGCACCTGTATGGAAGGCGAGGAATTTTGTAAGCCAGAATTTTGGAAGTATATGAAGTAATCTGTGGGAAAGTAAGAGGAAGTAGTTGCTTAATTTAAGTTTCTGGATTCCATTTTCCATAACTAGGGTTCCTGCTGAGGTCTGTTGAGAGCTTGTGCACAGCCAGAAATTACTCTGCAAGATGTTGAGCTGCTCAGGATAGCATGCTCTCAGAATGCATCAGAAAATGGAGAGCTATGTCGATAGAAAACAAACTTCGTCCATATCTTGCTCATTCTCACAGTGATGGGGAGTCTGGAGCCGTATGTTGAGGTACAATGTCACAGAAGTCGTGCTCTGTGACTGGCTTTCTAAACTCACCAGATTTGAAAGATGCTTGTATGGACTATTAATTTATGACTGAACAAATATTAACCATGGCTTTTAAAAAATATTAACTTTTGCTGAACACAGATTATGTATGTCTGGCAAGGAATTTTTAATCTGTTTGGGTAAAGCACAAGGGATCTGGAAAAAATACAACTAACTCCAGAGTTAGATCTCTCTTCTCTGAAAAGTTTATTGACTGTTTGACAGTAAATGAGAACCTGGCACAATTTTATTTATTTTTTTTTTTTTAAATATGAAATCTAATCTCAGCTAAAAAATTTCTGAATGGTGATACCATCTTTTTTGTGATTGAAAATAAGATAAATAACCTTGTGTCAGCAATGCTTTTGGTAACTGGGCTTGAACTGATTTTTAACTGCCTTCCTTGTCCCAGATCTTTCAGGACCACAGATTCTTGCTTCCCAGATCAAATATCCCAACAAGAACAATATGGACCATTGACATTAAAAACACTTTGCCATCAGAATAAAGTTAGAGATTCTCACACAAGTTCTGATGCTGTTTACTTGTAATCTCTAAGTTAGGGGCATTTTTTGAGTGTATTGCCTGTAGCAGTAGTTGTATTTCAGTAGAAATTCAAACAAAAGGATATGAAACACATTTATCTTTCAATTCCCTAGAAATGTACCGTTCCTGTAAACACAAATGTAATATAAAATTCTGATTTAACTCAGTTGTGCTGGTCCCACTGAAAGCAGAAAAACATTTCAAATTTATGTCACGAAAGTGTAAGAGATTCTAGAGAAAGCAGCAAAGTACATATGCATTTAAAAAAAAAAAAAAGATAAAGATGCCACAGGGAGAAAAGCAGTCTTGAGGCAATCCTAGAAATGTCATGACTTAGAATAATTCTGTCCCAAGCACTTAGGCAACTATTAAAATTCTGAATGAATTACTTGTGGGAAATTGCTTTTTTCAGATTGTAATTGTCATTGTTTCTGTAGGGATAGAGTACATAAAACTCAGTCATGCTTTTATCATACAGAGAAGATGATCTTCATTCTGCTCAAACGTTTTTACAGGGTTAATGCAGAGAATACCATCTCTTTTTAATATAGAAATCCTGAAAATTCACTGTCCTCTTGCAGCTTATTCTTCACACAACTTGAAAGAAGAGCACTTCCTTTCAAATAATTTCCTGTAGTGATTTCTGAAGCTTGTTCAATAAAGAATTGTCATTTCGTGTGATAAGGTTATAAAAGATTTTATAAATGAATGGGTTATATGTCAGTNAGGGATTAGAGGTATTCATCCTCTCCCCACACTGTTTCCACCACTATGGTTTCCTAACTTATCTAGCTGTTACTTAAACAGCACTTCATTAGAATTCACATTCATCTCTGCTACATTCAGATGAATAAATTAGACTTCATTACATATATTTTACTATGAATTGAACAGACAGCAAAAAAAAGCTGAAGAAACTAATGACTTATTTACATTTTATAAGTAAATTGTGGTGGTATTCTGTGTATCAGTTTTCTGTACAGCTTCTGAACACAGATGATGCTACAGAGCAGAAAAAAAGGAAATGGTACATTACAGACAATTTGTGCCATTCATTTTATTCACGAGCAGGATACTTTGATCAAATTTCTTTATGTTCTATTGGGTATCCAAAGAGAAAGAATATTTCAAGCCTTATTTGACAGTAAGTCAACATATTCCAGAATTGGTGTGTTTTGTAGAAAACATTAAGCAGTTAACCTCTGTTTTTGTGAAAGATGTACTCTACAGTATGTGGGGATAAATTTATTAAAATTAGCAATATTGATATGTGTGTCTTTTTATTGAGAGATAAGGCCTGGTCATGAGTTGAACAGCACAAACATGTTTGACTCCAGCTTTTTATTGTCTGTATTCTCTGTGACCTCACAGGAAAAGTGAGAGTTCACTGGTTTGCCTGTCTGTATTGGGGAATTGATGGCATGGGACTTGAGGTAAAGATCTTTCCCAACTTTAAGCACAGTGAAGCCTTTGGCTCACTTATAGGCAGGCCTACGTTTACACATTTCTGTATAATCTATAGAAATTAACAAGAAATCACAGAAGCTATACTCATACTCTGGTGCAATGACTGGCCAAAGGAGTCTGTCTGCAGACAGTACAATAATGAGGATATTCCTCATGGGGAGAGCGAGTGTAGGAAGAAACTGCAGGAATGACAAGGCAAGCCTATTCAGACACATTTGGCTGAATCATTCAGAGCAGAGCTAGATGATGTTGTGGCAGGGAAAAGTACCTTCTTTGATCTCATTGCAACTCTGCTAATGAAAGTGTAAAAATTGTCTGTTCTGCAGCTTTTGTGGGGAAAAAAAAAATTAACATTTGGAACAGGAGTATAGAAAAAAAATGCTATAATTACTTTGATAAAATAAATGAAGCTTTTTTTGAGTCATACATTTTTAGTGCAAATAGTTTGGAAACTGTCAAGAGTGTCTTGAAAGTGTAAAATGTTGTTTCCTATCTGCAGCTGAACCATCCTCCCAGCAAGTATTTGGTAAAATACTTGAATAGTAGATAGACATAAAACCAGTCCAAATTTGCTCAAAATTTTCAAACACCTTTGTTATTATTTTCACTACTTAATGCCATTTACTTGTCTTACATACGTATGTTAAATGTAGTTTCTTAGTATCTTCCTAAAAATGGAGTCTAGGTGGAACATTTTGCAATGTTTTAGTCTTTGAAAATTTATGATGTAGTTTTGGTTCTCACTTTTGTGCTTTTTGTACTGTTTTGATGCAGGACATAAACTGTTTCAGCATTACAAAATGACTGATTTGGGTCAGAAATGCTCTAAAGTACACATGATATCAAAAGAATGAAAATATCCACTCATAATCTCATTTTTGCTACATAGTAACTGTATGTACAGCAATGAAAATACTGTTATGGAACTCTTAGTGGTGGCACGCAGTTTGCAAAGGGTAGCTGAAGCTCCCTGCAATGACGTGTCTGGTTTGCCAGGTGACACAAGACAAACTTCATTTGGATAAAATGAGAAACACTGCTATTTACCAGCCTGTTATTATTCAGTGCTCTGTCTTGATCCAAGTAAAAGTGGCTATGTGTTGACCTATAGTCTCCCAAAGGCTCCACAGATGTGTGTATAAATAAAGGGTAAGAATAGCACAGTAGAATTACAACAGCTGTGTTCCTTTCTCACTTATATCAATTTGCGATCAGACTTCGGTACTGGCTATGCGAGGAAAATTTCAGTTCCATATGAGATCACATGAGCTATATGCAAGGTCAACTCGTGCATCTCTAAGATTTTTCTTTGTATTTTACCTCTCAGGTTGGTACAAGAGGATGTGGGAATGGACGTCCCCTTTGCTGAGGATGTACTAAGCCCCAGTTCTACAGAGATGAGACCTGGTGAGAGAAGCTCTTACTCATTTTCTTAATGATATCTTATTTCCTTGGCATTTAATTACGCAGTGAGAAGGATGTTTCTGTGCTGGTAAAGAACCAGTTCAGTGCTAAAAAGAAAAAATGTTTAGTTTATGTAGTCAATTTTCTTGTTCACTTGAGAAATTATAATTATAGTGTGCCGTTTTCTTTTGTGCATTGTTATCACTCATTTAGTCCTTGTGAAGTTTAAGTAATCTCTATTACTTATCTTATATTTGACTACTGTCTAAGTGAAGTTAGTTATCATTAGAATGCTTCAGACAGAGCAGCTTGAAATGTGCCACACAGTGCAGTGGCAAGGGGCAAAGCCACACCTAGGTTTGTCATGTTGAAGACTACTTTTATTTAAGATTGATTAAAAGAGTCAGAGATATTTTTATTTCTGTTACTGTATTGATTAAGGTATTGTATATTCAAACTAAAGACATAGCTACTTGCAAATCAGCACCATTTGAATAGTGCCAAGTGCATAAGAAAACAAATATTTACAGAGGATTTTCACTCATGAATTTTTCTGGGATTCAGCAATGTCTTGGTTCATAACTCAAATGGTTTGTATGTTGCTCTTTAAATTCTTAAACATTGTGGGTCAGAGCATCTCCAAGGCTTGATTTTTGTCTGATGATTGCAAAAAAGTGAATCTGGATTTTGCGTAATTTCAGAGCTCTCAGCTACATCTGCCATTCCTTTAGATGCTTGGTTTATTTCCTTAAACATTAATGATGATATTTGTGTTTTATGTTAATAGTGGTCTTAAATAGCCTGATGTTACTAAAATTGATCTGTCCCAGTGTGTTTGAAGGTGATTCTTAAGTATTTGGGAGATGAATTGTATGCAGAGGAGATAACGTTTTTGTTTTATTCCACTTTTTTCAGAACCCCCCAATTCTCTTGATCTTGATGGTTCCCATCCCAGAAGGATAAAGCTCACTGCTCCGAATATCAATCTCTCTTTGGACCATAGTGAAGGCTCTGTACTTTCTGATGATAATTTGGATACACCAGATGAAATTGACATCAATGTAGATGACCTTGACACTCCTGATGAAGCAGACTCTTTTGAATACACTGGACAAGGTAATGTTCTAAATTGTAAATGTAGAGTTTATCTCTCTTTCTTTACTGCTTACATGGTCAGTTGCATGTCTGTCAGGCTATGAATATGTTTAAAGCATTTGACAGTTAATGCTAGGTGTCCAGATAATTTTACTGCCTCCTATTTTTAACCTTTCTTCCCCTGTATAAAGTAATACATTTCTGCTTATGCAGAGAGCAGAAAGACGTAGTACAGCTGATCAAGTAAAATAAGAAGAGTTGCCTAGAGAGAAGCAAATTCAAATCCCTGTCACCATAGGATTCATCTGAAAAGAGTTGTTCAAGACGGAGAGAGCAGTTGCTGTCTGCTGTAGAGAATGCTATAGCTAACTGCACCTTTGTGCAGCTCTGGCCAGCTGTAGTTTACAGTTACATCAGTAGTACTTAGGGATATAACCTTGTGCAAAATGTGTTGGCTGACGTAAGCTGCACCAAAGAGCTTGCAGTGTATAAATGAACTGGACACAATGTGGTGAGAGAGGTCTTTTGTTAGTGAGAAAGATCTTTTTTTTTTTTATTCCCGTGTCTGGTTGGAAAGCTGAGACGTGGAAGGTATATGCATGGCATGATAAAGCTAGTTCAGGTAGTGGAACAGCAGAATTCCTCATTTCACCAATTTAAATATGCTTTCTCAGCAGGGCTAGTTGTACAGGACAGATACACCCCAAAGCATGCAATGAGTACTTCACTCTTTCTTTGCATGTAAATGATTTTCTCTCGTGTGGTGCAAAAGTGTTTTACACTGTCTTACTCACTTTACTTACCCTCGTGATGTACAAAACAGAGTGTTAACACTCATTCCTTGCTAGTACATTAAGAATCATCTAAGAACTGCATTCACTAATGTAAATACATAAAGAACATAACTTATTTGAGGGGAAAATGAATGTGAGCATTTTACAATCTACAGCAGAAAGAAACTTTAAAAATGGCTCAATTTAAACTGACTTTTCCCTTGCATTTAAATTCTCTGTTTCTAGTGAAGTCACTCTAATTTAAAAATTGTATGGTCTTTTGAGCATGCAAGAACAGTTGCATCAGTTTAAGTGATATTGCCAAAGAAGCATTACTGTGTACTCAATCATGCATGAGCGTCTCTAATGTCACTTCTCATTAGAAGGCCGATTTCCTTATGGCTAGATGCAGAGCATAGTGATGAGTTGCTTGATGGTTGGAATATTTTGTAGCAAAGGTTAAAACTAACACGCGCACACACGTGCTCACACCAGAGCTGCGCATGCTTGCAGTTTTAGACTGTTGTGACCGCTGTGTGAGAGCAAAAATCTATCTGCAGTGGAACAGATTTTGCCTTTAAGCACTCAAGTAAATACATCGAACTCCAGTGACTTTGGCTGTTGTATTTATGGAAATCATTTCTCCTCAGCTTTTTTTGCTGCTTTCTAAATGTGATGATTCATTCAATTGCTAAAGTTGGACCATTTTCCTCGAACTCCTAAGTGAAGAAGTAGTGAAGGTGCCTGTGGTTTTGCTGACATTTTTACAGTTGTGTAGTTTGATTTTTGGATGTACTGAATTGGCAAAATGTCCTCCACTTAGATGAGCCAGAAACAGAGAGTAGAGAAGGAAAAAAATCACATTTTATCAAAATAAGTTGGCAATAAAATAAGTAGGGTATGTATTACTTGAATCTGATAGCTGAGTATAGTCATAAGAACTATTACAGAATGGTTTATTTGCATGGTAAATAGTCTTTGTGACCTTTGTACTTCTGTCACGCTACTGTCAACCAGCATGCACTCTGCTGTTTCCAGCACTCAGTCTTCCACCGTGTTTCTAGACTGTTGTGCCAAACGCAGGGAAGTAAATACTGAGAAGACGTAGCTGTTGAGACTGTAGAGAACAATGATTTTTAGCTTGTCATGCTCAGACTGTTGAAGGTCCATTTGAACTATAAAAGGCAACTGAGAAAAGCAAGACTGTTGTCATGATTCAGAGGTCCACCTTATGGCTGGAAAATTGATGGCTCTGTAATACAAGAAAAACCAAAACCCATTTGTTTAAAAGAATGGTGAAGAAGAATCATCGCAACTGTGATATGCAAAAAAATAGATGTGAGTGGAAATAGTAAAGTAGTTGTCTTAAACTAGTACCTGATTTGTTTAGGGATTGGTTGATCATCAGTTTCATAGGGGTTTTTTTTGTCACTAATACCTTAAATTTGAACATTTTGTCTCAGAACCTACTCTTGTTTCTGAAATTAGCTTTTTATGAGTATTACATTAAATGACATAAAAATTGCATTTCTGAAAACCATGTGTGCATATGGTTCACCTGTGCATACAGGTGAATGCCTCCTCTCAAATCAGTGCTATCTGGAAAATAAGAGTGTGTTTATTATGTTGTCTGCAGATGTTTATTTCCTTTCTGAATTTCACAGTGGTGCATCTTTCTCTGCAAAATCAACACTTCAAGCAGTAAAGCATAGCCATTTAGTCAGGAAGAGGCAATCTGACATGATTTCTATCAAAAAATAATCCATTTGGCCAATGCCAGCATCCTAAGTTTTATCAGGACCTCTTTTCATCTTTTTTTTTTTTTTTGTTTTTATTTGCAGTTTCACCAAAAAAAAAAAAAAAAAAAAAAAAAAATTGTCAAGCCCTAAATACAATCTACACTCCAAGGAACCAGCTGACTAGACAATTTTCCTAGGCTGTTCTCATAATCACATTTATCTGTTCTGAAAACACCTGAGCTGCATAATAGTATCCTGTGGGGACCCTATATCCTCTAAGGAATGGACCACCCTGTGATGGCCTGTCAAAGTTTGCATAGCTTGACTGCAGGCATGTAGTTTTCATATTGTTTCCTGTGGTACTTTTACAAAATTAACATCATACAAAATTGCATTAAGATATCTAGGTTTGGAGTGAGTGGGGGTCTGCATTTTGTAAGCTTGTTCTCAATGTCATGGATATGTGATATTTCAAAATTGAATACTGAGTATATTATTAAATATTGTGAACATTGTAGCCTGAGAAAGCAAGAATACATACTTCAATTCCACAATGTATATAATCTACTGAGCAGCAACTGTTAAACCACTGTGAAATAGTATACTTAGGGAAATAAAAATCAGCCTGTTCTTCTCAACCTTAGATCTCCTGAAACTCCCTTTATCTGCCGTTCCTAAGGAAAAAAGGCTTATGTGGTCACATTATAGATGCACATGTATATATTTCTTGATCTTCCATCCCTGTTTCCACCATTAATATGATTTTTTTCTTCAATATGTTTTTAACTCATTGGCTGGTTAGGCAGTGAGGTAGGAGGTGAAATATTACTGCTTTCTTGCAAGATTCCAGCAGGCAGGAATTAGGTAAAGAAAAGAATTGGTGATAGACTCAGCTTGTGTTGCACGTGGAAGAATGTACGTCAGAGAGGGGGACCTTCCTCTAGAGTTATTCCCTAATAATACTTTGTATTAGGGACAGAAAATACAAGACAGGCAGCAATAGGAATTCAGACTTCATTAGTCCTACTGTAACAAAGAATGTGTGCCCAACCTCATACATATTTTTTTAAAAAGTTTGTTGTTTTTTTTTCCCCAAAGGTTTTTTTTGGTAGTTTGAGCAATCTGATATTTCTAACAAATTTGGTGGAATTATACATAGGCTTCAATGCAGAAATCAGTTTTACAAATTAATAGTCAGTACATGTGCTTATAGGTTCTATGTGTGTAGATATATGTGGTATATACACAATATACTATCTTATTCCTGATTTCATAAAGATAATTGATTTGATTCTTATGATAAACTGGTGTGTTTTAGGGATCATACACTTCTATTTGTATGAGCAATTACAGAAGGAGCATTAATCAAAGAAGGACCCTAATATAAGCCAATACATAGAAGGATTTGAGGACTTCTATGAAACATTATGTTCTTTACTTCTTCTTGTCAATTAAAAGAACTTCTTTTAGTTTATTCTTAATTCTCATAGATGTCTTTGGTATTTTCAAATAAGATGTTTGATCAGCTTTTTATGTACGCACATGTATGTCATTATGTATGTCACTATATCTTTAGTTACTGTTACCTCACTTATTGACTTACATGATCAAATTCTTCTCTTCCTTATGACTACAGAGCCAGAATAATACTTTAAAAATAACAGTTTATTTTAGTTGTTTACTCAAATATGTGTAATGCATAAAATGTATAGAAACTTTACTATGAAGGTAAATTAATAATATGCACACAGCCACACGCAAAGGTACTTCAGCAAGAGAATAGTACAAAAGAGGGTTATTTTTTCCTTTTGGTAAAAACAGTATGTTGTAACAATAACTAAAGAAGGAAATTGAATCTTTCCATCTGTGGACAGAATCAATTTTCATGTCACTTTCTCTGTAACCAGCCATTAATTTTGAAAAACTGGAATGCAGTTAAATTTGTTGTTAAGAGCCATTTCCTCAATATGCAATGGAAATGTAGATTTTGTTAATTACTTCACAGCTTTTCCAAAACTAAAAGTATCCAGCAGAGAGGCTGTGCTATGAGACTTCATAGTCTCTTGTCAGCCATGCCGTTTATTTATCATGATCATTGTGTCTGTGGACTCCATGTACCTGTTCTCTCACGGGTGCTGGTATGAACAGGCCAGATTGCCTGGCTGCTCTGTGCTTCATATCTGAGAGGAAACTGGTATTTAACCTCAACCAAAAGGCCTTGGGGGAGGTGAATACTGTTGAGGAGTCAGCATTATCTCATGACAGAAGCAGAGAAAGATGTGTGGTTTTTGTATTTGCTGTTGACAGATGTGAAGATATTGGAGACAAACTGGGAAAAAGTTGAGAAGCTGTAGCTCTGGTAATTTCTTTCTAGACAAGAAGCATCCCTATGTTAACTTTTAGTTCCCTATTTTGCTTTTTAGTATAGTTCTCATACCTGCAGCACAAAGATTTTTAAAGACCTACTGTGCAGTACTTCTAGTGAGGCTGATCAGTTTTACTAACTGGATGCAAAAATCCCTTAGCGGTATTCTGCATAGTTGTGACAGCAAAATCAAATGTAACCAAGACTATTGCTCCTAAGGGCGACCATTGTATAGTCCTATCCCTGTGTTAGTTAATATATATCTAAACAATGTACTAATTAAGACGTGATTGTCAAGAAGTAGAAGCGTAACTGATAAATTGTTAGTTTGACCAACAAGCCCTGAAGAATTGTTGAAGATTGCCAAAGAAGGAAACTAGGCGAAAGGTAATTCCAATGGGGAGATTGTGACCATCAACCCATGGAGCACCTACCCCAATTACACCACCTACTCAAAAGATAAAGGCGGAGAAAAGAACTGAGCCTGCTTTATAGTTTGCATGCTAGACAAAGAAATCTAAACCAACCATTTAATAGAATAACAATGCATGTGTATTAGAAAGATGAATAAGTTAATGTTGCATGTGTAAATAGCCACTGATTTGGAGCTTTGGTGTGCTGTCTTGGACAGACACCCATAGCTGCACAAATGTGCAATAAAATACCTCTGCTCTGTGTGTATATTGGGTTGTTGCACACCAGGTAAACAAACCCCCAGTTTTGGGACAACATAGTGATAATTGCTGCTGTTCTTTTTATGTTCAAAATGATGAAAAGTTTTTAAAAAAATGGAAACTACTCATTTACTAACTGTTAGATGATCAAATTCTGCTCTTCCTTGTACCAGTGCAGATCCAGGATAGTACTGTAAAAATCCAGTTGATTTCAGTCATCCATTTCAAATGTATGTAACAGAGAAAATATTTAGTGCTTTCACAGGAAGATGTAATATATACAATTTTATTTTTCAGAAGAGTGGACTGCTGCTAAGGATGCTTCCCAGGAGGAGTCTGAATCAATTCCAGAGTACACTGCTGAAGAGGAGCGAGAGGACAACAGGTTATGGAGAACGGTGGTTATTGGAGAACAAGAACAAAGAATTGATATGAAAGTCATTGAACCTTACAAAAAGGTCATTTCACATGGAGGTAGGAAAACTCTGAATGCATTTTTTAGATTTATGTAAAAAGTTTGTGCTTTATTGAGCAAATTCATGCTTTATTTCAGTTCAGTTATGGTACTGGCAAGGGGAGAGTTTATGCTTCATCTGTGGTTGAAATTAACTGGGCTTTCAATTCAGTGTGGCAATGACTAATGAGTATTTTAAATACAAAGCAATTTCAGGACCAACAAACTGACATATATGTGTCAGTAACAATCTGGTCATTGTTGGCTAAAACTGTCTTAGAGTAAGGAAAAAACTTTTTGTCCTATAGAAAAAAAAATTTTGAAAACTTTATTCTGTGGATTTTGGCAAAAACTTTTGCACGAGCAACTACAGTGCTCTGTGATTTGCTGTGCGTGCACAGATCTAAATAAGTAAAGTGGCAAAAGAAAAAAATTCACAGTTTTCCCTGGGGCTCCCATTCATCTGGCTAAGCTCCTTATGTTATTGTTCTGCCATTTATAGTTGTCAGCAGATAACATTTCACCAGCAACCATTTTATGGTTTTGTTCACATAATTTGTTAATGATTATCAAATAGCATATCAAAGAAAACATTTAAAGTAGGAAAATGACCTCGTGCTTGTTATATTTTTGCCTCTGCTCATCTGCTCCCTAACCTCCTCAGAGAATTTGTAGTTCTGGTGTTACTAGCACCAGATAAATAATTCAAATGGATAAATATTACTATAGATATTGAAGGAAGAGAATGAAACAAAGCTTTCTAAGTGCCTTTTCCTTGGTGTCTCAGAGTTAGATTATTTTTGATTGTCTATGTTTGATATACACTGTTTGCCAGCTATTAAGTAAGATATTAAGTAAGGATGAGTTGTTCTAATCCTGCAAAAACTAAGGCAGGTAACTTAGCATCTCAGAGGTAAGATTTGTGAGTTTATATGATGATATTTCTGTCACAGCGTTGCTGATCTGTAACATCATGTAAAGGTAAGCCACTTTTCCCAGTATATTTTCAGTGCTGAATCTCCATCTGGTAAAAGTGACATAAATGAATTATGGTTAATCATATTACCTGAGGATGTGGTCCTCAAATTTGCACATTTACATTAAAAGCAGCTAAATGCTAGCCTACAGATGTTCACAGTGGCCAGTGTACAGAAGGTTTAATCAGAATTAATAAAGACATTTAAACCTCCAAGCATTTTCCCACTATAACATCACCATCAAAGATTTATGAATGTGATGACACCTCAGATACAGTTTAGCAAACAGACACAGATGGCATAATTTAGGAAACAAACATAACATATTTTGTGGCCTTGCTAATTGTGTTTATTTATATGGTTTTTGTATGCTGTAAACTAGTCTAGGTACATTTGTGGCGAAAACTGTCATGTACAGTTCCCACTAGATGCTGAAGTATACATTTATACCAGCTTTTATGAAAAATAAATACCAGTCCATTTTAGTGGGCGAAGAAGTAGCTCTTAATTGAGCATTACTTGACTGTTGAACAAGGACTAGTTCCAGTGGCAGACATCTCTCATGGCAACGATGAAGTACATTTATCTAAAATAAGGAACATTGTTTCCTTTATTTTTGAATGGATGCTGGTCAGTAACTTAGCCATTGTAAAATAAATGGTGTGAGATGTAATGGTAAGTTTCAGCCCGCCATTGGCTAAATTGGAAATTTTGCCTGAAATCTAGCCATATCAAAGCAAGTTAAGGACTGGACTAAATTCTCTGTTTATGAAGTGGCAGACTGGAAGCAAAATAATTTCAATGCATAGGTCGTGGGAAAACTTTGGACAGCTTCAACAGTTTCTACATTATGGCAGCTAGGCCTATTCTGTATGATGTTCCCATTGGCAAGACTTTGGTATCTTTGAAGTGCTTTAGAAGGCCAGGAATCTTTCCTTTAAGCTCGAGATTAAGAACAGTTTATTAGAAGTCAGGCCAAGTATCTCTTGATGATTCAATGTTCTACTGAACATTCCTCCCTGCCAAATGACAGATAACACCAAATGCAGAATCTAGATGGTAGCCACAAAATAGGAAAGGGGAGAGTAGACTTGGCAGTCTAGATGTGAGATTGCCTTCCACATATGTTATGGAGAAATTTCTTCGAGATCTGTCTCTTTGGATAGGTTGACTGAGAATTTGTGCAAATGGCTTTTACTGGCTTCCAGTGATGAATTAAAAAGCACTTCTCCCTTGGGTGAACAATTCTTGTCTACAAGCATGTGTAGGAAAAAGTGACTTAGATTTATCTGGGGGTTTTTCTTCTGTGTGCTGTTAGGTGGCATCTGCACATAATCATTTTGCTTTACATGAACTGCAGACTGTGCTGTGTAATCTGGTGGACACACCTGCCACAATGTGCTCTCGCTGCCAGACTCCTGAGCCAGATGGACAGATTGCTTTATGGCAGCATGATATAAATTGTCCTGAAAGTCTTTTAAGGCAGTGCTAGGTTAATGGTTGGACTTGATGATCTTAAAGGTCTTTCCTAGCCTAAATGAATCTATGATTCTATTATCTCTGTCTTTTTGTAGAGAATTTTGCCTTGCTTGGATGGCTACAATGCAAGAAGATCTATGAGCATTTGAGTTAGGCTTGGATACTGCTCTTTCGTACCCAAAAAGCCCCGTAAAAGTCAAAATCTCCTTATGAAAGTGTTGTATAGGTGCTAGTATTTTCCTTTGATTTTGTCAGGAATGTGTTCCTATCTCCAGGGGAGATTTAGAGTTTCCTTTGCAGACATCATCTCTCCCTCATGATTGGTTTCTCCTAGCCTCTTTAGAAAGGTTTTCTAGTCATTCTGATATTCAGTTTCTCTCTCTGTGTGTCACTACTGCTATCTACCTATAACCATTTCTACAGCATCTTTATAAATTCCCTCTCGATTGCTCGTATCTTTTAAACAAAACTTTCAACTGAAATGCAGGATTATTTTGTATTTATTATTATTAATACAGAAATCCATAGCAGCTGCAAAGGATTGTGGAGAAGATTAACCAGCATTAATCCACCATAGGAAAAAAAAAAACAAAAAACTTTTGGGCAACAAGCAACTGTCCTGGACCCCAGAACAGCAGCACGGCAGCTTTGAGGGTTTACAACTATCATTAGGCAGTAGTGCAGCCCAGAGGTTGCCAGTATTGAACAACTGGAGTGTCCAAAGTATTTTATACAAACTTGCACCAAAGGATTTAACTGATCCCCAGGACCATTTAAGGTATAGTGGGGTGCAGTAATAATTGTAATATCCTGAGGCCATTGGAGCTGCGCAAGCCCACTGAGATTGGATTGCAAGACTTTCATAGAATCATGAAATCGTTTAGGTTGGAAAAGACCTCTGAGATCATCAAGTCCAACCATTGGCCCAACACCACCATGTCAATTAAACCATGTCCAGAAGTGCCACATCTGTGCATTTTTTGAACATCTCCAGGGATGGCGACTCCACCACCTGACCACTCTTTTGGTGAAGAAATTTTTCCTANACACAAGCCTGTAGCATCGTATGGAGTTGTTGTGACCCAAGTGCAGGACCCGACACTTGGCATTGTTAAACCTCATACAGTTGGCCTCAGCCCATTGATCCAGCCTATCCAGACCCATCTGCAAAGCCTTCCTGCCCTCAAGCAAATCAACACTCCCACTCAACTTGGTGTCATCCGCAAAGTTACTGAGGGTGCACTCAATCCCCTCATCCAGATCATTGATTAAAATATTAAACAAGACTGGCCCCAAGACTGAGCCATGGGGAACACCACTTGTGACCAGCTGCCAACTGGATTTAACTCTGTTCACCTACATCATTCTAAAGATGCAGCATAACAAATGTAGGATATTTTCTTTGGCCCCTTATTCCTCAGTCTAAGGTGAGCAGTCAGCACGTGATTGCTGTAGCGATGCAATGAACCAAGAGTTACAATAAGATCGTATTACTTACAAGTGTTTTTTGCTGATGTCTATAAAAAGTGTACTAATAGTTGTACTAAGTGCGTTTTTCAGGAATTTAAACATAATTGACTATCCTACTTCCTTATCTCTTGATGATAGTTGGTACATTTTTGTCCTTCTTCAGCAGTAGACATAATAGCTCTATTCCAGGACTGTGAGATTTCTTTTTAAATTCATCTTGTTAAGAGCCTTTGATAAAGATAAAAATGCCTTTTTGTTTTTTCCACAGGATACTATGGTGATGGTCTGAATGCTATCATTGTGTTTGCAGCATGCTTCTTGCCGGACAGCAGTCGAACTGATTACAACTATGTCATGGAAAATCTTTTCCTGTGAGTGATATGTGAGCAATGTGACAGAGTCTTTTGAGTTAGTACTCATAATTATCTAGTGAGAGATAACCTGTCTTTAGTTAAGAGGTAATTTTGGTCATTAGAAGGGGAGTGATCTGAATGACAACGAAAATAACAGTTTTAGATAAACTGCTCAGTAGAGTATTATTTTGGTGTTCTTTACCTAGTCACCCTCCCAAATTAAGGCGCATTTGCCAGCACCAGATCTGACTGTATTATCTCCCTAAATGCCAAGGAATGCAGTATCTGCAGCTTCTTGGGCCTACAATGCTTGCACTGTTTCACTAGTGATTTCCAGCCCTTGCTGAGAGCAATCAGCAGGGACTTGGCCCTTGCTGAGACCATCAGCAGTGAAAAACAGACTGGTTTTCACTGTTCATTGTTTGTTATGTATTATCATGATGTAACACTGTACACCATAATTTTAATATATGCTGTGGCTGTGTCTAGGAGTCACAGGACCATTTTGTGACACTTGTTTTAAAAATACAGGATGAATGGCCGTTGCTGACACAAACAGCTCTAAGTATTTTTCCCGACTCCAGCTGCTTCTGATTCAGTTGTAAGTGGCAGGTGCCAGTTGGGCTGGACACACATTCGGCCACATGAACCCAAATTTATCACAGCAAAATTACTCCTGATAGCAACTTGGTTTGGAAGCCAAAAATTGTGAAGGCAGCACTCCCCTGAAGTGCCTCCAGCTACTTCCACTTACAGCTGTTAAAAAATAAATCATTCCAGCATTTTTATGCTAAAACCCAGTAAGTAATTTCTAAACCCAGCAGAGGCCTGGCCATCACCGTTTGCATCTTATGAGGCACCAAGAGCACAAACCCAGTCTCCTTAAAAGTCCAGTCCTTGAAGATGCATGTGGTGACGGCCAATGCCTTCAACATTGTGTCTACGCATGAAAAACAAGGTTGAGTGCTTGAGTTCCAGGTCAGACCAGCTGCTAGCATTTGTCTAGTAGAGCCTCTAAGACCCTCATGGCATAGACAGTAATTGATTTACACAATGCCCAGTGATGCAGAGAGGTGGAATTACTACAGTGGTTTTAACTCATTAACTAGGTAACCAGGACTGACATTAAATAAATGTTCTTTGACTTCACCCAAAAGCATTGTTTACAGAGCTCTTGGTAAATGGACTTCACAGAGAAAGCCTTTTCAGTCTTTAAGAGACTTATCCGTATCAGTTGAGGATATTGCCAAAGTCAGTTTTATAACTCCCTGTGTTTTTCTTAGTGTAAGAGAGATTTCAGCTTATTTTAAAGCTTATAGGCTCTTGGTTCTCTGTAAGACAACAAGAAAAGGGAAAGTCAGATCAACCCTTTCTTTCAGTTGTAGGCCTATTAATTGCATTGAAATAGAGAGAATGGAACAGTTTACAACATATCCAATGACTGATATGTTTAAGTATTTGTGAATTCTTTACTATTGAATTATGTAGCAAATCACTAAATCTCTTCTCACTTTTTATACAGCATGTTTCTGATAAATAATTGTGCACTTGCAGTACATAAGCCTCCTCTAGTTTCTGATTAACAATTGTCCTCAATTGTTACTGAGTTTTGCAGTTACTGTTCCTTCTGGATTCCCTTCACATTTCTAATTACCTTGTTCCTATTTTTTGTCTTGACTAATCCTGTAAAACTGTTTTTGAAGAATTGGGTTTGAGCCAAAACTCTTGAGAGAGCATCTTCTACAGCACGTCTAGATGATGCAGAACCACACAGAAAATTCTGCTGTTTCTTTTGTGGCTGCCTGATACAGTCTAGAGATTAAACATTTTTTAAAAGAATGACAACTTGAAAAACTACACTTTGAAAATCAAAACCAGTACTTTTTGTGTTCAGAGTGAATTATTCTAGTCAATGAGAAAAGTTCTGTCTATCTTTTCAAATAATAAATCAATTACCATTATTACCAAATAATAAGAAATTAGGTAAGGCTAGCAAGAACTATCTATAACGGAAAGACTTGTAGTGTTTTGGAAGTACTTATACACACTTTTCTGTATGTTTGTATCTAAATGCCTTTAAAACACTAGATGTTGTGCTCTATGGGAAGGGCAAATTTAATAACCTGTCAAATAGTCAGTAGATTCAGTTAAATTAAGCTTTTTGCATCAGAATGTGCATACAATCCCTCATTTTGATATTTCACTGTTAGACATGCACCTTTACAAATGTCAGGCAAAAGCAGGGAATGCACAACTGCAAGGTGAGAAGGAGAGCGGTGAAAAGCATTGAGTGAGTAGTGATTTAGGTGGGATTTATCAAATGCATGCTTCTGGTCAGTTAATGGCTGCCTACTTTATGCCCAGGTAAAATACCAGTCTCTTCGGTGAGACCTGGATTTCCTACTATTATTTCAAAGAAACTGCATCTTAAGAAATTTAAGGGTCAGATTAGACCGTGAATCATTCCCATGCACCTGTGAAAGGGACCATTATGTTCAGGGATAGAGCTGCCTTTTGTAGTGAGCACTCAGGCATTCAGGTTTTTAAGGTGTGACTCATGATTTTTCACTGTAGTTTTTACATAGACATGCCTTGGGGCTGGATATCAGAGAAAACAATTTGAACATTCCTGTGATGAATAACTCCCAAGTGAAGTAGGGACTACAGAGCAGAGCACCTGCATATATAGTTCTGGACAAGAATTTAAAGCTAGCCTTTCATTTTTCTGAGTACTGTGCTCTTCAAGGTAGGGCGAATTTGGCCCTTAGAGCACTGTTTTTGTCTGAATTATCATTGCCAAGCTGAGGAATTTTAATGAGTGTTTGAAGTGTTTTGCTCACAGAATGAAGTGATGCCATGGGGTGCTCTGTCCCATCAGAAGGCAGGTTGATGGAAAAGTTTTATTAGTCTTAAGACTCAAAGTGTTTGTAGTTGGCAGTCACAGACTCAGTAGCAGTAGTGTGAGAATCACAAGAATTATAGACAAGTATGGTTTTGCATTGAACAAACATGATGATTAATAGTGAAGAGAAGTTTCTCAACAGTTAATTTCAGAATTTCCTGGAACTTCACATGGTCCTGCCACACTCTCCCTTGCAAAATCTCATGCTTTAATGCCCTTTTAAGAAAAAGCAGTCACCTGTGAGATTGCAATACTCGCTATGAAGCTGTATCTTTTTAAGGAAACTGCATATTTCTGAAAATTCAAATAAGATTGTGGTTTTCTAGTTATACATCTACACATAGCATGGTGACCAGTGCTTAATGTTTGCTTTGGTTTAATGGAGGAGAAAACACTGTCTTGTTATAAATAGTTTAGTCTGCCTTGATTTATTCCTAGTAGACTGATTTAGTTTGAGCTTAAGTGGATAATGTAAAGTACATGCTCACTTCTGTACTTTTATCAGCTATGTAATCAGTACCTTAGAGCTGATGGTAGCTGAAGACTATATGATTGTATACCTGAATGGAGCAACACCAAGAAGGAAGATGCCTGGACTGGGTTGGATGAAAAAATGTTACCAGATGATTGATCGAAGGTAAGTAGTATTTTCCTTTCTGATCCACAGCCGTTATTTTAAACACTGTCCATTTCTGTTACTCCCCTGTATGAGAGTGTTTACTGTATATGATCTTTCTGTATGTTTTGTGGGTTTTCTAATTTTTAAGAAACCATTTCTTTTCTGCTTAGATTACGGAAGAATTTGAAATCATTTATTATTGTTCATCCATCATGGTTTATCAGGACAATTCTGGCTGTGACGCGACCTTTTATAAGGTATGTAGTGAATACCAGTGATTTTCTATGTCCCTAAGAATACAGCAGCACCGCATATCATCACACATGGCTGTTAATCTGTTACTGAAGAATACTCATTTTACAGTTCATGTTGGGATTTTGACAGTTGAAGTTGACTTACCTAAAGCGAGTAGAAAACACCCCATGATTTACATGAGTATCTAGTTGAAGACATCACAGGCATGATACCGTGAACCTGTATGCAAACTGGGATTTCAGTCCCTTAAAATTGTCTTTGTTCCAAGCCCAGCTAAAAGGCATGTAGAAAAGGGGTCTGCGTGTAATGATAACCACTTCATAAAAAAAAGATTCCTGGCTACAGAACAAGATTAAGCTACAATTCTGGGTTTAAAAAAATTAGTTGCTGTTCATGCAAGAGGACTGCCAGCACCCTGAGCTGTTTGAATGCGTAGGACTTCTGGTTCCAAAAAAGGTTTAATGCTACGAAAAATAATTCTTTGATTAGTAAAAAAGCAAAGAAATGTTATAGACCCTGAAGACCTCACAAGTTGTTGAAGAAGATAGGCAAGTATCATTTGAAATCACGAGATCAGGGGGAGCAGACTGACAGGTGTGAGAGTTGCCTCAAGAAGCATTGTCTACAGAAGCCACAAAGTGAATAACGTGCATCAGGACAGATCTCAGAGACGTCTGCCCTCAGGCTGCAGACGAGGACACTAGAGGTGTCTGTCGCAGGTGATACTGGGTCGGGGAGCACCTGAGTTCTCCCATCGCTGCCAAAATGCAATAGGCAGTGTCACAATGGAGCTGCTTCTTTCAGGTGTTGTGACTTTAATACCAAGTAGAAAGTGACAATTAAAATTACCAGAGTAACAGGTAAACAATACTTGGAATTATCAGCAGTAATGATGGGGATTCACTGAGTTGCATTTGGAGTCTGGGATATTTCTGTTGGCATCCTATTTGCTCCCAGAGGAAAGGTGGCAATAAAATTTTAAAAAATCAAATATACCATCTCTGTTTCAAATCATTAGTCATTTATTCAGACTCAGACCATTCTGAGTGCTGTGACTAGAGGTTTTGCATTGCCAAACAGGAGAAAAGGTTTGCTGTAAACAGTTTGCTGGAGCAAGTTAGCAGTACAAAACCAAACACAATAGAGACCAGTTAAAGCTCTCTATTTCAGCCAAGTAGGTTGAGTCTCTGTGCAAGAAGAAAGTGAAGTGGAAATGGGAGCTAAAAGAGGTGGGCAGGACACATGGCCAATGTGACTTTTGTGGAACATAACGTAAGAAGAGCACTATAAGAAAGATCAGAAAGCTAAGTAAAAAATTCCAGGAGGCATGAAAAGAGAGAGGCAGTTCAGTAACAAGCAATGCAAGGAGATAGAAACTTGACTGCATTGAAGGCTGGTGGCTGTAGCTTAGTTTGCTAGTCCCAAGCTGTTCACCAAACCACTGATGTGCATGGTGGGAATTTTGGAGTAAGAAATGAATTGTTCCCAAGGCAAGCAGAGATTTCAATGAGATAACTAACATGATCTGAGATGAGCAACATAATTTTAATTCTATTTCAGATGAAATGTGGGACAAAACAGTAGGAATCAAGAAACTGAAAGACAACAGCATGGCAAGGGACAGTCAAGATACTGAGGTTGTGCTACAGTCAACACAACCACCTCAAAAACTTGCATGGGCATTCATTGCAGTCTGGGACTCATCTTGACTGGCAAACACTAAACAGTTGTCTGAATACATGGGGTAAAAGAACTAGTGATTACAAAGATAGATCCTAAATACTCTTATATGGGCCAGATATTCACACTAGATATTCACACCTTAGCTGTGTTAGGTAAGACATTAGGTTTCTAATAAAACAAATTTATGTGAAAGATATTTGGCATTTGATGGAAATATTTAAATAATAGGAAGTTTACCACTACTAGCAGCATGCCTCCCCTAAAGTCTGAAAGAAACAAGGACTTCTTATTTTGGCTGTGTGTTTGAGATGTCTGTACATAGATTCCCACAGGAAGCAGGTAGTCAGAAATCAGTCACTGTGGTGGAATTAGTGGACTCAGAAGAATCCTCAGGTGGAAAAATTAATGCTTGAATGATTTTTATTCCCTGCCTCCCCCAGTCTTTAGAAGCTTCTGATTGGCTTGCAGCTTGCCAAGTTACTTTAGCTGACAGTTCAGATGATGCAGACTATGCCTAACATTATGGATAAAATGCTAAGAATTATCTGTATATTATTATGGCTTTGACTGGACAATTGTGATTGATTCATCCATGGTCAAAGCATGGCCATTGGCCTGCTCCAGTGTGTGTGCCTAGTGATGCTAGTCTGGTAAGGAGACAAATTGAACAACTATTCACAGTACCTTGATGTATTCCTGTTTCGGTTGTCTCACTTTACCTTATTAGGAAGATACGCATGGTAAAGGTAGGGACAGTAACTGTCTGCTCAGACATATTTCAGGGCTTCATGTTGTCTGGCCATACCCCCAAATCAGCAGTAAGTAGGAAGAAAGTGTTCTGTTTCTCATGGCCTACGCTTAACATTGCAGTTGATGTGCATTTGCCACTGTTACTGTTGTTAAAAGACTATCTAAATAAAACCAGAGGTGAATTTGGAAAATTATTTTATGAACCAAATGAGAAAGATAGATTTCTCATAAGCTGATATATATACGAAATAATTCAGTTTAGACATTACTTTTTAAGTGTGTTTTCTGAACAGCTTAGCCTTTTTCGGAATGATTGTTTCTCAAACACAATAAATGATCATAGAGCACAGCTGAAATAAACAGTGGAAGTATTTCCTCATAAGAAGACCCTGCAGAAAGAATAGACATGCACATACACAATCAGATCTGTACTCATCTAAACAAATGAGGAAGTTCAGTTTTATTATGTTTGGTTGAGAATCAATGTCAAATATAAATACTAATTCATCACAATCACTGATGTTAATTCATCATGACCACATTAAGGGAATGCTTCCTATGCCTTTTTACATGTAAGTATGCTGTAGGGGATTTGATTCTTCTCAGAATTTTAATACATCTCCTTTGAACTGTAAAACTAATCGCATTGCCTAGTATGTAGACATTACAATTTATAATGTTGTCCTAAATACTGTGATTCAGCCTAAGCAAGAAACAGCAAAAGGTCCAGACTTGATTTCAGCCTCATTAGAATTCAGGTATGCTCATGATCAGCTGAACTCTGTAATTGAAATATGAATAAAAAATGCTTAATTATTTAATACATTAAGTATGTGCCTTCTCTCTTTTTTTAATACATCATAAAAGATTTTGGGGGGAAGGTCAATTAACGTGTTGTTTCTGTGTTTCAGCTCTAAGTTCAGCAGTAAGATACAGTACGTCAACACATTGGCAGAGCTTCGTGAGATGATTCCAATGGAATACGTGGACATACCAGACAGTATTGTCAAGTAAGTGATGTACAGTAAGCGTGTACTTGTTCTAATGGAAACTATTTCCACAAACTAATAATGGTGTTTCAGAGTCTGTAAGAAAAACAGAAACCCCCTTCCTGGATATTGTTACAAATTTATTGTTCCACAAAAATACCATTGTCAAACTCAGAAACAGGAAAAAACTGTGTGATGGAAACAAAAGCCACAATAAATATATACTCCTAGTGGAACCAATGTTTATAGGAAGAGATAGGGTTTGTAGTGAACCAAAGTGTGGTAAAATGAAGAAAAACTTTCAGGCTCAGAGTTCCTTCATCAATTATTATATAATATGAATTGGAGCAGACTGTCCACTCACTAATTGGAAAACAGAAAGAAAACATGAAAAAAGTCAAACCCTTCCACAGGTATCACTTCTGCTATATTTTTTTCCATAACTTTTCCCACTATTTAAGAAAAGTGGTTTTCAGCTTTAGTCATACACAGCTTTGAACTGAAACAATAATTCATAGACAGCCTGTTCAATAGAAAACCACTGAACAGCCATAGGTTCAATGTTCCTTCTCTTGTTGATTTTCATGATTTAACCCAGAACCACTGAAAGACAGTCTCTCAGTTCTTGCTTCTTATATGTAAAGGTTTTTTAAGTGCAGATGTTTCTAAAGGAAAGATACATATTAAAAAATTGTAAGAAATGGATTTGAATTGCTCACCTCAACTGCCTTTTTTCTGACCTGAAAACAACAAACTGAAATGGTGTACCAAGACTGAAATCCTTGGAAATCAATCATTGTTTTTGTGTGGGTCATTTTTTAAAAGATATGCTGTTCAGGAATGCCTTCTTTTTTATTATTCTTTTTTTATCAAATATCCTAGGTTTTGAACATGGAAACATTCTGTTCTAGAAAGTATTTTAATGAGTAAATACATAAGTACAATTGTCTTTTCCTTATGGTTTGTCAGTGACTAGACATGAAGAACACTTCTTTTGGAGCTGTCATAGATGTGTTCAACCCTGGCAGGAGTTTTCACACCAACCTCACAGTAGTTGTGAAAGCAGCATAATTTTCTACCTCGGGCTGGTGGTGGCTCCCATATTCGTGTAATTCCAGGGAGCAAGTGGAAAGCTCAGTTCTTGCAGTGTCACTTGTAAAAATGGTAAATTACAGTCGTGAAATCAGGGATCATAGGGACTTTCACTCAAATTTATTTGCCCCTGTAACTTCTTTAGAGGTGAAGTGATGCTAAGAATGCACAGAGGTTGTTGGTCACCTGATAAAGAAATGTCCAGAATATTTTAACATCCCTAAATTTTTTCCATCTTCCTTCCCTCCGTTCCTTCCTCCCTCCCTCTATCCCTCTTTTGATCCCTGTAAGCATTTTAATATCTTATAGTTCCCTTTCATACAGACCTTAACCTGATAGTGTTTCTCTCTCTGCTTCATTGCTGTGTTTCACTGTCACACTGTCTATAGCAGTACACACATCTGTGTAACACACATCTTTTCTTCCCTGTGGACTGAAAACTGCTTGGAAAGTCCGTTCTCCTCTGCCCAGAGGTGAAATGATCACAACACCAGTACCAAAGAATCTTTGGGACTTAAAGCTTCAGGAATTTTAGGGAACTGCCTACTTCATGTCGTCAGCAGCCAGATGAGAGGTCATGATTTTGCTGAAGAAATAACCCAAAAGGTGACAAGTGTGCCCATTGGTGGCAGGCATTTTCACGATGATGTGGTAGAAGGATGTAGTGGGTGTGTGCATTCAAGGCACTGTGAGTGGTTATTCCCGTGCCACGGGGAGGAAAGCACTGCTCAGCTGATAGCTTCCCTTCTGCTGTAAACTGAGAAAGATTCCTGTAGCAAAATAAAATACAATTCAGCTTTTGGCCTTATAATCGTTCCACTGGCAAGAACAGAAATACCACTGATAGTCAGAAGGAATCCCACCTGTAGAAAGTACACATGGTTATGACAGGATTTGGGTTGTGTGGTTGTTTCGTAGTCTTTAGTGAAGTGTGCCTAACTGTGCCACAATACAATGTGCCTGTTGTAACATATGAACTTGTACATCTTTTCTCTTCCTTCACCCACTCTTATCTTGTAAGGTATGATGAAGAGAAGTGTATTAAGAGAAGAATGAGGTAAAACTTGCTTTCTAGCCCATGCTGCTGCTCATAATGGAGTGAATCTGTGTGACAGCCTTTCACCTGCAGGCGACCTCAACAGCTGAATGAGAGAGGACTTGCAATGATGTGGAATCTTACTTTCCCCTTCAAGCTGTTGAGATCAGCCTGCCTTGCAAATAAAACTTACTCAACTGTAAACGTCCTTGACTTGGCCAAGGCTGCAGCTAGGTTAATACTATCTGATAGAGCAACCGAATGCTTTCGGCTCTGTCCACTGGGCATGCTCAGATCCCTGCTGCTTTTATGTTTCTGCCTCCAAATGAGCTAAATAAGGAGTTACAAATTAAAGGTGGGTTGAGCACAGGGATAAATGGTATCATTCTGAACTCAAGAGCTTTAGAGTCAGTGCATAATACTGGGTGCCTATTTTAGAAGCATGCACTATATTTGTTCTGCTATTGCTCTGCTTCTCTCTTATGCTTTGCTTGCTTCTTTGTTTCTTTATATCAATAATTTTTACTCATGCAGACTGGATGAAGAGCTGAGGGAAACTTCAGAAACAGCTAAGTAAGATAGCTTTCAGCTGGATGCTGGCATTATATTTACTTGTTTCACAGGAGTAGACTGAATGCAGAAGTACATCATGTGTTTGGTACAGCAATCAGCTTGTAGTTGCAATTTACTGTGTAAGTTGCCACATTTGTGAATTGACTTCCCCTCTCACTATGGGCAGCCTGCTTTTGTACCATTGGGTCTCAGTAAGGAATAATCATACCCTCACACTATAAAAAAACATTTTTGCTATTTTTTTATGATTGCTTCTGTAGTCATGGGGAGGACTGAAATCACTTTTTAACTCCATAAAAAATATCTCATTAAACATTTTCTACCCTTCACCCATTATGTCACATGATTCATAAAGTTTTTAGGAGGTACTCCTTTTCAAAAATTATTTTTCACCATTTACTAAGTTAGGGATACCTATTGTGCCTCATTCTCAGTTAAGGTAGGTAGATAACTTTTCCTGTCTTTCCAGTGTTGGTTGGATAGGCCAGTGGATTAATATTTGATAATATTGTATTGTCTATGGTCACTTAATAAATCAGTGACTGCTGATGATCAGACACTTTAAACTCATAACTCTGGGCCTTGGCTGTAACATATTGAGGCAGTATGGTGTAAAGTACCATAGAAATCCTTAACTGGAAGGACACAATCCTTGATTCAATCAGCAGAGCTTACAAAGTATGCAGTGCACTTTTTTTCACCTGTGTACTGTGCACAAGATTCTGGAGAAGGGATCTGTGTCTGTCACTTCTATTATGACATTTTCCCTGTCAAAGATTTTGAGGTTTTGAAGTTTCTTTTCAATCTCCCTCCTTCAGCTTGTGCACTTCAGAATTTTCATCTTACCACTTCTTCTTTGTTGTATTTTTTCTAAAGTTTCTTCTTTTGTGGTACACGTTTTCCTCCATTTCTCCTGAGATTAGCTTTTCAAATGACCACAGAGAAATACCCAAAACACTGGCCACTGCTTTTTGATTCCAGCAGTTTAGACTGCCTCAGAAGTAATAAATTCACTTAAATAGTTATCTGATGCCATCTGAATATTTTGTTAAACAAAAGAAAAGAGGCCCACCCAACCTTGAAATGCAGCTTCTATCCCTTCTATTCAGACATTTTCAAATGTATTGTAGTATATGACAACTAAAACTGTGGAAGAAATCTGCTTTCTCGTTATTCCTTTCATTTAAAAGAGTGCAGGCTGCAGCATAGCAAGTGAAAGGGGAACTGAATATTCATATGAGACATCACTGATTATTGCTGTTGTCGGATGTATGAAGTCACTGTAGTGCATTTCCCTTTCCCAACTTAAAGAAATAGCTTAAAAATTTATTACTCAAACTAATTTGTGTTGGAGGCTCTAAGCTCACTACATTTCCTATCAATAACATTTGTGTGTTTGTGCTGTCAAAGATACTCAGTACAGTTAGTTATTACATCCCCCAAATTTGATGTCATATTTAAAAGGAGTGGGAAATTAAACATAGAAGAAATGTTTACTGCTACCTCTTTTTCCTGTATCCAGAACTAGCTGCCTCTCAAATGATCCAGAAATGACTTCAGTGGAGCAGGAGTAAGAATTTATGCCTAATACTGTCATTACATTTTACCATTATTTTACAACCATGCCACTAGGAACTGAGGCTGGGTAGACTCCATAAAGGTTTTTGGAGACCTAAATGCTTTTATAGTTATTTTCAGGAACTTGATACAGTTCTTGACCATTTCCAAACAGAAACAGACAGAATTCTTAGCCTGAGTATATTCAGGTTAAGTTATGTGTAAAACAGATACAAAAAGTGCAACATGATCGGGGTGAAGATGGCCCCATGCATTATCCTCAATTAAAACAAAAGTGGTAAACTTGCCATTCTCATTCAGAGATTAAAAAGTCTTAGATTTTTACTTCAATCTCTGGGTCATGCTCTTGCTATCTTCCTTCACTTTGTTTTTTGTGCTTCTCAGCTTCTTTCGTAGTTATTTCCCTGATTAAATCTCCAGTGTCTTTACGTCTTTGCCTTTCAAAGTTGTACTGGTTCCCTGGGAAGTAGGAATGTGTCAGTTCTCGGATGTGCTGCTCCTCCGTCTGATACTGTGACTGAAGCGTGCGAGTGGAAAACGCGGCACTGCTCTTACTGTGCCTCAGCGAGGGTGTTCGCAGCTGTAGTGTGTCACACAAGCACTAACAGTTTGTTGCTACAACAGCGTGTCAGGAGGACCAGCCATTGCAGCAGTGCGTGTGTTGCTGGCCAGTGTGTACAGGGGGGGAGTGGTTGGTTGGGGACTTTGCTGCCCCTGCCCATCTCACTGCTATGTACAAATGCGCTCATGTCTCACACTGGAATATTGTTCAGGAAAACATATAGTAAACCGGACTCCTTAGTAAAAGAGTCCATCAATAACATGAGTACTAATAAGCAGGCAAATAAGTACAGATAGCACACAGGTGTATAAATAAAATGGAGCTTTCCTTTTCTTTTTTTTTTTTTTTAAATAAAATTGCATTCTAATAAACTATCACAGTATCATACCTGATAGATCCATAAGCTAAATTCCTGATTCCTAGAGCAGTTGACATAAAATCTCTGAGCTTGTGTTGTTGTTGGTTTTTTTTTTTCCTCAGACACTTTATTCGGTAATGAGTCAATGAGAACTGTTTATTTAAAGTATGAGAACAGAAAATAAATACCACCTTAAAGATTATTTATTTATGCTTTTGGTCTTTGTATGGCTTGAACAATTTTCCTGTTTTTCTCAAAAGAGAATTTAGGCAGCAAAAAACAATATGAGAAAATAATTTATGTAGCTTAAATAAATATAGTTGAGGCCAAATTAATGCTAATTCCTGCTATTTCTTTTCTCAGCATAAACATGAATCTGTCTTCAGAAGTGGCAATAGTTTTCCTGCAGTCATAGCACTCATTTCTGGTGTAATTTCTTCAGGAAATAGGTTTTCCCATGTAAATGATAACAGCAGTTCTACGTAGACTTTTCTTCTGTATGCTTTCTGCTGAAACCTCTCTGGAGTCTGCCCAGCTCTTAGTTTGCTTCTGTTGTCTTTTTCGTATCTATTCAAAAGGCTTTTGTCTACTGTCACGCTCTCTTGTGTTCTGTTTTGTTCAACTTCTTGCACTTCCTCATGACTTTAAAAAAAGCCCAACATTCACTATGAAATAAGTCACAGTGAAAGAACCCTGTGTGTTCTGTAACAGTTCATAAATATTGAGGGTGCTTTAAATAGTTACCTATTCTATGAGGAAAAGTGTATTTTGATGCACTGTTTATGATGACAACTTCTTTATCTTAAGAATGTTTCTAAAGTATTTGATGACATATGCTTTGCACTACCTGGCAAAGCTGTACTCTTAGAAACATTTTTAGGGGCACCCATATCTTGTCACACTGTGGTGGCATTCCACCAGTGGATCTTTCCACATCTGGTGTCTACTGCATATTGGAATTGCTAGGAATGTAGTTATTAATTTCAATAAAACAGTCACAGATCTTTTTAGGGTGTGTATTTTCCATACATAGTAGGTAGGATGTGTGTAAATTATTTGACACCAGTGCATTTAAGTCAATGAGAGATGAGGATGCTCTACACCTTGTGGGAGCTCAGGATTGGGGAAATGACTAGCCATTTGTTTCACAGATTTCTTCTTATTTCTGATTTCTTTATTTTTCTTGTTCTTCTGTGTTTGTTTGTTTTCTTTAATATATAGCATTGACATGACACTGAAATAAAAAGCATCGTTGCCAGACATTTGAAGAAGACGGTTCGCTTGGATTTTTCACCCAGACACCCATGACCATGTTGTGCAAGAGGCAATTTGGGTTAATTTTGTTTTGTTTATGATTTTTCCATGTCATTCAGCAATTCAAGAAGACCGAAAGGGCCAATCCTGTTGCCATGGAAACAGCAGAATTTTGGGCCTGGTTATTTCTGTTGTTTTCAGAAACAGAGTTTTCATTAGGAGAGCTTTATCATCTAGCATTGGTTTGTCTGTGTGTGCATGCAATTTCTGTTTAAATGGATACCACTTTATCAACAGTGTCCTCCATGAACAAGTCGATGAGGATGTGATTTTTTGTTTCAATTTTGTCTTCACCATATTAATGTTTAGGTATAGCTGAAGAGAACAGTTATTGTTACAATAAATGTTAGCTTGGTTGTGTCACAGAGCAGCAGCAACTTTATTGTTTAAAAATAATTCTAGAAATTTTGCAGGACTGTCTTGAATTTCTCTGCTTCTTGATAGCTGAAAAGTCTTTCCATGTTCATTTAACCCTAATGACTTTTTTATTTGGTCACAGAAAAGACTGATATACTAAAAAAAAAAAAATTAGTCATCAAACAGACTTCCCAGAGGACAAATCAGTAACTGAAATTAATTTTATTTTAATAATTTAGTTTCATATCTTTATTTTAGGGATAGCTTTTATAGAAGCAGCTAATCCTGTAAATGATTGTCATATATTCTAAAAGCCTTGGAGCATTAATTTGTTGTCATTTTCTAAATCTGTTTTTCCAGAACTTTTTTTAGTTATGAGTCTTCACATTATATCCTCACTCCAACTGTAAAGGCTATTAATGCTATGAATATGACAAAAAATACTTAGTATTTCCTACTAACAACGGAAGCTTAAATGTATAAATCTACAGTTGGGAGTCACTCATTTGTTAGAAATAGATGTTGAAGTGTTATTCAAAGTGTATCTAATATAAAAAAGATAAGTATTACAATGCAGTTTATCTGTGTCATAGAACACAGCAGTAAAAACATGAAAAGTCAAAAAAAAAAAAAAAAAAACCCTAAACATTTCTTGTTTGCTGCGGTCCTGTGTACTGGCACAAAAGACATGGCAGTAAGTCCTCATTTTCACTGGAAAATAACTGCAGTCTCTCAGACCATTATTTTGCAAGAGAGTGCAAATTAATTGTCGAGTGAATTCTGCTTGTCTGCTTTAAAAAGTCAAAAGTCAAGAATATTACTAATGCTTCCTCTTCCCCTAATGAACACATGCATGCACTTTCCAAACCTGCTGACTCACCTGCCTTTTGGGAGGTCCTAACAGAAGTGTTACACACTCTCTGAAATAATATTCTAGAATTGCATCTGTGGATTCTCTGCTTTGTCTGTAAATAAGTCCTTAGCCATAACAATTCAATATAATTTGCACCTTCTTTTTATGTGTGCACTAACTCCAGTCCTGTTTCCAGTCTGGAATTGCTACTGAAAGAGAAGACAAGCAAAAGTTTTCTCTGGGGATAAAGTTTAAACAAAAACAGCATGAGTCTTGATTTTTTTTTTTTTTTTTAGTAGAGCATAAACTTAAGTGNGACCTAAACTGAGAGTGAAAATTATATTTTGTCTTTCATTTAAGAGATTGATAATTTTGTTCTGTGGTTTGCACATTTCCATTTGTATCTTGTATTTGTAAGATAATCTGCAGGCAAGGAAGCAAGCATCCATCACTGTGCGTGCAGTTGTTCAGCTACTGTGATGAAGATTGACAAAATCCTCAGAAAGGCAAGAACTTGCCCAATGCTTTCTTATCTGCCAGCATCAGACCTGAAATATCCGCACCTCTGCAGTCCTTGCTCTGTACTGACAGGTGGTGGATTCTATGTCATACTATCTAGCCTGCTGTATTGCATCTTTCTGTCAGTTCCTGTTAATTTTCACAGAGAAAGGGCCTAATCCTGCTGACCGTTGTTGCTGCTCTATAACCTTGCCCTAAATTAGGTTCTGGTAGTTTCCACCTTTTCTCAGATATTTGAATCTTGGCTTGTGTCTGCCTTATAAAAGTGCTGTCACTTAGTATATTGGGGATAATGTTTTATGTACAGATTAATATTTGTATCAACTTTTAGATGCTAATTAAGCTTCACCTAGATCTAAACTATTAAAAGCGTTTAGTAGCATGAAGTCATGTCTTCTGTAGACCTTGTAGTTTAAGCCACCTAGAAGGAGCCAGATCACTTGTGTTACGCTATAGGTGAGAGAAGTGTTCGCTAAAAGAGAAGTTTGCCACAAAGCAGAGGTTCGGCACAAATCTTTATGCGCTGTTTGAGAACTAAATGGGGGTAAGAGATTTGTGGTCTTAGCGGTGGGTGTCAGCTCAGATATGAATTTAATTCTAAAGGTTTTGTGTGAAATTACTAAACAGCGAAGCTATACATGAATTAATATGATTCATGTGGGTTGACTAATAGTGGCAGCCTGAGATGGAAGGAATTTGTTTAAGCCAAATGTTACATTAAAACAAAATGAGGCTTCAATGTGATGGTGGAAAAAATGATTGCAAGATCAAGGTGTGGTTATCTTTGCTTATTAATATATTTTGAAAAGTTTTTTAATGTTATGATATGGCAATTCTATATTATACTAACAATAATGTATGGATATTAATAAATCAGTAGTTTGTTGAAAGAGAAATATGGTACGTATAATTGCACAGATATAATCTTTTATATACAGATTTTTTCTACTGTGTATCAGAGTGCTCAGATCAAATATAAATTAATAGTTGCATTTTTTTCCTGTTAAAAGACCTATGCTGACTTAGATTAAGCAATACAAGGATATCTAATATCATTGTATGCGTATATATGCATATGAATCAGAAATAAAGAACTTCAACCCACCACTGGAAGTATTTCCTTTCAGCTCCAACATTATTTCTTTATTCTCTGGGTGCATGGAAACACCTGACTCTTTCAAATCACAGTTCTTTGCATAGTTGTAAATATTTTCTTTCTATTCCCTACCTGTCCTTCCAAAAATTGAAACTGAGTCAATTCACTTCCATGTATTCAAATCCTTGCCATGCTGATACTAGCAATGTTGTTCCTGAAAGCAAGCAGGAGCAGCTCTTCAAATTGGTCTGTGCTTTGTGTCTATGCAGTTATCTAAAAATCAAATGCATAGATGGTCTTACTCCATCTCATATGGTAGGGAGAAAACAGAAGCTATGGGGCAGAAACAGATTGACTGTGAAACCACTCTGAGCATTTTAGCAACCTTACTGATTGCAGTGAAGGAAGGAGTCAGAGCTGGTGGATGTTCAGTCCTCTCACCTACCTGGTACCATGTGCCTACTCCTGTCCCAATCTACATCTCTTTCAAATGGGTCCATTTATACTGCCACTAGTTTAAGTACACCTGGCTGACTTTTGGACACCTAACCTGGAGCATTGGCCAGGGAGGCACCAAATATGGTGATTTATCAAATCTTAAAGTTTGTGGTGAGTTCACCCTGGCTGGAGGCCAGGTGCCCACCAGAGCCACTCTATCATTCCCTCTCTTTAACTAGACAGGGGAGAAAAGGTATAACGAAAGGCTTGTGTGTCGAGATAAGGGCAGGGAGAGATCACTCACCAATTATTGTCACAGGCAAAACAGACTGAACTTAGAGGAAAATTCATCTAATAATATACCAAGCAAAACAGACCAGAGGAATGAGAAATAAAATCAAATCTTAAAACACCTACCCCCACCCCTCCCATCTTCCTGGGCTCAACTTCACTCCTGGTTTCTACCTACTCCCCTCTCAGCGGCACAGGGGGACGGGG
>VXBL01001261.1:128327-142784 GCA_013400195.1 Aramus guarauna
ATTTTATTTTCTCATAGATTTTCAGTGGAGGTTTGTCGTGAAATGTTTTCAGCACAGTTCAGTGGTGTAAAATAAAGTACGTCAGCTGAAAGGGAAATCCATTGCCATGCAGTAAGTTAACATTATCGCTCATTTCCTGACTTTGTTATACCTCCCCACTTCTCCAAAATTTGTATTCCTGTTAGCTCAGTCTTTAGAGCTAAAGCAGAAATTGATGACCTGGATTGTTTTCTGTATGGGAGAACTAGTTTAACAAGCTGAAAGCAAGATACTGTGAAAGGAGACCATATTTCGTTACAAAATCTCAGAGTAAGTCGATCCCTGCCGCTCAGCCTCCTCTTCTCATAGGCTTCATTCACTCACGCTGTCTCACTCACATGTCCAAAAGCACCAGAACCGGGTTCCCAGGGTGGCCTGACCATCAGCAGTTTTTGGCAGCACACAGGACAAGAGCTGCTGACTACCAAGTCCTCATCATGTTTCTCACTATGTATACTGCAGACAGCAAACTACTTTTGGGGTGTGGGGATTTTGAATCCTTCCTACAGTTTAGGAGCTAGTACCTACTGTTGGGTGGTCCTTTGCTTTAGAGTCATCCTTCCTTCAGTCTGGTAAATCTGAGGCCACTTTTTTTTTCTTTGTTTGAAGCATATATTCTGTTGGCAAGTTGTACAGTATTTGTGATATTCTGTAACCTTGTTGCCATCCTGGATCTTCCACTGACAAGCTCTGGTCTTCCCAGAGTGCAGGTCTTATGGTCCTGACATGAAAAACAGATTCCTCAATTTTACTGCTGGGATCAGTTTCCTGGAGATGTGTCCTGGAAACAGCACTCTTTGTTATCTGTCCCTGCTGTTCTTTTAATTCTTCTTCTGCTGTGTTTCCCCCTGCGTTCACACACATGCAGGTATCCTTTCTTACACCATTCGTACCAATCTCATTTGTTCTGTTACAAATTTCTACAGCTTTTCAGGGCAAATAAGTACAGTTATGCTGCAGCTGGTAAGTCAGGAAAGTGCTGTTGGCAGAGCTGTTGGGACTCACCACTGTGCATTAAAATAATTACAGAAAAAATAAAGGAAATCTAGTTTTCTAAATGAAAGAAAAATCTTCAAGTGTAAGTACAAATACAGAGTTGGGAAACAGTCCCATATGTTATGAGACCCATGGTAGTTTGGAAGTTATTGGATTAAATGAAAAATCTCATCTTTTAAATTTATTTGAAAAGTTAGAATGGTTTGGTTTGGAAGGGACCTTTAGAGATAATCTAGCCCAAACCCCTCTCTAGTCCTCTTGAGTGATCAGATATTTACGATGTGAAAGGTAAAGGTTTCAAAAGAAAGCGAATAAAAGAATTCCCTACTGCTTTCTCTGAAATAAGTGCATGGTGGATGAGTTTTTTAGATCCACCTGATTTTGTTGTTTCTCTTCTGCCCTCTGAAGCCTTTGGGCTGGTAAAATTGCATCGTCTACAAGTTAAACTTGTTAGTGTTGAAGGCTTGTGACAGTGCCGGCAGTGTATTTTGTTAGAAATACAAAATTTGCAAACACAGATTTTCAGGTTGGTGGTATAATATTTTGTAATTTTTGAGTGTTAGCAGTGCCCTTCAATTCCCTACTAGTGCCACTAGTGGAAATAAAAGGTCTCAGATTGTGTTAGCTGTGTAGCCATACATAGTTATTTCTGGAGGCAAGAGGGGTGTCCCTGTATTACCTGGCACAGACGAAGCCAACGGAGCAAGTGTGGGAAATTCACTGTTCTCCTCCTCATTCACTGTCCCTTCCCTCCAGTCATGCAACCCCTCCGGCACCCGTTCCCATTGCAAAATACAGCCTGCCCTGCAGGCAGATGGTGACAATTAACTACGTGTTTACAAAGCTTTAAAGCAAAGGCCTAAGTTCATGAGGGAGCTCATAAATCTCTCAGATGTATGGGGAACGTAGGAGGGCTTTATACCACTGTGTTGTTAGGGTAAGCATTTCATTTTTTCTGATCCTTTCTTTGATGCAGGCTTGCCCTTTAGTGCAGCTTTTCTTCTCTGTGGGCTTAGTTTCTGTGCATCAGCACTTAACTAGGCAGAGATAAACATTTATGATGTGTTTTGTTAGAGCTTATTCTAGTTCCTAAACAGCAGCTAAGCTACTGGTCTGCCATCCAGCTGGTTGATCTTTCCTGATTCCTGTTATATTTGTATTTCATTTTCACGTCTTGCCATGTGCCAAATACCACCATCATTTCATTTTAACCAGTAGCTTTGTGCAAGTGGGGAAAAAAAACCCAAAACAAAACAAAACAAAACCCCACCAAATAATCCTTTATTGAAGAAATCATTTCACTTTCCAGGTCTGCAATTAGAAAAAAAAATGCAAAATTGCTTGTGCATGCTAAGTCATGGCTTATAGCATAATTTAACTTTCATTTAAAAATTGCTTCTTTGTAGAAGGCAATATCTAGTGAAGAACAAATTATTACCTATTTTACATGTAGATGCTGTTCTGTATAATTAGCTGCCTGTGCTCAGGAGAAGGTCAAAGAATGGCACCGACAAAGAATGTTGGCTGTTCCTGTTGGCACTGTTTTGGTTTACAGTTTGCAATCTTTGCCTTGACAAATGCCAAACTACTACAGAATGCAAACTCACCCAAATAAATTATTTTGCAAAGCTACGGAAGTCTCTTTAAAACACATGCTCTTACAGTTATTTTTCGAGAAAAATCCAGCCATTTAAGAGGAAATGACCACTTGCTGCTTGCACAGACTTCTCTCAACAGTCCCTCTAGCGACTCTTGGTTTGTCCATTCAGCAGGAGCAATGGGGTTGGCTGGGCTGAGCTCTGCCAAATTCAAGAACCTGAAACGAAATGCAGCCTGAGCCTGTCACCTCTTTTTTTCTTCCCCTTTACTTCTCTTAAATTAATATGACCCTGTTAAACACACCTTTGTGGAAGTAAGGCTTCCACTTCTCAAGGCTTACAGTATGTAATAACACATTTAAATGTGTGAACTGGTATAGGCTTTTTGCTGTATCTTTGCTGGCTGTTCCTGTATCAATAATTATTGCTAAGGAAAACCACAGAAGATCGATTCTACAAGCACACTTGCAATCTCCTCATTTTTCTCCGTTATAGAAAGTGTCTTGGTCTTTTAGGCAAGACAGGAATAACAAGGCAAAATTATAAATTTTAATTTATTTTTTTTTAAGAATTGTATACTATTATCAGATTTCACCTCTTTTGAAGAAAGTTCAAACAACAATTTCATAAATATTATTAGAAAAAGCTAATTTCATGTGCTAAGGTATGCATACATTAGCATTGTTAGCAAGGTGCTTGTTGGCTTCAGTGGACTATGATTTTTGTCCTACATCCAGAATTATGTTAGGTGTGAGAATGCACTGTACCCTGTTATCACTATAGTTTGCATCATATTTGGATTATAAAGTTAGAAGAATTTTTGGATTATAAAGTTAGAAGAAATCACATTTGAAGCCAATATTTCTTGTCATGAATAAGTAATTTGAATCCAGCACAGCACTATTTCTGAACGATTTTTAAATGCCTTGAGGCCACAAACCAGTAGACCCACATCCCTGCCCTACCATTAGCTGGTAACCTTCTGAACCTTGGAAGCAAATGACAACTCCAGAGAATGTCGTTTCTTTTGTGTTTGAGATGACCAACTGTGACCTCAGTGGTGGGCTGCTACAGAAAAAAAAAAAAAAAAGGGGTCTGTGTCTTTCATACAGTATCTGGTCTGTCAGAAAATCTGTTGAACTCTAGGATTGTCAAGCCACAATGTTCAAAGGAATTAAATTAAGGTGAAGAAATAAAAAGCATAAGCTCACCTCCCAGTATTATCTGTTTAGCCAAGTCATAACTTACTACAAAAATAGCTGTTAAAAGAAAATTCAAATAAAAAATGTCAGAACCTTATCTTCTTGCCTCTCTATTATGTACTGAAATAGGCAGCAAGCAAAGGAGCCACCAGCTTTGGCAGGAAAATAATCCACAGAGTACTTCGCGCACCACTCCCTGAGGCCTGATACGTAAAGCAACCTCCCTCCGTGAGGGAGTGACTCAGAAGATGAAGTGCTGGCTTTGTATGACAGACCTGTGTTAACCCACCAAGACTGCAAAACTTCACGTCTGTCTTCATCCGTTTGCAGGATGAGTAACACTGCATTAAACAGTCAACCTAAAGAACACAGGGGATATTAATGTGAGATTTGGGCTTTACAAAGAGAAAAAGGAAAAGGAATACAGCTAAAATTATTAGTCTGGGAAAGGAAAAATAGGGGAAGAAAGGACAGGTCAGGGAAACGACCAGGGGGAAGGTAGTGTTACAGACGTCTTTCTGCTTGAGGCTCCAGCGTTCTTCCAAATTCTGATTCTCCTTGGGGACAGCTTCTGAAACACAGCAGGCTCTGTTTGCCTGGAGCCTTGACTCAAAAGAAGCGCAAGTCAGCTCTGTTCCAAATGTTGGGTTGGTTTTTTTTTCCCCTCATTTAAAGAAATGATGGAATCCCTGGAGACAAGTACCTTAATCTGGCTTTCCCTCAGTGTAGAATAAAACCCTTTCAGCCCTTGTGCAGACAGCACAGAAGAGGAAGCTGGAAAAAATGGGAAACGTTGCATGAATTTAGAAAAAAGAATAAATTTACATATTTCGCAGTGACTTGCACAGAATAAGCATGAGTCAGAAGACATCATAGGTGTGAGTAAGGAAACAAATTAAATATAGAAAGGAGAGAGCAAGATGCAATAGGGGGTCATATGGAAAAGAGTGTTTCATGGAGAAAAATAGCTGCAGGAAAGAAATGACAGAATTGGATATGAACTATGCCAAAGAGGATAAACAGTGACCAGAAATGCAATGTAAAAAAACCCCAAAACCACGCACACACACAAAAAACCAAAACCAACCAAACAAACAAAAAAAAACCCCACCAGCTAATTGCCTCAGAAGAGAATTGCTGTGCTATTTAATGAGTCAACAACAGCAGTGCTCAGTGGAGAAGCTGCCATCTCCTGAAGGTGTCTCAGTGGTGCACAATGGTATAGATGTACACAGCAGTAAGAGATCTCAAGTTATCCATTCACCCACTTCCTACCCCATCACCACTGGAAGAGGAAAGAAAATCATTGTGGGGAAAGCAAGTGGATTTAACGGTATACAGATTTTGGGAGGAAGCACCAAAATTAGTGAGCTCTTGCTGATCCACTAAAGCTGGTCTGATATTCTTTAACTAGAAAAGTTGGGTTTGGTGTTTTTTACAGAATTCCATCACTGATATGGCCATAATTCCTAAACACACACCATTCCCAAAACCCAGTCCATCAGCAAAGTAACATTATTCAAATGGTCATTGTAGTTCCGGGAGGAAAAATTCATAGGTCCTGGCTGCTGCTATTTTCTCTGAAAACAGTTTTCTTTGGAAAAATCTCCTTTTGAATAGTATTTTCTTTAGTTTTCAGTAGTTGTGGATTTGGAATCTCTATTCTGTCTGTCAGCCTGGAAGTATCTGTGAGAAGCATCTCTCTTTCACAGCTGCTATGGGATGGAAAACTTTGTTTCTACTATTTGTCTCACAGATGTTGTGAGTTAACCCTGATAGGGAGCTAAGCACCACACAGTTGTTCACTCACTCCCTGCAACAGGATGGGGAAGAGATTTAGAAGGCTAAAAGTCAGAAAACTCATGGGTTGAGACAGTTTAGTAAACAAAGCAAAAGCCACATACACAAGCAAAGCAAAACACAGAATTCATTCCCTACTTCCCACGGGCAGGCAGGTGTTCAGCCATCTCCAGGGCAGCAGCGCTCTATCACGTGTAACGGTGACATCAGAAGACAAACACCATAACCATGAAACCCCCAACTTCCTCCTCCTTCTCCCCAGCTTTTATTGCTGAGCATGATGTTATATGGTATGGAAAACAACCCTGGTCAGCTTGGGGGTCAGCTGACCCAGCTGTGTCTCCTTCCAACTTCTTGTGCAACCCCAGCCCACTCTGCTGACAGGGCAGTGTGACAAGCAGAAAAAACCCTTGATTTTGTGTAAGCACTGGTCAGCAATAGCCAAAACGTTGGTGTGCTGTCAACATTGTTTTGGTCCCAAATCCAAAACAGCCCGATATAAGCTGCCATGAAGAAGATTAACTCTATCCCAGCCAGTACTATTACACCAGAAGATCAAACCCAGGCTGCTGTTAATAAGCATAATTTTGGTGTACCAAACTTGACTTAAGGCATCTTTAGATTATGGAGCAGTGATCAATTAGACACTGGTGTAAATGCTCTTAGTGTCGGTAGACATCTCCAGTTCAGGGGAGGATTGTCAGGCAGGTTCAGTGCCTGCTGCAGAGAGCTTTCTCTAATTGCTGGAATTGTGAGGTGAGTAAAAATGGATGAGATTAGTAACATGAACGTACACGGTCAATGTTGTCATCAACTCAGTTAACTCATTTGCCAGGTCTCTTCTAACAAGTCCCGGAATGAGAAGAGTCCTCCATTTTTTTCCTCTGGAAGCCAAACCAGACAGGGACAAAGCAGGGTAAAGTGCTCTCAGAATCACCCTCCTGAGGCTGGATAGACACCCTTCTCATCTGTGTCCGCTGCTGCACTTCCTACAGAACTGGTACTCCCTTGTCCTTGCTTGCGAGCAAACTGAGCACAGGAAAGAGAGCAGGATGAGATCAAGAGTAGGGCTTTTTTCTGTGAATGCTGAACAGAATCCAGAAGAGACACTGTGTTTCTCATCCTTCGTTGCCTACTCTTGATTTTTGTCTAGGTTTGTTTAGTTCTTTTTTAAGTTTGTTTGTTTGTTTGTTTGTTTGTTTTGGGGGTTTTGTTTATTCTGACTACTCTATTAGGTGTTGTTACTTCTGTAACTTTATGCCATTGATAAGCTTCCCAACTTTATTCCAACTTCAGACTAATAATTACTGCTGATGAAAGGCTTAATCTTTTCATGTTTCTAATTCAAACAGCACTGTTTTGCTAATTGCCTTCTTTCAAAGTAGGAATGTGGTGCAACAGGAATCTCAAGGAGAGCACAAGGAGGTTCCTCGAGATGTTTATTGACCTGAAGCTCCCAGGCTAATTCACTATGAAACAGTATATATCTATATCTATGTCTATATAGATATCTAGATACACACACACACACACACACATGTATAGATGCATAAATATATCAGCAAAGCCAGAGCTGAGAAAGATTATATTGCATTCAAGCTTTTATGTTGAATTCAAGCTTTAAGGAAACATCTGCAGCTGTTGCTCTGCTGCCTGATGCTCTGCTGGATATTAAGTTAGCTGTTGCAGCGATACAACAGTTAAAGGATCAACTGGTTTAAACTGCTTTCATGTACAACAAATGGCTTCTTTTCAAGTGTGGAGATAGCATCAGTAAGTTGAAAGGTTCATCCTTTCATGTTACAGTGCCAAATCATGTCACGAGGAAATGGATAATATCAACTTTTGACATCTTAATATTAGTCAGATTTTCCTGAGTGTGGTCCAGTATTTATTTTCTGGGAAGGGAAGGAAAAAAAAAAAAAAAAAGAAGATGTAATTTGCATATGATTCTGACTCCTAGCCCCTACTGTGAGTTGCCTTCTTTGCAAAATTAATTCAAGCATTAAATTTTTATGTTATTCTAAAGTGATTTGTATCCATATGCACAACCTTCTCCTTAGTTGTGGTAATACCACTCCCTACAAGTGGCCCAAGAGTGGGCTGGTTAAACCTTGGGTCAGCACAACTTGCCAGTTGCTAACAGGATGGCTCCAAGTGCAGCCACAGGATAGGACAACCGCCATGACATGGACTCGCAGTGTCTTTCCACAAGTCTTTTCCTTCCCGTCCAAAAAGGCAGATACCTTCTTCCAGAATGCGTCAGTAAAGGATCCAGCATCTGCCTCTCTGTACAGCAGGGCTTATAATTTGGGGATTTATTACTGGAAATCTAAACACCCCTAACAGCAAAGTGCAATGCAAGCACAGACTTGTTCTGTGGCTGCTCTCGCTTGAGCTGAGCTCCCTCAATGGAGGTCTGCCAGAAGAGCAGACCATCCTTATGCCCATCAGGATAAACCTATACATTTCTTTGGGGACACTGCAAAAATGTAGATTCTATGGGATTAGTTCTAACTTTATTTCAGTGTTAATTCACTATTCTTCTGCCTTTCCACGTGCTCACACACTCCTTGAACCCTCCTGGGTGGCCTCCTAATCCAGAAGGTGAGCTGCAGCCTGTCACCCTGGGCAGGAATATCATGCTGTCATTATTATTCCCATCCCTTCAGAATTTTATTAAACCACGTATTTTAGATAAACTCATTCACAGCTTGTCTTTCCAAAATCAGATATGTTGTACTTAATATTGTGGAGGACCCAAGGTGTATGTGAGGAGTGTTCTCTGCATATATGAGGATTAAGAATATTTAAATAGGTCAAATAAAGTGTAATGACTAACAGCTCTGCTACTACATATGTTCTTTCACTTTCATTATATACTATTGATAGAGGAAAAAACCCCACAACTTAAGGTGTTTTGTTTTTTATTTTGGCAGGTTTTTTGTTTGGTTTTTTGTTTTTCTTTTTTGCGACCTCAGTAAATAAACCAACTTACAGAATAGGTGAGTCCTAACTGATGGGAAGAACTGCTGTCTCAGTTCTGCAGCTGGCCCACTGATCTGATAGACAAGTCTCCCTATGAGTTTTTGGCTGGCAAGGTTTATGACCAAACTGAATAGTTCTTCATCCAGTAGGTTATAACTGTTCAGCTGAAGACAAATAGAGATGTACAAGTGTATGAGAGAGAAAATCTTGAGGTATGCTGTGCTGCTTTTACCTAGGACTTTGTTTTTGTAGATTGCTGAGTCTGTTGGGTGCCTGGACATGTTGTCTCCTTTAAAAAAATGCAAACAAGGAAGTAAACACCAGTAGTCTCAACAACACCTGATAGTGAGGAAAGAGGAGAAGAGAGCAAACAAGTCTAATTGCTTGATAAAGAAGGGGCAAAGCAGGAAATATTTTTGATAGATTTAGAGAAGAAAACCCCAGATTATTTAAATGTCCTTCCTGAGTTCAATATTCAATATGAATAACATTGAACTTCTGTGAGTTCCCAGTGTTTTGGGGTGTTTTTTTTTTCATTTTTATTAAGGTCTGTCCAAGAATTTGAACAGAGTTTGACTGCAAATTCCTTTGAACACGCAGAAGTTACAGATGCCAGTTCAGTGTTTCCGCTTGGGAAACGCAAGTGTTTGAATGTACTGTAGCTGTGGTCATCAGCAGAGACATTCATCTTAGGGAGATTTCCCTGTCAGCTGTTCCAGTCTCACTCATGAATTAGAAACTGGGCGTGCATGGGGAATCCAAAATATAAATTAGTCATTTGGTGATCCACGTTGCAAAGCTGGGATTTTCCTGAGTATCTTACAATAAAAATGAAAACCTGACCACGTCTATCTGCTAGTAGCTTCTTCACACAGAGCCAGCTTACAAGTAAATACATGTATTAAAGAAATTATTTTTTTTCTGTTCTTGAGATGAATTGGCCCTCAAGACACTGCAGTGGCTCAGAGAGCCAGAAGCCTCCCTTACTCTGCTCACAATTTACAGGCAGCAAACAACGCCCTCCCCTCGCCACTGCTTCACAGAAGCCAGGCTTGGGCTATTTCTGCTTCCCAGCGTAGCCTGCAGAGAGGCTGTTGCTGAGAGCAAACATTTTATCCGAGTGCCGCTGCCTTTACCGGCGGCCAGATCCGCTCCTGCCTCTGGCCGGAGACGTTCCAGCTGCTGCCCTTGCACCGCACGCTCCCTCCAGCTGCTGGACTACCCCGCTCTTCCCCTCTGCTCCTGCATTGCTGAGAGTCTGTGTAACACCTTGTAACTATTTGCATAGGTGAAAAAACAGTGTAGGGCCGGTACACTTACACACCTACATTCTCTGGCTGTTCTCTTAACAATGCAGTAGTACACTGTAACTACAGTGAAATCTAGAAAAGATTGTTTTCGCCTATTATTCCCATGTTCCTTAAGGAGAAAACTGCTACCAGATAGAAACTGGTTCTGGACTGGTCTGGATGATACACGATTAGTCTGCTACCTGATGAAAGTATTATTGCAATACTTACGTATGAGACTTCCTTACACACCTTCATTTGAAACATAACCCAGTATCTATCAACTCTTGTATTTAGCTCAGGAAATAGTTTTAACAAAACGAACCAAACGCCGCTCAGCTTGCAGTTTTGCTGGACTATATTTCTGTCTGGGACAGGCAGGTCATTATGAGGTGGGGAAAACAGAGCGAGTAACAAATCTGTGGTAGCTACTGGCAACACTGTTGAATTCAGACTGTTTGGCTCAATTTCTACAGCTATAAAAATCCCCCAGGAAAAGTCTGGTTGCAAATTTTTCTGCCCTTCCCCAATGAGACCTTTTCCAGTTTCAGACCTCTCACATCTTGGTACTGACTACACAGTTTTCCAATTATTCTATGCATTATCTTCACTTTTACTTTCTTACTCTTTCTATCAAATAGCCTTTCATAGGTTTTTTTACTTCTGGGGCGAGGGAGGTTTGAGGAAATAAGCCCCAAATCTGTTGGCAGTACAGGCCTGTGAAGACTGCAATGTTTGATAAACATTAGGTGTATCATTCTTAAAAGATCTTCATGTGGTAAGTAGGTCTCTAGCTGTTCTAAGTGAAAGGTGTATTTAATGTAGTGGTATAGCAAATGGCATAGCACAGCTCAAGCCAAGACCTTACAAACAGGACTGTACAAAGATCTTACAAATCAGAAAGCCTGATCCCTTGCCTGGGTCTCAGACCCTCAGGAAGATGGACTCCTCCTCCTCTTTGCTTTAAGGTAATGCTCTAACAATGTGGGAGAGAAAGTTCAGGTAGAAAATAAAGCCAAGCAATGGAAGGATGCATTGAAAAAAAGCTTATCTTTTTTCTTAGCAATATGCCTATTCATATGCTTAACTAAGTTTATAAGCAGCAGTACTCACTGTACCTGCCTTTGGTGCTCCCCAGCACAACACCGTGTTCCAGGTCTTAACACATACCCATTGCTTCCACCTAGGAGCAAAGGTGAATTAAGTAACACAGCTCTGTGCTTAGCACCAGATTAAATGTAGTCTGGATAAACAAACATACTGTGTTTCAAGTTACTTTCTAATTCTAATACTTATTTTGGTGTCTTTTAAAGAAGAAATTGCTTAACTGGAACAGTGCATTCAGACTCTTTTAGCTAAAAGGTGAATCATATTGTTATTTTTACGCTTTTTTTTCTAGTTCCACTGCAATCCCCTAATACTTTACTCATTATTTTTGTTATTAATCCTCTGTTTCCAAGATGGGGATAAGCCATCTATTATAATGGTTATTAGCAGAGTTAGTGTGCCCCAAAGTGTTTTGCTAGTATTTCTGCTACCGGTAGGTGGGGAGTACCTGATAAATAGTAAGAGTTAGTATGCTGATACTCATCTTGGCAAGAACTTTCCAGAATGAGTCAATGCAAATATGTGCAGCTAAAAACAAGTGACTAACCTCTCCCTTTTCCTAAAATGTGAACACTTACACTGGTGAGCAGAAGCTTTATGTGTCAATGCTAACACGAAGCTATTGATGTTACCCTCTGTTTACAACAAAGAACAAAAGCACAGATACAACTTTCTGAAACTTATACACCAAAGTCCATATAGATACATTTAAATTTTCACTTGTATCCACTGGTATTTAGGAATCTTCAAAAGATGTTACCTGACCATTTCAGCACTATTGAAATTAAATTCAAGAGCAGTGTGCTCACAAATTAAATTTCATTCCTTATTTGGTCAAAGTCACAACAAAGAAAGAAGCAGAACCACAAATGTAATCAATGTATCACATGAAGCAAAGCTAACAGAGCTACAATATTAATCACAGGCTAGCTAAAGCTTTTACTTCAGAACAGGAGTAACTACTACTTAATAAGAGAGTTCAATTCTACTAAGAGTGCCTAATATTAATTTGGCTGCATATCATTTTCAGCCGCTGCAGTCTCAAGCAGAGAATAAAAGCCTCATTCACTCAAATGGTCTTATTTATTAGCCTCTTAAAAGTTTCCACGAGTATGTGTTCAAGACTTTTCAACAGCGATGTTATTTTTCTCCAGTTTTACTCCTGGTAAGATTAATTTAGCGAGGAGGAAAGTCTGTGTCATTGGAGTCAGGCCTATATAAATATTTTGCTTTGAAGCCTCATTCACAGATTAAAGTGAAGAGAAGTGACTTTAGGACCAAATCGTAGTCAGTTGGGACACTCTTTACATTCAGTGAATTCCCTTCAAATGAATACAGAAGTGAGCTGGCTGGGCTAGAGTCTCAGACTTGGAAGAGCCAGAGTATTTACAAATGTTAAACATATTTAAAAGAAGAAATGTAGAAGCTGATCTATTCCATGAAAACAGACAAGAAACAGTAATGAGAATTCCTTGCTCAATGCAATAACCATTTCCTGAGGGTTATCCACTCTAATTAAGTTATCCACACTGTGAAGTGTGGTGCTTCCAAGGTAAGGTTGGTTTGCATCCTTGTGTTCCATCAAAGACAAAGAAGAAAGGAAAGTTGACTAAATGGTATTTCCTCCATCCAAACAGTAGTTTGACATACTTGTGTCCTTGAATGGTTTGCAATCACAGCATGTGGCAAATGTTTGTGATGCTGCACCCAGAATGGCCTAGCATGATGTGACACTGTATTAGAAATAAGTACAGCCAGATGACTCTGATGGGATGCCAAAATGATTAAAAAGGATACAGTTGCTACCCATCTTTTCTTTGTCTAATCCCTTCCAGGGGAAATAGTCCATAATAAAACCATATTTTTCATCTGGGAAGTTACAGTTCATTGAGAATAGACCTGACAAAGTAATGGGCAGCCTGGGGCTTACACCTAAAAGTAAAATAAGGTAGCCAGGAAAGTGTCTGCAAAGACACAGGTTCAATTTTGAAGTAATCTAGGAAACAAAGTTTCAAATCTAGATACAGAAAACTCCAGCAACTCCAGCGTCAGCACGTAACCCAGAGAACTGGGATGGTTCATGATACCTCCCCATCCTTGAAGAGCACAAGGCTTGCCTCTTGTTTACTGTAATTAGAATCACAGAATCATAGAATGGTTTAGGTTGGAAGGAACCTTAAAGATCATCTAGTTCCAACCCCCTGCCATGGGCAGGGACACCCTCCACTAGACCAGGTTGACCAAAGCATCATCCAAACTGGCCTTGAACATTTCCAGGAATGGGGCATCCACAACTTCTCTGGGCAACCTGTTCCAATGTCTCACCACACTCATAGTAAAGAATTTCTTCCTAATATCTAATCTAAATCTGCCCTCCTTCAGTTTAAAACCATTACCCCTCATCCTATCACTACATGCTCATGTCAACAGTCCCCTTCTATCTTTTCTGTAGGTCCTCTTCAGGTACTGGAAGGCTTCAATAAGGTCTCCCTGGAGCCTTCTCTTCCCCAGGCTGAACAACCCCAACCCTCTTAGCCTGTCTTCATAGGAGAGGTGCTCCAGCCCTCTGATCCTCTTCGTGGCCCTCCTCTGGACCCATTTCTTTCTTATGTTGGTGGCTCCAGAGCTGAACACAGTACTCCAGGTGGGGCCTCACCAGAGCAGAGCAGAGAGAGCGAATCACTTCCCTCAACCTGCTGGTCATGCCTCTTTTGATGCAGCCTCGGATATGGTTGGCTCTTTTTTGCTGCAAGCGCGTGTTGCTGGGTCATGTTGAGCTTTTTGTCAACCAGCACTCCCAAGTGCTTCTCTGCAGGGCTGCTTTCAATTCATTCTCCCCCCAGCCTGTATTTGTGCTTGGGATTGCACCAACCCATGTGCAGGACCTTGCGCTTGGCCTTGTTGAACTTCAGGAAGTTCGCATGGGCCCACCTCTCAAGCCTGTCAAGGTCCCTCTGGATGGCATCCCTTCCCTCTAGTCTGTTGACCACACCATACAGCTTCGTTTCATCAGCAAACTTGCTGAGGGTGCACTCCATCCCACTGTCCATGTCGCAGACAAAGATCTTAGTGCTGGTCTCAGTACCAATCCCTGAGGAACACCACTCGTCACTGATCTCCACTTAGATATTGAGCCATTGACTGAAACTCTTGGATTGTGACCATCCAGCCAATTCTTTATCCACCAGCAGTCCATCCATCAAGTCCATGTCTCTCCAATTTAGAAACAAGGATGTTCTGCGGGACAGTGTCAAGTGCTTTGCACAAATCCAGGTAGATGACATCAGTTGCACTTGCCTTATCCACCAATGCTGTAACCTCATCATAGAAGGCCACCAAATTTGGTATGATTTGCCCTTAGTGAAGCTATGTTGGCTGTCACCAATCACCTCCTTATTTTCCATGTGCCGGAGCATAGTTTCCAGGAGGATCTGCTCC